>CANSZD010002746.1:0-148026 GCA_947648045.1 Beta corolliflora
TGAGAGATGTGGAGCATGGAAAAAAACCACTTAAGGCACAAGAATCGTTTAGAAATGTTTTTTGGGCTAAGAGTTATGCCAAAAACACTTTTTAGCTTCAATGTAGAGCACAACTAGTACGAAAAATCCGACTTCATTTTTTTCCCATTCGGACTTGAGGAATCGTTGAGCATGGAAAAATGCCACTTTAGGCGCAAGAATCAATCATAAATGTTTTCCGAGATAAGAGTTATGGGCAAAATACTCTTCACGTTCAATGTAAGGCACTACTTGCACGAAAAATCCAACTTCATTTTTTTCCTCATTATGACGTTACGAGATGTGGAGCATGGAAAAAACCACTTTAGGCACAAGAATCGTTTAGAAATGTTTTTCGGGCCAAGAGTTATGCCAAAAACACTTTTCGGCTTCAATTTAAGGGCACAACTAGTACCTTAAAATCCGACTTCATTTTTTTCCCATTCGGACTTCGGGAATCACGTAGAGCATGGAAAAATGCCACTTTAGGTGAAAGAATCAATCATAGATGTTTTCCGAGATAAGAGTTATGGGCAAAATACTCTTCACGTTCTATGTAGGGCACTACTTGCACGAAAAATCCAACTTCATTTTTTCCATGTTCGACTTTATGAGTTTGTCGAGCACGGAAAAAACTACTTTAGGCACAAGAATCGTTAGAAATGTTTTTCGGGTTAAGAGTTATGCCAAAAGCACTTTTCAGCTTCAATGTAGGGCACAACTAGTACGAAAAATCCGACTTTATTTTTTTCCCATTCGGACTTGACGAATCTGTTAAGCATGGAAAAATGCCACTTTAGGCGCAAGAATCAATCATAAATGTTTTCCGAGATAAGAATTATGTGCAAAATACTCTTCACGTTCAATGTAGGGCACTACTTGCACGAAAAATCCAACTTCATTTTTTTCCTTATTATGACGTTACAGAGATGTGGAGCATGGAAAAAACCACATAAGGCACAAGAATCGTTTAGAAATATTTTTCGGGCTAAGAGTTATGCCAAAAACACTTTTTAGCTTCAATGTAGAGCACAACTAGTACGAAAAATCCGACTTCATTTTTTTCCCATTCAGACTTGAGGAATCTGTTGAGCATGGAAAAATGCCACTTTAGGCGCAAGAATCAATCATAGATGTTTTCCGAGATAAGAGTTATGGGCAAAATACTCTTCACGTTCAATGTAAGGCACTACTTGCTCGAAAAATCCAACTTCATTTTTTCCTCATTATGACGTTACAGAGATGTGGAGCATGGAAAAAACCACTTTAGGCACAAGAATCGTTTAGAAATGTTTTTCGGGCCAAGAGTTATGCCAAAAACACTTTTCAGCTTAATTTAAGGGCATAACTAGTACCTTAAAATCCGACTTCATTTTTTTCCCATTCGGACTTCAGGAATCTGTAGAGCATGGAAAAATGCCACTTTAGGTGAAAGAATCAATCATAGATGTTTTCCGAGATAAGAGTTATGGGCAAAATACTCTTCACGTTCTATGTAGGGCACTACTTGCACGAAAAATCCAACTTCATTTTTTCCACGTTCTGACTTTACGGAGCTGTCGAGCACGGAAAAAACTACTTTAGGCACAAGAATCGTTAGAAATGTTTTTCGGGTTAAGAGTTATGCCAAAAGCACTTTTCAGCTTCAATGTAGGGCACAACTAGTACGAAAAATCCGACTTTATTTTTTTCCCATTCGGACTTGACGAATCTGTTAAGCATGGAAAAATGCCACTTTAGGCGCAAGAATCAATCATAAATGTTTTCCGAGATAAGAGTTATGGGCAAAATACTCTTCACGTTCAATGTAAGGCACTACTTGCACGAAAAATCCAACTTCATTTTTTCCTCATTATGACGTTACAGAGATGTGGAGCATGGAAAAAACCACTTTAGGCACAAGAATCGTTTAGAAATGTTTTTCGGGCCAAGAGTTATGCCAAAAACACTTTTCAGCTTAATTTAAGGGCATAACTAGTACCTTAAAATCCGACTTCATTTTTTTCCCATTCGGACTTCAGGAATCTGTAGAGCATGGAAAAATGCCACTTTAGGTGAAAGAATCAATCATAGATGTTTTCCGAGATAAGAGTTATGGGCAAAATACTCTTCACGTTCTATGTAGGGCACTACTTGCACGAAAAATCCAACTTCATTTTTTCCACGTTCTGACTTTACGGAGCTGTCGAGCACGGAAAAAACTACTTTAGGCACAAGAATCGTTAGAAATGTTTTTCGGGTTAAGAGTTATGCCAAAAGCACTTTTCAGCTTCAATGTAGGGCACAACTAGTACGAAAAATCCGACTTTATTTTTTTCCCATTCGGACTTGACGAATCTGTTAAGCATGGAAAAATGCCACTTTAGGCGCAAGAATCAATCATAAATGTTTTCCGAGATAAGAATTATGGGCAAAATACTCTTCACGTTCAATGTAGGGCACTACTTGCATGAAAAATACAGCTTCATTTTTCCCACATTATGACGTTACAGAGCTGTGGAGCATGGAAAAAACCACTTCAGGCACAAGAATCGTTTAGAAATGTTTTTCGGGCCAAGAGTTATGCCAAAAACACTTTTCAGCTTCAATTCAGGGCATAACCGGTACGAAAAATACGACTTCATTTTTTTCCCATTCGGACTTGAGGAATCTGTTAAGCATGGAAAAATGCCACTTTAGGCGCAAGAATCAATCATAAATGTTTTCCGAGATAAGAATTATGGGCAAAATACTCTTCACGTTCAATGTAGGGCACTACTTGCACGAAAAATCCAACTTCATTTTTTCCACATTTTGACATGACGGAGTTGTGGAGCATGGAAAAAAACCACTTTTCTCACAATAATCATTTAGAAATGTTTTTCGGGCCAAGAGTTTTGCCAAAAACACTTTTCAGCTTCAATCTAGGGCACAACTAGTACGAAAAATCCGACTTCATTTTTTTCCATTCGGACTTGAGGAATCTGTTGAGCATGTAAAAATGCCGCTTTAGGCGCAAGAATCAATAAGAAATGTTTTCCCGAGATAAGAGTTATGGGCAAAATACTCTTCACGTTCAATGTAGGCCCCTACTTGCACGAAAAATCCAACTTCATTTTTTCAACATTCTGACTTGACGAAGCTGTGGAGCATGGAAAAAAACCACTTTAGGCACAAGAACCGTTTTGAAATGTTTTTCGGGCCAAGAGTTATGCCAAAAACACTTTTCAGCTTCAATTCAGGGCACAACTAGTACGAAAAATCCGACTTCATTTTTTTCCCATTCGGACTTCTGGAATTTGTTGAGCATGGAAAAATGCCACTTTAGGCGCAAGAATCAATCATAAATGTTTTCCGAGATAAGAGTTATGGGCAAAATACTCTTCACGTTCTATGTAGGGCACTACTTGCACGAAAAATCCAACTTCATTTTTTCCACATTCAGACTTGACGGAGCTGTCGAGCACGGAAAAAACTACTTTAGGCACAAGAATCGTTTAGAAATGTTTTTCGGGTTAAGAGTTATGCCAAAAACACTTTTCAGCTTCAATGTAGGGCACAACTAGTACGAAAAATCCGACTTTATTTTTTTCCCATTCGGACTTGAGGAATCTGGTAAGCATGGAAAAATGCCACTTTAGGCGCAAGAATCAATCATAAATGTTTTCCGAGATAAGAGTTATGGGCAAAATACTCTTCACGTTCAATGTAGGGCACTACTTGCACGAAAAATCCAACTTCATTTTTTCCACATTATGACGTTACAGAGATGTGGAGCATGGAAAAAAACCACTTTAGGCACAAGAATCGTTTAGAAATGTTTTTCGGGCCAAGAGTTATGCCAAAAACACTTTTCAGCTTCAATTCAGGGCATAACCTAGTACGAAAAATACGACTTCATTTTTTTCCCATTCGGACTTGAGGAATCTGTTAAGCATGGAAAAATGCCACTTTAGGCGCAAGAATCAATCATAAATGTTTTCCGAGATAAGAATTATGGGCAAAATACTCTTCACGTTCAATGTAGGGCACTACTTGCACGAAAAATCCAACTTCATTTTTTCCACATTTTGACATGACGGAGTTGTGGAGCATGGAAAAAAACTACTTTTCTCACAATAATCATTTAGAAATGATTTTCGGGCCAAGAGTTTTGCCAAAAACACTTTTCAGCTTCAATCTAGGGCACAACTAGTACGAAAAATCCGACTTCATTTTTTTCCATTCGGACTTGAGGAATCTGTTGAGCATGTAAAAATGCCGCTTTAGGCGCAAGAATCAATAAGAAATGTTTTCCCGAGATAAGAGTTATGGGCAAAATACTCTTCACGTTCAATGTAGGCCCCTACTTGCACGAAAAATCCAACTTCATTTTTTCAACATTCTGACTTGACGAAAGCTGTGGAGCATGGAAAAAAACCACTTTAGGCACAAGAACCGTTTTGAAATGTTTTTCGGGCCAAGAGTTATGCCAAAAACACTTTTCAGCTTCAATCTAGGGCACAACTAGTACGAAAAATCCGACTTCATTTTTTTCCCATTCGGACTTCAGGAATTTGTTGAGCATGGAAAAAAGCCACTTTAGGCGCAAGAATCAATCATAAATGTTTTCCGAGATAAGAGTTATGGGCAAAATACTCTTCACGTTCAATGTAGGGCACTACTTGCACGAAAAATCCAACTTCATTTTTTCCACATTATGACGTTACAGAGATGTGGAGCATGGAAAAAACTACTTTAGGCACAAGAATCGTTTAGAAATGTTTTTCGGGCTAAGAGTTATGCCAAAAACACTTTTCAGCTTCAATGTAGAGCACAACTAGTACGAAAAATCCGACTTCATTTTTTTCCCATTCGGACTTGAGGAATCTGTTGAGCATGGAAAAATGCCACTTTAGGCGCAAGAATCAATCATAAATGTTTTCCGAGATAAGAGTTATGGGCAAAATACTCTTCATGTTCAATGTAAGGCACTACTTGCACGAAAAATCCAACTTCATTTTTTCCTCATTATGACGTTACAGAGATGTGGAGCATGGAAAAAACCACTTTAGGCACAAGAATTGTTTAGAAATGTTTTTCGGGCCAAGAGTTATGCCAAAAACACTTTTCAGCTTAATTTAAGGGCACAACTAGTACCAAAAATCCGACTTCATTTTTTTCCCATTCGGACTTGAGGAATCTGTAGAGCATGGAAAAATGCCACTTTAGGTGCAAGAATCAATCATAGATGTTTTCCGAGATAAGAGTTATGGGCAAAATACTCTTCACGTTCTATGTAGGGCACTACTTGCACGAAAAATCCAACTTCATTTTTTCCACATTCAGACTTGACGGAGCTGTCGAGCACGGAAAAAACTACTTTAGGCACAAGAATCGTTTAGAAATGTTTTTCGGGTTAAGAGTTATGCCAAAAACACTTTTCAGCTTCAATGTAGGGCACAACTAGTACGAAAAATCCGACTTTATTTTTTTCCCATTCGGACTTGAGGAATCTGGTAAGCATGGAAAAATGCCACTTTAGGCGCAAGAATCAATCATAAATGTTTTCCGAGATAAGAGTTATGGGCAAAATACTCTTCACGTTCAATGTAGGGCACTACTTGCACGAAAAATCCAACTTCATTTTTTCCACATTATGACGTTACAGAGATGTGGAGCATGGAAAAAACCACTTTAGGCACAAGAATCGTTTAGAAATGTTTTTCGGGCCAAGAGTTATGCCAAAAACACTTTTCATCTTCAATTCAGGGCATAACTGGTACGAAAAATACGACTTCATTTTTTTCCCATTCGGACTTGAGGAATCTGTTAAGCATGGAAAAATGCCACTTTAGGCGCAAGAATCAATCATAAATGTTTTCCGAGATAAGAATTATGGGCAAAATACTCTTCACGTTCAATGTAGGGCACTACTTGCACGAAAAATCCAACTTCATTTTTTCCACATTATGACATTACGGAGATGTGGAGCATGGAAAAAAACCACTTTAGGCACAAGAATCGTTTTGAAATGTTTTTCGGGCCAAGAGTTATGCCAAAAACACTTTTCAGCTTCAATTCAGGGCACAACTAGTACGAAAAATCCGACTTCATTTTTTTCCCATTCGGACTTGAGGAATCACGTTGAGCATGGAAAAATGCCACTTTAGGCGCAAGAATCAATCATAAATGTTTTCCGAGATAAGAGTTATGGGCAAAATACTCTTCACGTTCAATGTAGGGCACTACTTGCACGAAAAATCCAACTTCATTTTTTCCACATTTTGACATGACGGAGTTGTGGAGCATGGAAAAAAACCACTTTAGGCACAAGAATCGTTTAGAAATGTTTTTCGGGCCAAGAGTTATGCCAAAAACACTTTTCAGCTTCAATCTAGGGCACAACTAGTACGAAAAATCCGACTTCATTTTTTTCCCATTCGGACTTCAGGAATTTGTTGAGCATGGAAAAATGCCACTTTAGGCGCAAGAATCAATCATAAATGTTTTCCGAGATAAGATTTATGGGCAAAATACTCTTCACGTTCAATGTAGGGCACTACTTGCACGAAAAATCCAACTTCATTTTTTCTACATTATGACGTTACAGAGATGTGGAGCATGGAAAAAACCACTTTAGGCACAAGAATCGTTTAGAAATGTTTTTTGGGTTAAGAGTTATGCCAAAAACACTTTTCAGCTTTAATGTAGAGCACAACTAGTACGAAAAATCCGACTTTATTTTTTTCCATTCAGACTTGAGGAATCTGTTGAGCATGAAAAAATGCCACTTTAGGCGCAAGAATCAATCGTAAATGTTTTCCGAGATACGAGTTATGGGCAAAATACTCTTCATGTTCAATGTAAGGCACTACTTGCACGAAAAATCCAACTTCATTTTTTCCTCATTATGACGTTACAGAGATGTGGAGCATGGAAAAAACCACTTTAGGCACAAGAATTGTTTAGAAATGTTTTTCGGGCCAAGAGTTATGCCAAAAACGCTTTTCAGCTTAATTTTAGGGCACAACTAGTACCAAAAATCCGACTTCATTTTTTTCCCATTCGGACTTCAGGAATCTGTAGAGCATGGAAAAATGCCACTTTAGGTGCAAGAATCAATCATAGATGTTTTCCGAGATAAGAGTTATGGGCAAAATACTCTTCACGTTCTATGTAGGGCACTACTTGCACGAAAAATCCAACTTCATTTTTTCCACATTATGACGTTATAGAGCTGTGGAGCATGGAAAAAACCACTTTAGGCACAAGAATCGTTTAGAAATGTTTTTCGGGCCAAGACTTATGCCAAAAACACTTTTCAGCTTCAATTCAGGGCATAACCGGTACGAAAAATACGACTTCATTTTTTTCCCATTCGGACTTGAGGAATCTGGTAAGCATGGAAAAATGCCACTTTAGGCGCAAGAATCAATCATAAATGTTTTCCGAGATAAGAATTATGGGCAAAATACTCTTCACGTTCAATGTAGGGCACTACTTGCACGAAAAATCCAACTTCATTTTTTCCACATTTTGACATGACGGAGTTGTGGAGCATGGAAAAAAACCACTTTTCTCACAATAATCATTTAGAAATGTTTTTCGGGCCAAGAGTTATGCCAAAAACACTTTTCAGCTTCAATCTAGGGCACAACTAGTACGAAAAATCCGACTTCATTTTTTTCCCATTCGGACTTCAGGAATTTGTTGAGCATGGAAAAATGCCACTTTAGGCGCAAGAATCAATCATAAATGTTTTCCGAGATAAGATATATGGGCAAAATACTCTTCACGTTCAATGTAGGGCACTACTTGCACGAAAAATCCAACTTCATTTTTTCTACATTATGACGTTACAGAGATGTGGAGCATGGGAAAAACCACTTTAGGCACAAGAATCGTTTAGAAATGTTTTTTTGGGCCAAGAGTTATGCCAAAAACACTTTTCGGCTTCAATGTAGAGCACAACTAGTACGAAAAATCCGACTTTATTTTTTTTCCATTCGGACTTGAGGAATCCGTTGAGCATGGAAAAATGCCACTTTAGGCGCAAGAATCAATCATAAATGTTTTCCGAGATAAGAGTTATGGGCAAAATACTCTTCACGTTCAATGTAAGGCACTACTTGCACGAAAAATCCAACTTCATTTTTTCCTCATTATGACGTTACAGAGATGTGGAGCATGGAAAAAACCACTTTAGGCACAAGAATCGTTTAGAAATGTTTTTCGGGCCAAGAGTTATGCCAAAAACGCTTTTCAGCTTAATTTAAGGGCACAACTAGTACCAAAAATCCGACTTCATTTTTTTCCCATTCGGACTTCAGGAATCTGTAGAGCATGGAAAAATGCCACTTTAGGTGCAAGAATCAATCATAGATGTTTTCCAAGATAAGAGTTATGGGCAAAATACTCATCACGTTCTATGTAGGGCACTACTTGCACGAAAAATCCAACTTCATTTTTTCCACATTATGACGTTATAGAGCTGTGGAGCATGGAAAAACCCACTTTAGGCACAAGAATCGTTTAGAAATGTTTTTCGGGCCAAGACTTATGCCAAAAACACTTTTCAGCTTCAATTCAGGGCATAACTGGTACGAAAAATACGACTTCATTTTTTTCCCATTCGGACTTGAGGAAACTGGTAAGCATGGAAAAATGCCACTTTAGGCGCAAGAATCAATCATAAATGTTTTCCGAGATAAGAATTATGGGCAAAATACTCTTCACGTTCAATGTAGGGCACTACTTGCACGAAAAATCCAGCTTCTTTTTTTCCACATTATGACGTTACAGAGCTGTGGAGCATGGAAAAAACCACTTTAGGCACAAGAATCGTTTAGAAATATTTTTCGGGCCAAGAGTTATGCCAAAAACACTTTTCAGCTTCAATTCGGGGCATAACGAGCACGAAAAATACGACTTCATCTTTTTTCCCATTCGGACTTGAGGAATCTGTTAAGCATGGAAAAATGCCACTTTAGGCGCAAGAATCAATCATAAATGTTTTCCGAGATAAGAATTATGGGCAAAATACTCTTCACGTTCAATGTAGGGCACTACTTGCACGAAAAATCCAACTTCATTTTTTCCACATTTTGACATGACGGAGTTGTGGAGCATGGAAAAAAACCACTTTTCTCACAATAATCATTTAGAAATGTTTTTCGGGCCAAGAGTTATGCCAAAAACACTTTTCAGCTTCAATCTAGAGCACAACTAGTACGAAAAATCCGACTTCATTTTTTTCCATTCGGACTTGAGGAATCTGTGGAGCATGTAAAAATGTCGCTTTAGGCGCAAGAATCAATAAGAAATGTTTTCCCGAGATAAGAGTTCTGGGCAAAATACTCTTCACGTTCAACGTAGGCCCCTACTTGCACGAAAAATCCAACTTCATTTTTTCAACATTCTGACTTGACGAAGCTGTGGAGCATGGAAAAAAACCACTTTAGGCACAAGAACCGTTTTGAAATGTTTTTCGGGCCAAGAGTTATGCCAAAAACACTTTTCAGCTTCAATTCAGGGCACAACTAGTACGAAAAATCCAACTTCATTTTTTTCCCATTCGGACATCAGGAATTTGTTGACCATGGAAAAATGCCACTTTAGGCGCAAGAATCAATCATAAATGTTTTCCGAGATAAGAGTTATGGGTAAAATACTCTTCACGTTCAATGTAGGGCACTACTTGCACGAAAAATCCAACTTCATTTTTTCCTCATTATGACATTATAGAGATGTGGAGCATGGAAAAAACCACTTTAGGCACAAGAATCGTTTAGAAATATTTTTCGGGCTAAGAGTTATGCCAAAAACACTTTTTAGCTTCAATTTAGAGCACAACTAGTACGAAAAATCCGACTTCATTTTTTTCCCATTCAGACTTGAGGAATCTGTAGAGCATGGAAAAATGCCACTTTAGGCGCAATAATCAATCATAAATGTTTTCCGAGATAAAAGTTATAGGCAAAATACTCTTCACGTTCAATGTAAGGCACTACTTGCACGAAAAATCCAACTTCATTTTTTCCTCATTATGACGTTACAGAGCTGTGGAGCATGGAAAAAACCACTTCAGGCACAAGAATCGTTTAGAAATGTTTTTCGGGCCAAGAGTTATGCCAAAAACACTTTTCAGCTTCAATTCAGGGCACAACTAGTACGAAAAATCCAACTTCATTTTTTTCCCATTCGGACATCAGGAATTTGTTGACCATGGAAAAATGCCACTTTAGGCGCAAGAATCAATCATAAATCTTTTCCGAGATAAGAGTTATGGGTAAAATACTCTTCACGTTCAATGTAGGGCACTACTTGCACGAAAAATCCAACTTCATTTTTTCCTCATTATGACATTATAGAGATGTGGAGCATGGAAAAAACCACTTTAGGCACAAGAATCGTTTAGAAATATTTTTCGGGCTAAGAGTTATGCCAAAAACACTTTTGAGCATCAATGTAAGGGCACAACTAGTACGAAAAATCCGACTTCATTTTTTTCCCATTCGGACTTGAGGAATCCGTTGAGCATGGAAAAATGCCACTTTAGGCGCAAGAATCAATCATAAATGTTTTTCGAGATAAGAGTTATGGGCAAAATACTCTTCACGTTCAATGTAAGGCACTACTTGCACGAAAAATCCAACTTCATTTTTTCCTCATTATGACGTTACAGAGCTGTGGAGCATGGAAAAAACCACTTTAGGCACAAGAATCGTTTAGAAATGTTTTTCGGGCCAAGAGTTATGCCAAAAACACTTTTCAGCTTCAATTAAGGGCACAACTAGTACCAAAAATCCGACTTCATTTTTTTCCCATTCGGACTTCAGGAATCTGTTGAGCATGGAAAAATGCCACTTTAGGTGCAAGAATCAATCATAAATGTTTTCCGAGATAAGACTTATGGGCAAAATACTCTTCACGTTCAATGTAGGGCACTACTTGCACGAAAAATCCAACTTCATTTTTTCCACATTCGACTTGACGGAGTTGTGGAGCACGGAAAAAAACTACTTTAGGCACAAGAATCGTTTAGAAATGTTTTTCGGGCTAAGAGTTATGCCAAAAACACTTTTCA
Organism: Beta corolliflora; assembly: GCA_947648045.1. NCBI lineage: Eukaryota > Viridiplantae > Streptophyta > Magnoliopsida > Caryophyllales > Amaranthaceae > Beta > Beta corolliflora. The sequence goes on from CANSZD010002746.1 coordinate 11,066, forward strand.
ACTTCAATGTAGGGCATAACTAGTACGAAAAATCCGACTTTATTTTTTTCCCATTCGGACTTGAGGAATACGTTAAGCATGGAAAAATGCCACTTTAGGCGCAAGAATCAATCATAAATGTTTTCCGAGATAAGAATTATGGGAAAAATACTCTTCACGTTCAATGTAGAGCACTACTTGCACGATGCACGAAAAATCCAACTTCATTTTTTCCACATTTTGACATGACGGAGTTGTGGAGCATGGAAAAAATCCACTTTCCTCACAATAATCATTCAGAAATGTTTTTCGGGCCAAGAGTTATGCCAAAAACACTTTTCAGCTTCAATCTAGGGCACAACTAGTACGAAAAATCCGACTTCATTTTTTTCCATTCGGACTTGAGGAATCTGTTGAGCATGTAAAAATGCCGCTTTAGGCGCAAGAATCAATAAGAAATGTTTTCCCGAGATAAGAGTTATGGGCAAAATACTCTTCACGTTCAATGTAGGCCCCTACTTGCACGAAAAATCCAACTTCATTTTTTCAACATTCTGACTTGACGAAGCTGTGGAGCATGGAAAAAAACCACTTTAGGCACAAGAACCATTTTGAAATGTTTTTCGGGCCAAGAGTTATGCCAAAAACACTCTTCAGCTTCAATTCAGGGCACAACTAGTACGAAAAATCCGACTTCATTTTTTTCCCATTCGGACTTCAGGAATTTGTTGAGCATGGAAAAATGCCCTTTTAGGCGCAAGAATCAATCATAAATGTTTTCCGAGATAAGAGTTATGGGTAAAATACTCTTCACGTTCAATGTAGGGCACTACTTGCACGAAAAATCCAACTTCATTTTTTTCACATTTTGACATGACGGAGTTGTGGAGCATGGAAAAAAAAACCACGTTTCTCACAATAATCATTTAGAAATGATTTTCGGGCCAAGAGTTATGCCAAAAACACTTTTCAGCTTCAATTAAGGGCACAACTAGTACCAAAAATCCGACTTCATTTTTTTCCCATTCGGGACTTCAGGAATCTGTTGAGCATGGAAAAACGCCACTTTAGGTGCAAGAATCAATCATAGATGTTTTCCGAGATAAGACTTATGGGCAAAATACTCTTCACGTTCAATGTAGGGCACTAATTGCACGAAAAATCCAACTTCATTTTTTCCACATTCTGACTTGACGGAGCTGTCGAGCACGGAAAAAACTACTTTAGGCACAAGAATCGTTTAGAAATGTTTTTCGGGATAAGAGTTATGCCAAAAACACTTTTCAACTTCAATGTAGGGCATAACTAGTTCGAAAAATCCGACTTTATTTTTATCCCATTCGGACTTGAGGAATCTGTTAAGCATGGAAAAATGCCACTTTAGGCGCAAGAATCAATCATAAATGTTTTCCGAGATAAGAATTATGGGCAAAATACTCTTCACGTTCAATGTAGGGCACTACTTGCACGAAAAATCCAACTTCATTTTTTCCACATTTTGACATGATGGAGTTGTGGAGCATGGAAAAAAACCACTTTTCTCACAATAATCATTTAGAAATATTTTTCGGGCCAAGAGTTATTCCAAAAACACTTTTCAGCATCAATGTAGGGCACAACTAGTACGAAAATTCCGACTTCAATTTTTTCCATTCGGACTTGTGGAATCTGTTGAGCATGTAAAAATGCCGCTTTAGGCGCAAGAATCAATAAGAAATGTTTTCCCGAGATAAGAGTTATGGGCAAAATACTCTTCACGTTCAATGTAGGCCCCTACTTGCACGAAAAATCCAACTTCATTTTTTCAACATTCTGACTTGACGAAGCTGTGGAGCATGGAAAAAAACCACTTTAGGCACAAGAACCGTTTTGAAATGTTTTTCGGGCCAAGAGTTATGCCAAAAACACTTTTCAGCTTCAATTCAGGGCACAACTAGTACGAAAAATCCGACTTCATTTTTTTCCCATTCGGACTTCAAGAATTTGTTGAGCATGGAAAAATGCCACTTTAGGCGCAAGAATCAATCATAAATGTTTTCCGAGATAAGAGTTATGGGCAAAATACTCTTCACGTTCAATGTAGGGCACTACTTGCACGCACGAAAAATCCAACTTCATTTTTTCCACATTTTGACATGACGGAGTTGTGGAGCACGGAAAAAACCACTTTCCGCACAATAATCATTAGAAATGTTTTTGGCCAAGAGTTATGCCAAAAACACTTTTTAGCTTCAATCTAGGGCACAACTAGTACTAAAATTCCGACTTCATTTTTTTCCATTCGGACTTGAGGAATCTGTTGAGCATGTAAAAATGCCGCTTTAGGCGCAAGAATCAATAAGAAATGTTTTCCAGAAATAAGAGTTATGGGCAAAATACTCTACACGTTCAATGTAGGCCCCTACTTGCACGAAAAATCCAACTTCATTTTTTCCACATTATGACGTTACAGAGATGTGGAGCATGGAAAAAACCACTTTAGGCACTAGAATCGTTTAGAAATGTTTTTCGGGCTAAGAGTTATGCGAAAAACACTTTTGAGCTTCAATGTAGAGCACAACTAGCACGAAAAATCCGACTTCATTTTTTTCCCATTTAGACTTGAGGAATCTGTTGAGCATGGAAAAATGCCAATTTAGGCGCAAGAATCAATTATAAATGTTTTTCGAGATAAGAGTTATGGGAAAAATACTCTTCACGTTCAATGTAAGGCACTACTTGCACGAAAAATCCAACTTCATTTTTTCCTCATTATGACGTTACAGAGATGTGGAGCATGGAAAAAACCACTTTAGGCACAAGAATCGTTTAGAAATGTTTTTCGGGCCAAGAGTTATGCCAAAAACACTTTTCAGCTTCAATTAAGGGCACAACTAGTACCAAAAATCCGACTTCATTTTTTTCCCATTCGGACTTCAGGAATCTGTTGAGCATGGAAAAATGCCACTTTAGGTGCAAGAATCAATCATAGATGTTTTCCGAGATAAGACTTATGGGCAAAATACTCTTCACGTTCAATGTAGGGCACTACTTGCACGAAAAATCCAACTTCATTTTTTCCACATTCTGACTTGACGGAGCTGTCGAGCACGGAAAAAACTACTTTAGGCACAAGAATCGTTTAGAAATGTTTTTCGGGATAAGAGTTATGCCAAAAACACTTTTCAACTTCAATGTAGGGCATAACTAGTTCGAAAAATCCGACTTTATTTTTATCCCATTCGGACTTGAGGAATCTGTTAAGCATGGAAAAATGCCACTTTAGGCGCAAGAATCAATCATAAATGTTTTCCGAGATAAGAATTATGGGCAAAATACTCTTCACGTTCAATGTAGGGCACTACTTGCACGAAGCACGAAAAATCCAACTTCATTTTTTCCACATTTTGACATGACGGAGTTGTGGAGCATGGAAAAAATCCACTTTCCTCACAATAATCATTTAGAAATGTTTTTCGGGCCAAGAGTTATGCCAAAAACACTTTTCAGCTTCAATCTAGGGCACAACTAGTACTAAAATTCAGACTTCATTTTTTTCCATTCGGACTTAAGGAATCTGTTGAGCATGTAAAAATGCCGCTTTAGGCGCAAGAATCAATAAGAAATGTTTTCCAGAGATAAGAGTTATGGGCAAAATACTCATCACGTTCAATGTAGGCCCCTACTTGCACGAAAAATCCAACTTCATTTTTTCAACATTCTGACTTGACGAAACTGTGGAGCATGGAAAAAAACCACTTTAGGCACAAGAACCATTTTGAAATGTTTTTCGGGCCAAGAGTTATGCCAAAAACACTCTTCAGCTTCAATTCAGGGCACAACTAGTACGAAAAATCCGACTTCATTTTTTTCCCATTCGGACTTCAGGAATTTGTTGAGCATGGAAAAATGCCACTTTAGGCGCAAGAGTAAATCATAAATGTTTTCCGAGATAAGAGTTATGGGCAATATACTCTTCACGTTCAATGTAGGGCACTACTTGCACGAAAAATCCAACTTCATTTTTTCCACATAATGACGTTACAGAGATGTAGAGCATGGAAAAAACCACTTTAGGCACAAGAAGCGTTTAGAAATGTTTTTCGGGCTAAGAGTTATGCCAAAAAAAATACTTTTCAGCTTCAATGTAGAGCACAACTGGTACGAAAAATCCGACTTAATTTTTTTCCCATTCAGACTTGAGGAATCTGTTGAGCATGGAAAAACGCCACTTTAGGCGCAAGAATCAATCATAAATGTTTTCCGAGATAAGAATTATGGGCAAAATACTCTTCACGTTCAATGTAGAGCACTACTTGCACGAAGCACGAAAAATCCAACTTCATTTTTTCCACATTTTGACATGACGGAGTTGTGGAGCATGGAAAAAATCCACTTTCCTCACAATAATCATTTAGAAATGTTTTTCGGGCCAAGAGTTATGCCAAAAACACTTTTCAGCTTCAATCTAGGGCACAACTAGTACTAAAATTCAGACTTCATTTTTTTCCATTCGGACTTAAGGAATCTTGTTGAGCATGTAAAAATGCCGCTTTAGGCGCAAGAATCAATAAGAAATGTTTTCCCGAGATAAGAGTTATGGGCAAAATACTCTTCACGTTCAATGTAGGCCCCTACTTGCACGAAAAATCCAGCTTCATTTTTTCTACATTCTGACTTGACGAAGCTGTGGAGCATGGAAAAAAACCACTTTAGGCAGAAGAACCGTTTTGAAATATTTTTCGGGCCAAGAGTTATGCCAAAAACACTTTTCAGCTTCAATTCATGGCACAACTAGTACGAAAAATCCGACTTCATTTTTTTCCCATTCGGACTTCAGGAATTTGTTGAGCATGGAAAAATGCCACTTTAGGCGCAAGAGTCAATCATAAATGTTTTCCGAGATAAGAGTTATGGGCAATATACTCTTCACGTTCAATGTAGGGCACTACTTGCACGAAAAATCCAACTTCATTTTTTCCACATAATGACGTTACAGAGATGTAGAGCATGGAAAAAACCACTTTAGGCACAAGAAGCGTTTAGAAATGTTTTTCGGGCTAAGAGTTATGCCAAAAAAAATACTTTTCAGCTTCAATGTAGAGCACAACTGGTACGAAAAATCCGACTTAATTTTTTTCCCATTCAGACTTGAGGAATCTGTTGAGCATGGAAAAACGCCACTTTAGGCGCAAGAATCAATCATAAATGTTTTCCGAGATAAGAGTTATGGGCAAAATACTCTTCACGTTCAATGTAAGGCACTACTTGCACGAAAAATCCAACTTCATTTTTTCCTCATTATGACGTTACAGATATGTAGAGCATGGAAAAAACCACTTTAGGCATAAGAATCGTTTAAAAATATTTTTCGGGCCATGAGTTATGCCAAAAACACTTTTCAGCTTCAATTAAGGGCACAACTAGTACAAAAAATCCGTCTTCATTTTTTTCCCATTCGGACTACAAGAATCTGTTGAGCATGGAAAAATGCCACTTTAGGTGCAAGAATCAATCATAAATGTTTTCCGAGATAAGAGTTATGGGCAAAATACTCTTCACGTTCTATGTAGGGCACTACTTGCACGAAAAATCCAACTTCATTTTTTCCACATTCTGACTTGACGGAGCTGTCGAGCACGGAAAAAACTACTTTAGGCACAAGAATCGTTTAGAAATGTTTTTCGGGTTAAGAGTTATGCCAAAAACACTTTTCATCTTCAATGTAGGGCACAACTAGTACGAAAAATCCGACTTTATTTTTTTCCCATTCTGACTTGAGGAATCTGGTAAGCATGGAAAAATGCCACTTTAGGCGCAAGAATCAATCATAAATGTTTTTCGAGATAAGAATTATGGGCAAAATACTCTTCACGTTCAAAGTAAGGCACTACTTGCACGAAATATCCAGCTTCTTTTTTTCCACATTATGACGTTACAGAGCTGTGGAGCATGGAAAAAACTACTTTAGGCACAAGAATCGTTTAGAAATGTTTTTCGGGCCAAGAGTTATGCCAAAAACACTTTTCAGCTTCAATTAAGGGCACAACTAGTACCAAAAATCCGACTTCATTTTTTTCCCATTCGGACTTCACAAATCTGTTGAGCATGGAAAAATGCCAATTTAGGTGCAAGAATCAATCATAGATGTTTTCCGAGATAAGAGTTATGGGCAAAATATTCTTCACGTTCTATGTCGGGCACTACTTGCACGAAAAATCCAACTTCATTTTTTCCACATTCTGACTTGACGGAGCTGTCGAGCACGGAAAAAATTACTTTAGGCACAAGAATCGTTTAGAAATGTTTTTCGAGTAAAGAGTTATGCCAAAAACCTTTTCAGCTTCAATATAGGGCACAACTAGTACGAAAAATCCGACTTCATTTTTTTCCCATTCGGACTAGAGGAATCTGTTAAGCATGGAAAATGCCAATTTAGGCGCAAGAATCAATCATAAATGTTTTCCGAGATAAGAATTATGGGCAAAATACTATTCACGTTCAATGTGGGGCACAACTTGCACGAAAAATCCAACTTCATTTTTTCCACATTATGACGTTACAGAGCTGTGGAGCATGGAAAAATCCACTTTAGGCACAAGAATCGTTTAGAAATGTTTTTCCAGCCAAGAGTTATGCCAAAAACACTTTTCAGCTTCTATTGAGTGCATAACCGGTACGAAAAATACGACTTCATTTTTTTCCCATTAGGACTAGAGGAATCTATTAAGCATGGAAAAATGCCACTTTAGACGCAAGAATCAATCATAAATGTTTTCCGAGATAAGAATTATGGGCAAAATACTCTTCACGTTCAATGTAGGGCACTACTTGCACGAAAAATCCAACTTCATTTTTTCCACATTTTGACATGACAGAGTTGTGGAGCATGGAAAAAAAATACCACTTTTCTCACAATAATCATTTAGAAATGATTTTCGGGCCAAGATTTATGCCAAAAACACTTTTCAGCTTCAATTAAGGGCACAACTAGTACCAAAAATCCGACTTCATATTTTCCCATTCGGACTTCAGGAATCTGTTAAGCATGGAAAAATGCCACTTTAGGTGCAAGAATCAATCATAGATGTTTTCCGAGATAAGAGTTATGGGCAAAATACTCTTCACGTTCTATGTAGGGCACTACTTGCACGAAAAATCCAACTTCATTTTTTCCACATTCTGACTTGACGGAGCTGTCGAACACGGAAAAAACTACTTTAGGCACAAGAATCGTTTAGAAATGTTTTTCGGGTTAAGAGTTATGCCAAAAACACTTTTCAGCTTCAATGTATGGCACAACTAGTACGAAAAATCCGACTTTATTTTTTTTTCTCATTCGGACATGAGCAATCTGGTATGCATGGAAAAATGCCACTTTAGGCGCAAGAATCAATCATTAATGTTTTCCGAGATAAGAATTATGGGCAAAATACTCTTCACGTTCAATGTAGGGCACTACTTACACGAAAAATCCAGCTTCATTTTTTCCACATTATGACGTTACAGAGCTGTGGATCAAGGAAAAAACCACTTTAGGCACAAGAATCGTTTAGAAATGTTTTTCGGGCTAAGAGTTATGCCAAAAACACTTTTCAGCTTCAATGTAGTGCACAACTAGTACGAAAAATCCGACTTCATTTTTTTCCCATTCAGACTTTAGGAATCTGTTGAGCATGGAAAAATGCCGCTTTAGGCGCAAGAATCAATCAGAAATGTTTTCCGAGATAAGAGTTATGGGCAAAATACTCTTCACGTTCAATGTAGGGCACTACTTGCACGAAAAATCCAACTTCATTTTTTCCACATTCTGACTTGACGGAGCTGTCGAGCACGGAACAAAACCACTTTTGGTACAAGAATCGTTTAGAAATGTTTTTCGGGTAAAGAGTTATGCCAAAAACCTTTTCAGCTTCAATGTAGGGCACAACTAGTGCGAAAAATCCGACTTCATTTTTTTCCCATTCGGACTTGAGGAATCTGTTAAGCATGGAAAATGCCACTTTAGGCGCAAGAATCAATCATAAATGTTTTCCGAGATAAGAATTATGGGCAAAATACTCTTCACGTTCAATGTAGGGCACAACTTGCACGAAAAATCCGACTTCATTTTTTCCCATTCGGACTTTAGGAATCTGTTAAGCATGGAAAAATGCCACTTTAGGTGCAAGAATCAATCATAGATGTTTTCCGAGATAAGAGTTATGGGCAAAATACTCTTCACGTTCTATGTAGGGCACTACTTGCACGAAAAATCCAACTTCGTTTTTTCAACATTCTGACTTGACGGAGCTGTAGAACACGGAAAAAACTACTTTAGGCACAGGAATCGTTTAGAAATGTTTTTCGGGTTAACAGTTATGCCAAAAACACTTTTCAGCTTCAATGTATGGCACAACTAGTACGAAAAATCCGACTTTATTTTTTTCTCATTCGGACATGAGGAATCTGGCATGCATGGAAAAATGCCACTTTAGGCGCAAGAATCAATCATAAATGTTTTCCGAGATAAGAATTATGGGCAAAATACTCTTCACGTTCAATGTAGGGCACTACTTGCACGAAAAATCCAGCTTCATTTTTTCCACATTATGACGTTACAGAGCTGTGGATCATGGAAAAAACCACTTTAGGCACAAGAATCGTTTAGAAATGTTTTTCGGGCTAAGAGTTATGCCAAAAACACTTTTCAGCTTCAATGTAGTGCACAACTAGTACGAAAAATCCGACTTCATTTTTTTCCCATTCAGACTTGAGGAATCTGTTGAGCATGGAAAAATGCCGCTTTAGGCGCAAGAATCAATCAGAAATGTTTTCCGAGATAAGAATTTTGGGCCAAATACTCTTCACGTTCAATGTAGGGCACTACTTGCACGAAAAATCCAACTTCATTTTTTCCACATTCTGACTTGACGGAGCTGTCGAGCACGGAACAAAACCACTTTTGGTACAAGAATCGTTTAGAAATGTTTTTCGGGTAAAGAGTTATGCCAAAAACCTTTTCAGCTTCAATGTAGGGCACAACTAGTGCGAAAAATCCGACTTCATTTTTTTCCCATTCGGACTTGAGGAATCTGTTAAGCATGGAAAATGCCACTTTAGGCGCAAGAATCAATCATAAATGTTTTCCGAGATAAGAATTATGGGCAAAATACTCTTCACGTTCAATGTAGGGCACAACTTGCACGAAAAATCCAGCTTCATTTTTTCCACATTATGACGTTACAGAGCTGTGGAGCATGGAAAAACCACTTTAGGCACAAGAATCGTTTAGAAATGTTTTTCGGGCCAAGAGTTATGCCAAAAACACTTTTCAGCTTAAATTAAGGGCACAACTAGAACCAAAAATCCGACTTCATTTTTTCCCATTCGGACTTCAGGAATCTGTTAAGCATGGAAAAATGCCACTTTAGGTGCAAGAATCAATCATAGATGTTTTCCGAGATAAGAGTTATGGGCAAAATACTCTTCACGTTCTATGTAGGGCACTACTTGCACGAAAAATCCAACTTCATTTTTTCAACATTCTGACTTGACGGAGCTGTCGAACACGGAAAAAACTACTTTAGGCACAAGAATCGTTTAGAAATGTTTTTCGGGTTATGAGTTATGCCAAAAACACTTTTCAGCTTCAATGTATGGCACAACTAATACGAAAAATCCGACTTTATTTTTTTTCTCATTCGGACATGAGGAATCGGTATGCATGGAAAAATGCCACTTTTAGGCGCAAGAATCAATCATAAATGTTTTCCGAGATAAGAATTATGGGCAAAATACTCTTCACGTTCAATGTAGGGCACTACTTGCACGAAAAATCCAGCTTCATTTTTTCCACATTATGACGTTACAGAGCTATGGATCATGGAAAAAACCACTTTAGGCACAAGAATCGTTTAGAAATGTTTTTCGGGCTAAGAGTTATGCCAAAAACACTTTTCAGCTTCAATGTAGTGCACAACTAGTACGAAAAATCCGACTTCATTTTTTTCCCATTCAGACTTGAGGAATCTGTTGACCATGGAAAAATGCCGCTTTAGGCGCAAGAATCAATCAGAAATGTTTTCCGAGATAAGAGTTATGGGCCAAATACTCTTCACGTTCAATGTAGGGCACTACTTGCACGAAAAATCCAACTTCATTTTTTCCACATTCGACTTGACTGAGAGTTGTCGAGCACGGAACAAAACCACTTTTGGTACAAGAATCGTTTAGAAATGTTTTTCGGGTAAAGAGTTATGCCAAAAACCTTTTCAGCTTCAATGTAGGGCACAACTAGTGCGAAAAATCCGACTTCATTTTTTTCCCATTCGGACTTGAGGAATCTGTTAAGCATGGAAAATGCCACTTTAGGCGCAAGAATCAATCATAAATGTTTTCCGAGATAAGAATTATGGGCAAAATACTCTTCACGTTCAATGTAGGGCACAACTTGCACGAAAAATCCAGCTTCATTTTTTCCATATTATGACGTTACAGAGCTGTGGAGCATGGAAAAACCACTTTAGGCACAAGAATCGTTTAGAAATGTTTTTCGGGCCAAGAGTTAAGCCAAAAACACTTTTCGGCTTAAATAAAGGGCACAACTAGAACCAAAAATCCGACTTCATTTTTTTCCCATTCGGACTTCGGGAATCGTTAAGCATGGAAAAATGCCACTTTAGGTGCAAGAATCAATCATAGATGTTTTCCGAGATAAGAGTTATGGGCAAAATACTCTTCACGTTCTATGTAGGGCACTACTTGCACGAAAAATCCAACTTCGTTTTTTCAACATTCTGACTTGACGGAGCTGTCGAGCACGGAACAAAACCACTTTTGGTACAAGAATCGTTTAGAAATATTTTTCGGGTAAAGAGTTATGCCAAAAACCTTTTCAGCTTCAATGTAGGGCACAACTAGTGCGAAAAATCCGACTTCATTTTTTTCCCATTCGGACTTGAGGAATCTGTTGAGCATGGAAAATGCCACTTTAGGCGCAAGAATCAATCATAAATGTTTTCCGAGATAAGAATTATGGGTAAAATACTCTTCACGTTCAATGTAGGGCACAACTTGCACGAAAAATCCAGCTTCATTTTTTCCACATTATGACGTTACAGAGTTGTGGAGCATGGAAAAAACCACTTTAGGCACAAGAATCGTTTAGAAATGTTTTTCGGGCCAAGAGTTATGCCAAAAACACTTTTCAGCTTAAATTAAGGGCACAACTAGAACCAAAAATCCGACTTCATTTTTTCCCATTCGGACTTCAGGAATCTGTTAAGCATGGAAAAATGCCACTTTAGGTGCAAGAATCAATCATAGATGTTTTTCGAGATAAGAGTTATGGGCAAAATACTCTTCACGTTCTATGTAGGGCACTACTTGCACGAAAAATCCAACTTCATTTTTTCAACATTCTGACTTGACGGAGCTGTCGAACACGGAAAAAACTACTTTAGGCACAAGAATCGTTTAGAAATGTTTTTCGGGTTAAGAGTTATGCCAAAAACACTTTTCAGCTTCAATGTATGGCACAACTAGTACGAAAAATCCGACTTTATTTTTTTCTCATTCGGACATGAGGAATCTGGTATGCATGGAAAAATGCCACTTTTAGGCGCAAGAATCAATCATAAATGTTTTCCGAGATAAGAATTATGGGCAAAATACTCTTCACGTTCAATGTAGGGCACTACTTGCACGAAAAATCCAGCTTCATTTTTTCCACATTATGACGTTACAGAGCTATGGATCATGGAAAAAACCACTTTAGGCACAAGAATCGTTTAGAAATGTTTTTCGGGCTAAGAGTTATGCCAAAAACACTTTTCAGCTTCAATGTAGTGCACAACTAGTACGAAAAATCCGACTTCATTTTTTTCCCATTCAGACTTGAGGAATCTGTTGACCATGGAAAAATGCCGCTTTAGGCGCAAGAATCAATCAGAAATGTTTTCCGAGATAAGAGTTATGGGCCAAATACTCTTCACGTTCAATGTAGGGCACTACTTGCACGAAAAATCCAACTTCATTTTTTCCACATTCTGACTTGACGGAGCTGTCGAGCACGGAACAAAACCACTTTTGGTACAAGAATCGTTTAGAAATGTTTTTCGGGTAAAGAGTTATGCCAAAAACCTTTTCAGCTTCAATGTAGGGCACAACTAGTGCGAAAAATCCGACTTCATTTTTTTCCCATTCGGACTTGAGGAATCTGTTAAGCATGGAAAATGCCACTTTAGGCGCAAGAATCAATCATAAATTTTTTCCGAGATAAGAATTATGGGCAAAATACTCTTCACGTTCAATGTAGGGCACAACTTGCACGAAAAATCCAGCTTCATTTTTTCCACATTATGACGTTACAGAGCTGTGGAGCATGGAAAAACCACTTTAGGCACAAGAATCGTTTAGAAATGTTTTTCGGGCCAAGAGTTATGCCAAAAACACTTTTCAGCTTAAATAAAGGGCACAACTAGAACCAAAAATCCGACTTCATTTTTTCCCATTCGGACTTCAGGAATCTGTTAAGCATGGAAAAATGCCACTTTAGGTGCAAGAATCAATCATAGATGTTTTCCGAGATAAGAGTTATGGGCAAAATACTCTTCACGTTCTATGTAGGGCACTACTTGCACGAAAAATCCAACTTCGTTTTTTCAACATTCTGACTTGACGGAGCTGTCGAACACGGAAAAAACTACTTTAGGCACAAGAATCGTTTAGAAATGTTTTTCGGGTTAAGAGTTATGCCAAAAACACTTTTCAGCTTCAATGTATGGCACAACTAGTACGAAAAATCCGACTTCATTTTTTCCACATTTTGACATGACAGAGTTGTGGAGCATGGAAAAAAAAACCACTTTTCTCACAATAATCATTTAGAAATGATTTTCGGGCCAAGAGTTATGCCAAAAACACTTTTCAGCTTCAATTAAGGGCACAACTAGTACCAAAAATCCGACTTTATATTTTCCCATTCGGACTTCAGGAATCTGTTAAGCATGGAAAAATGCCACTTTAGGTGCAAGAATCAATCATAGATGTTTTCCGAGATAAGAGTTATGGGCAAAATACTCTTCACGTTCTATGTAGGGCACTACTTGCACGAAAAATCCAACTTCATTTTTTCCACATTATGACTTGACGGAGCTGTCGAACACGGAAAAAACTACTTTAGGCACAAGAATCGTTTAGAAATGTTTTTCGGGTTAAGAGTTATGCCAAAAACACTTTTCAGCTTCAATGTATGGCACAACTAGTACGAAAAATCCGACTTTATTTTTTTTCTCATTCGGACATGAGGAATCTGGTATGCATGGAAAAATGCCACTTTAGGCGCAAGAATCAATCATTAATGTTTTCCGAGATAAGAATTATGGGCAAAATACTCTTCACGTTCAATGTAGGGCACTACTTGCACGAAAAATCCAGCTTCATTTTTTCCACATTATGACGTTACAGAGCTGTGGATCATGGAAAAAACCACTTTAGGCACAAGAATCGTTTAGAAATGTTTTTCGGGCTAAGAGTTATGCCAAAAACACTTTTCAGCTTCAATGTAGTGCACAACTAGTACGAAAAATCCGACTTCATTTTTTTCCCATTCAGACTTGAGGAATCTGTTGAGCATGGAAAAATGCCGCTTTAGGCGCAAGAATCAATCAGAAATGTTTTCCGAGATAAGAGTTATGGGCAAAATACTCTTCACGTTCAATGTAGGGCACTACTTGCACGAAAAATCCAACTTCATTTTTTCCACATTCTGACTTGACGGAGCTGTCGAGCACGGAACAAAACCACTTTTGGTACAAGAATCGTTTAGAAATGTTTTTCGGGTAAAGAGTTATGCCAAAAACCTTTTCAGCTTCAATGTAGGGCACAACTAGTGCGAAAAATCCGACTTCATTTTTTTCCCATTCGGACTTGAGGAATCAGTTAAGCATGGAAAATGCCACTTTAGGCGCAAGAATCAATCATAAATGTTTTCCGAGATAAGAATTATGGGCAAAATACTCTTCACGTTCAATGTAGGGCACAACTTGCACGAAAAATCCAACTTCATTTTTTCCACATTATGACGTTACGAGTTTGTGGAGCATGGAAAAACCACTTTAGGCACAAGAATCGTTTAGAAATGTTTTTCGGGCCAAGAGTTATGCCAAAAACACTTTTCAGCTTAAATTAAGGGCACAACTAGAACCAAAAATCCGACTTCATTTTTTTCCCATTCGGACTTCGGGAATACGTTAAGCATGGAAAAATGCCACTTTAGGTGTAAGAATCAATCATAGATGTTTTCCGAGATAAGAGTTATGGGCAAAATACTCTTCACGTTCTATGTAGGGCACTACTTGCACGAAAAATCCAACTTCGTTTTTTCAACATTCGACTTGACGAGAGTGTCGAACACGGAAAAAACTACTTTAGGCACAAGAATCGTTTAGAAATGTTTTTCGGGTTAAGAGTTATGCCAAAAACACTTTTCAGCTTCAATGTATGGCACAACTAGTACGAAAAATCCGACTTTATTTTTTTCTCATTCGGACATGAGGAATCTGGTATGCATGGAAAAATGCCACTTTAGGCGCAAGAATCAATCATAAATGTTTTCCGAGATAAGAATTATGGGCAAAATACTCTTCACGTTCAATGTAGGGCACTACTTGCACGAAAAATCCAACTTCATTTTTTCCACATTATGACGTTGCGGAAATGTGGATCATGGAAAAAACCACTTTAGGCACAAGAATCGTTTAGAAATGTTTTTCGGGCTAAGAGTTATGCCAAAAACACTTTTCAGCTTCAATGTAGTGCACAACTAGTACGAAAAATCCGACTTCATTTTTTTCCCATTCAGACTTGAGGAATCTGTTGAGCATGGAAAAATGCCGCTTTAGGCGCAAGAATCAATCAGAAATGTTTTCCGAGATAAGAGTTATGGGCAAAATACTCTTCACGTTCAATGTAGGGCACTACTTGCACGAAAAATCCAACTTCATTTTTTCCACATTCTGACTTGACGGAGCTGTCGAGCACGGAACAAAACCACTTTTGGTACAAGAATCGTTTAGAAATGTTTTTCGGGTAAAGAGTTATGCCAAAAACCTTTTCAGCTTCAATGTAGGGCACAACTAGTGCGAAAAATCCGACTTCATTTTTTTCCCATTCGGACTTGAGGAATCTGTTAAGCATGGAAAATGCCACTTTAGGCGCAAGAATCAATCATAAATGTTTTCCGAGATAAGAATTATGGGCAAAATACTCTTCACGTTCAATGTAGGGCACAACTTGCACGAAAAATCCAGCTTCATTTTTTCCACATTATGACGTTACGGAGTCGTGGAGCATGGAAAAAACCACTTTAGGCACAAGAATCGTTTAGAAATGTTTTTCGGGCCAAGAGTTATGCCAAAAACACTTTTCGGCCTTAAATTAAGGGCACAACTAGAACCAAAAATCCGATTTCATTTTTTCCCATTCGGACTTCAGGAATCTGTTAAGCATGGAAAAATGCCACTTTAGGTGTAAGAATCAATCATAGATGTTTTCCGAGATAAGAGTTATGGGCAAAATACTCTTCACGTTCTATGTAGGGCACTACTTGCACGAAAAATCCAACTTCTTTTTTCAACATTCGACTTGACGGAGTCGTCGAACACGGAAAAAACTACTTTAGGCACAAGAATCGTTTAGAAATGTTTTTCGGGTTAAG
Organism: Beta corolliflora; assembly: GCA_947648045.1. Taxonomy (NCBI): domain Eukaryota; kingdom Viridiplantae; phylum Streptophyta; class Magnoliopsida; order Caryophyllales; family Amaranthaceae; genus Beta; species Beta corolliflora. The sequence goes on from CANSZD010002746.1 coordinate 26,724, forward strand.
AGTTATGCCAAAAACACTTTTCGACTTCAATGTATGGCACAACTAGTACGAAAAATCCGACTTTATTTTTTTCTCATTCGGACATGAGGAATCTGGTATGCATGGAAAAATGCCACTTTAGGCGCAAGAATCAATCATAAATGTTTTCCGAGATAAGAATTATGGGCAAAATACTCTTCACGTTCAATGTAGGGCACTACTTGCACGAAAAATCCAACTTCATTTTTTCCACATTCTGACTTGACGGAGCTGTCGAGCACGGAACAAAACCACTTTTGGTACAAGAATCGTTTAGAAATATTTTTCGGGTAAAGAGTTATGCCAAAAACCTTTTCAGCTTCAATGTAGGGCACAACTAGTGCGAAAAATCCGACTTCATTTTTTTCCCATTCGGACTTGAGGAATCTGTTAAGCATGGAAAATGCCACTTTAGGCGCAAGAATCAATCATAAATGTTTTCCGAGATAAGAATTATGGGCAAAATACTCTTCACGTTCAATGTAGGGCACTACTAGCACGAAAAATCCAGCTTCATTTTTTCCACATTATGACGTTACAGAGCTGTGGAGCATGGAAAAACCACTTTAGGCACAAGAATCGTTTAGAAATGTTTTTCGGGCCAAGAGTTATGCCAAAAACACTTTTCAGCTTAAATTAAGGGCACAACTAGAACCAAAAATCCGATTTCATTTTTTTCCCATTCGGACTTCAGGAATCTGTTAAGCATGGAAAAATGCCACTTTAGGTGTAAGAATCAATCATAGATGTTTTCCGAGATAAGAGTTATGGGCAAAATACTCTTCACGTTCTATGTAGGGCACTACTTGCACGAAAAATCTAACTTCGTTTTTTCAACATTCTGACTTGACGGAGCTGTCGAACACGGAAAAAACTACTTTAGGCACAAGAATCGTTTAGAAATGTTTTTCGGGTTAAGAGTTATGCCAAAAACACTTTTCAGCTTCAATGTATGGCACAACTAGTACGAAAAATCTGACTTTATTTTTTTCTCATTCGGACATGAGGAATCTGGTATGCATGGAAAAATGCCACTTTAGGCGCAAGAATCAATCATAAATGTTTTCCGAGATAAGAATTATGGGCAAAATACTCTTCACGTTCAATGTAGGGCACTACTTGCACGAAAAATCCAACTTCATTTTTTCCACATTATGACGTTACAGAGCTGTGGATCATGGAAAAAACCACTATAGGCATAAGAATCGTTTAGAAATGTTTTTCGGGCTAAGAGTTATGCCAAAAACACTTTAGAGCTTCAATGTAGTGCACAACTAGTACGAAAAATCCGACTTCATTTTTTTCCCATTCAGACTTGAGGAATCTGTTGACCATGGAAAAATGCCGCTTTAGCCGCAAGAATCAATCAGAAATGTTTTCCGAGATAAGAATTATGGGTCAAATACACTTCACGTTCAATGTAGGGCACTACTTGCACGAAAAATCCAACTTCATTTTTTCCACATTCTGACTTGACGGAGCTGTCGGGCACGGAACAAAACCACTTTTGGTACAAGAATCGTTTAGAAATGTTTTTCGGGTAAAGAGTTATGCCAAAAACCTTTTCAGCTTCAATGTAGAGCACAACTAGTGCGAAAAATCCGACTTCATTTTTTTCCCATTCGGACTTGAGGAATCTGTTAAGCATGGAAAATGCCACTTTAGGCGCAAGAATCAATCATAAATGTTTTCCGAGATAAGAATTATGGGCAAAATACTCTTCACGTTCAATGTAGGGCACAACTTGCACGAAAAATCCAGCTTCATTTTTTCCACATTATGACGTTACAGAGCTGTGGAGCATGGAAAAACCACTTTAGGCACAAGAATCGTTTAGAAATGTTTTTCGGGCCTAGAGTTATGCCAAAAACACTTTTCAGCTTAAATTAAGGGCACAACTAGAACCAAAAATCCGACTTCATTTTTTTCCCATTCGGACTTCGGGAATCTGTTAAGCATGGAAAAATGCCACTTTAGGTGCAAGAATCAATCATAGATGTTTTCCGAGATAAGAGTTATGGGCAAAATACTCTTCACGTTCTATGTAGGGCACTACTTGCACGAAAAATCCAACTTCATTTTTTCAACATTCTGACTTGACGGAGCTGTCGAACACGGAAAAAACTACTTTAGGCACAAGAATCGTTTAGAAATGTTTTTCGGGTTAAGAGTTATGCCAAAAACACTTTTCAGCTTCAATGTATGGCACAACTAGTACGAAAAATCCGACTTTATTTTTTTTCTCATTCGGACATGAGGAATCGGTATGCATGGAAAAATGCCACTTTAGGCGCAAGAATCAATCATAAATGTTTTCCGAGATAAGAATTATGGGCAAAATACTCTTCACGTTCAATGTAGGGCACTACTTGCACGAAAAATCCAACTTCATTTTTTCCACATTATGACGTTACGGAGTGTGGATCATGGAAAAAACCACTTTAGGCACACCAATCGTTTAGAAATGTTTTTCGGGCTAAGAGTTATGCCAAAAACACTTTTCAGCTTCAATGTAGTGCACAACTAGTACGAAAAATCCGACTTCATTTTTTTCCCATTCAGACTTGAGGAATCTGTTGAGCATGGAAAAATGCCACTTTAGGCGCAAGAATCAATCAGAAATGTTTTCCGAGATAAGAGTTATGGGCAAAATACTCTTTACGTTCAATGTAGGGCACTACTTGCACGAAAAATCCAACTTCATTTTTTCCACATTCGACTTGACGGAGTCATGTCGAGCACGGAAAAAACCACTTTTGGCACAAGAATCGTTTAGAAATGTTTTTCGGGTAAAGAGTTATGCCAAAAACCTTTTCGGCTTCAATGTAGGGCACAACTAGTACGAAAAATCCGACTTTATTTTTTTCTCATTCGGACATGAGGAATCGGTATGCATGGAAAAATGCCACTTTAGGCGCAAGAATCAATCATAAATGTTTTCCGAGATAAGAATTATGGGCAAAATACTCTTCACGTTCAATGTAGGGCACTACTTGCACGAAAAATCCAACTTCATTTTTTCCACATTATGACGTTACGGAGTTTGTGGATCATGGAAAAAACCACTTTAGGCACACCAATCATTTAGAAATGTTTTTCGGGCTAAGAGTTATGCCAAAAACACTTTTCGGCTTCAATGTAGTGCACAACTAGTACGAAAAATCCGACTTCATTTTTTTCCCATTCGGACTTGAGGAATCCGTTGAGCATGGAAAAATGCCACTTTAGGCGCAAGAATCAATCGTAAATGTTTTTCGAGATAAGAGTTATGGGCAAAATACTCTTCACGTTCAATGTAGGGCACTACTTGCACCAAAAAATGCAACTTCATTTTTTCCACATTCGACTTGACGGAGTCGTTGAGCACGGAAAAAATCACTTTTGGCACAAGAATCGTTTAGAAATGTTTTTCGGGTTAAGAGTTATGCCAAAAACACTTTTCATCTTCAATGTAGGGCACAACTAGTACGAAAAATCCGACTTCATTTTTTTCCACATTATGACGTTAGGTATGTGGAGCATGGAAAAACCACTTTAGGCACAAGAATCGTTTAGAAATGTTTTTCGGGTCAAGAGTTATGCCAAAAACACTTTTCGGCTTCAATTAAGGGCACAACTAGTACCAAAAATCCGACTTCATTTTTTTTCTCATTCGGACTTGAGGAATCTGTTAAGCATGGAATAATGCCGCTTTAGGAGCAAGAATCAATCATAAATGTTTTCCGAGATAAGAGTTATGGGCAAAATACTCTTAAAGTTCAATGTAGGGCACTACTTGCACGAAAAATCCAACTTCATTTTTTCCACATTCTGACTTGACGGAGCTGTCGAGCACGGAAAAAACCACTTTTGGCACAAGAATCGTTTAGAAATGTTTTTCGGGTTAAGAGTTATGCCAAAAACACTTTTCGACTTCAATGTAGGGCACAACTAGTACGAAAAATCCGACTTTATTTTTTTTCTCATTCGGACATGAGGAATCGGTATGCATGGAAAAATGCCACTTTAGGCGCAAGAATCAATCATAAATGTTTTCCGAGATAAGAATTATGGGCAAAATACTCTTCACGTTCAATGTAGGGCACTACTTGCACGAAAAATCCAACTTCATTTTTTCCACATTCTGACTTGACGGAGCTGTCGAGCACGGAACAAAACCACTTTTGGTACAAGAATCGTTTAGAAATGTTTTTCGGGTAAAGAGTTATGCCAAAAACCTTTTCAGCTTCAATGTAGAGCACAACTAGTGCGAAAAATCCGACTTCATTTTTTTCCCATTCGGACTTGAGGAATCGTTAAGCATGGAAAATGCCACTTTAGGCGCAAGAATCAATCATAAATGTTTTTCGAGATAAGAATTATGGGCAAAATACTCTTCACGTTCAATGTAGGGCACAACTTGCACGAAAAATCCAGCTTCATTTTTTCCACATTATGACGTTACGGAGTCGTGGAGCATGGAAAAACCACTTTAGGCACAAGAATCGTTTAGAAATGTTTTTCGGGCCAAGAGTTATGCCAAAAACACTTTTCAGCTTAAATTAAGGGCACAACTAGAACCAAAAATCCGACTTCATTTTTTCCCATTCGGACTTCAGGAATCTGTTAAGCATGGAAAAATGCCACTTTAGGTGCAAGAATCAATCATAGATGTTTTCCGAGATAAGAGTTATGGGAAAAATACTCTTCACGTTCTATGTAGGGCACTACTTGCACGAAAAATCCAACTTCATTTTTTCAACATTCGACTTGACGGAGAGTTGTCGAACACGGAAAAAACTACTTTAGGCACAAGAATCGTTTAGAAATGTTTTTCGGGTTAAGAGTTATGCCAAAAACACTTTTCAGCTTCAATGTATGGCACAACTAGTACGAAAAATCCGACTTTATTTTTTTCTCATTCGGACATGAGGAATCTGGTATGCATGGAAAAATGCCACTTTAGGCGCAAGAATCAATCATAAATGTTTTCCGAGATAAGAATTATGGGCAAAATACTCTTCACGTTCAATGTAGGGCACTACTTGCACGAAAAATCCAGCTTCATTTTTTCCACATTATGACGTTACAGAGCTGTGGATCATGGAAAAAACCACTTTAGGCACACCAATCGTTTAGAAATGTTTTTCGGGCTAAGAGTTATGCCAAAAACACTTTTCAGCTTCAATGTAGTGCACAACTAGTACGAAAAATCCGACTTCATTTTTTTCCCATTCGGACTTGAGGAATCTGTTGAGCATGGAAAAATGCCACTTTAGGCGCAAGAATCAATCAGAAATGTTTTCCGAGATAAGAGTTATGGGCAAAATACTCTTCACGTTCAATGTAGGGCACTACTTGCACAAAAAATGCAACTTCATTTTTTCCACATTCTGACTTGACGGAGCTGTTGAGCACGGAAAAAATCACTTTTGGCACAAGAATCGTTTAGAAATGTTTTTCGGGTTAAGAGTTATGCCAAAAACACTTTTCATCTTCAATGTAGGGCACAACTAGTACGAAAAATCCGACTTCATTTTTTTCCACATTATGACGTTACGGTTGTGGAGCATGGAAAAACCACTTTAGGCACAAGAATCGTTTAGAAATGTTTTTCGGGTCAAGAGTTATGCCAAAAACACTTTTCAGCTTCAATTAAGGGCACAACTAGTACCAAAAATCCGACTTCATTTTTTTTCTCATTCGGACTTGAGGAATCTGTTAAGCATGGAATAATGCCGCTTTAGGAGCAAGAATCAATCAGAAATGTTTTCCGAGATAAGAGTTATGGGCAAAATACTCTTAAAGTTCAATGTAGGGCACTACTTGCACGAAAAATCCAACTTCATTTTTTCCACATTCAGACTTGACGGAGCTGTCGAGCACGGAAAAAACCACTTTTGGCACAAGAATCGTTTAGAAATGTTTTTCGGGTTAAGAGTTATGCCAAAAACACTTTTCAGCTTCAATGTATGGCACAACTAGTACGAAAAATCCGACTTTATTTTTTTCTCATTCGGACATGAGGAATCTGGTATGCATGGAAAAATGCCACTTTAGGCGCAAGAATCAATCATAAATGTTTTCCGAGATAAGAATTATGGGCAAAATACTCTTCACGTTCAATGTAGGGCACTACTTGCACGAAAAATCCAACTTCATTTTTTCCACATTCTGACTTGACGGAGCTGTCGAGCACGGAACAAAACCACTTTTGGTACAAGAATCGTTTAGAAATGTTTTTCGGGTAAAGAGTTATGCCAAAAACCTTTTCAGCTTCAATGTAGAGCACAACTAGTGCGAAATATCCGACTTCATTTTTTTCCCATTCGGACCTGAGGAATCTGTTAAGCATGGAAAATGCCACTTTAGGCGCAAGAATCAATCATAAATGTTTTCCGAGATAAGAATTATGGGCAAAATACTCTTCACGTTCAATGTAGGGCACAACTTGCACGAAAAATCCAGCTTCATTTTTTCCACATTATGACGTTACAGAGCTGTGGAGCATGGAAAAACCACTTTAGGCACAAGAATCGTTTAGAAATGTTTTTCGGGCCAAGAGTTATGCCAAAAACACTTTTCAGCTTAAATTAAGGGCACAACTAGAACCAAAAATCCGACTTCATTTTTTCCCATTCGGACTTCGAGAATCCCGTTAAGCATGGAAAAATGCCACTTTAGGTGCAAGAATCAATCATAGATGTTTTCCGAGATAAGAGTTATGGGCAAAATACTCTTCACGTTCTATGTAGGGCACTACTTGCACGAAAAATCCAACTTCATTTTTTCAACATTCTGACTTGACGGAGCTGTCGAACACGGAAAAAACTACTTTAGGCACAAGAATCGTTTAGAAATGTTTTTCGGGTTAAGAGTTATGCCAAAAACACTTTTCAGCTTCAATGTATGGCACAACTAGTACGAAAAATCCGACTTTATTTTTTTCTCATTCGGACATGAGGAATCTGGTATGCATGGAAAAATGCCACTTTAGGCGCAAGAATCAATCATAAATGTTTTCCGAGATAAGAATTATGGGCAAAATACTCTTCACGTTCAATGTAGGGCACTACTTGCACGAAAAATCCAGCTTCATTTTTTCCACATTATGACGTTACAGAGTTGTGGATCATGGAAAAAACCACTTTAGGCACACCAATCGTTTAGAAATGTTTTTCGGGCTAAGAGTTATGCCAAAAACACTTTTCAGCTTCAATGTAGTGCACAACTAGTACGAAAAATCCGACTTCATTTTTTTCCCATTCGGACTTGAGGAATCGTTGAGCATGGAAAAATGCCACTTTAGGCGCAAGAATCAATCGAAATGTTTTCCGAGATAAGAGTTATGGGCAAAATACTCTTCACGTTCAATGTAGGGCACTACTTGCACGAAAAATCCAACTTCATTTTTTCCACATTCGACTTGACGGAGTATCGAGCACGGGAAAAAACCACTTTTGGCACAAGAATCGTTTAGAAATGTTTTTCGGGTAAAGAGTTATTCCAAAAACCTTTTCGGCTTCAATGTAGGGCACAACTAGTACGAAAAATCCGACTTTATTTTTTTCTCATTCGGACATGAGGAATGCGGTATGCATGGAAAAATGCCACTTTAGGCGCAAGAATCAATCATAAATGTTTTCCGAGATAAGAATTATGGGCAAAATACTCTTCACGTTCAATGTAGGGCACTACTTGCACGAAAAATCCAAACTTCATTTTTTCCACATTATGACGTTACGGTAGTCGTGGATCATGGAAAAAACCACTTTAGGCACACCAATCATTTAGAAATGTTTTTCGGGCTAAGAGTTATGCCAAAAACACTTTTCGGCTTCAATGTAGTGCACAACTAGTACGAAAAATCCGACTTCATTTTTTTCCCATTCGGACTTGAGGAATCGTTGAGCATGGAAAAATGCCACTTTAGGCGCAAGAATCAATCGAAATGTTTTCCGAGATAAGAGTTATGGGCAAAATACTCTTCACGTTCAATGTAGCGCACTACTTGCACAAAAAATGCAACTTCATTTTTTCCACATTCTGACTTGACGGAGCTGTTGAGCACGGAAAAAATCACTTTTGGCACAAGAATCGTTTAGAAATGTTTTTCGGGTTAAGAGTTATGCCAAAAACACTTTTCATCTTCAATGTAGGGCACAACTAGTACGAAAAATCCGACTTCATTTTTTCCACATTATGACGTTACGAGTGTGGAGCATGGAAAAACCACTTTAGGCACAAGAATCGTTTAGAAATGTTTTTCGGGTCAAGAGTTATGCCAAAAACACTTTTCAGCTTCAATTAAGGGCACAACTAGTACCAAAAATCCGACTTCATTTTTTTTCTCATTCGGACTTGAGGAATCTGTTAAGCATGGAATAATGCCGCTTTAGGAGCAAGAATCAATCAGAAATGTTTTCCGAGATAAGAGTTATGGGCAAAATACTCTTAAAGTTCAATGTAGGGCACTACTTGCACGAAAAATCCAACTTCATTTTTTCCACATTCAGACTTGACGGAGCTGTCGAGCACGGAAAAAACCACTTTTGGCACAAGAATGGTTTAGAAATGTTTTTCGGGTTAAGAGTTATGCCAAAAACACTTTTCAGCTTCAATGTAGGGCACAACTAGTACGAAAAATCCGACGTCATTTTTCCCATTCGGACTTGAGAAATCTGTTAAGCATGGAAAATGCCACTTTAGGCGCAAGAATCAATCATAAATGTTTTCCGAGATAAGACTTATGGGCCAAATACTCTTCACGTTCAATGTAAGGCACAACTTGCACGATAAATCCGGCTTTATTTTTTCAACATTATGACGTTACTGAGCTGTGGAGCATGGAAAAAACCACTTTAGGCACAAGAATCGTTTAGAAATGTTTTTCGGGCCAAGAGTTATGCCAAAAACACTTTTCGGCTTCAATTAAGGGCACAACTAGTACCAAAAATCCGACTTCATTTTTTTGCCATTCGGACTTCACAAATCTGTTGAGCATGGAAAAATGCCACTTTAGGTGCAAGAATCAATCATAGATGTTTTCCGAGATAAGAGTTATGGGCAAAATACTTTTCACGTTCTATGTAGGGCACTACTTGCACGGAAAATCCAACTTCATTTTTTCCACATTCGACTTGACGAGAGTTTCGAGCACGGAAAAAATTACTTTAGGCACAAGAATCGTTTAGATATGTTTTTCGGGTTAAGAGTTATGCCAAAAACACTTTTCAGCTTCAATGTATGGCACCACTAGTACGAAAAATCCGACTTTATTTTTTTCCCATTCGGACATGAGGAATCTGGTAAGCATGGAAAAAACTTTAGGCGCAAGAATCAATCATTAATGTTTTCCGAGATAAGAATTATGGGCAAAAAACTCTTCACGTTCAATGTAGGGCACTACTTGCACGAAAAATTCAGCTTCATTTTTTCCACATTATGACGTTACAGAGCTGTGGATCATGGAAAAAACCACTTTAGGCACAAGAATCGTTTAGAAATGTTTTTCGGGCTAAGAGTTATGCCAAAAATCCGACTTCATTTTTTTCCCCTTCAGACTTGAGGAATCTGTTAAGCATGGAAAAATGCCGCTTTAGGTGCAAGAATCAATCAAAGATGTTTTCCGAGATAAGAGTTATGGGCAAAATACTCTTCAAGTTCTATGTAGGGCACTACTTGCACGAAAAATCCAACATGATTTTTTCCACATTCGACTTGACATTTGTCGAGAACGGAAAAAACGACTTTAGGCACAAGAATCGTTTGTAAATGTTTTTCGGGGTATGAGTAATGCCAAAAACACTTTTCAGCTTCAATGTATGGCACAACTAGTACGAAAAATCCGACTTTATTTTTTTCTCATTCGGACATGAGGAATCTTGTATGCATGGAAAAATGCCACTTTAGGCGCAAGAATCAATCATAAATGTTTTCCGAGATAAGAATTATGGGTAAAATACTCTTCACGTTCAATGTAGGGCACTACTTGCACGAAAAATCCAACTTCATTTTTTCCACATTATGACGTTACGGAGTCGTGGATCATGGAAAAAACCACTTTAGGCACACCAATCGTTTAGAAATGTTTTTCGGGCTAAGAGTTATGCCAAAAACACTTTAGAGCTTCAATGTAGTGCACAACTAGTACGAAAAATCCGACTTCATTTTTTTCCCATTCAGACTTGAGGAATCTGTTGACCATGGAAAAATGCCGCTTTAGCCGCAAGAATCAATCAGAAATATTTTCCGAGATAAGAATTATGGGCCAAATACTCTTCACGTTCAATGTAGGGCACTACTTGCACGAAAAATCCAACTTCATTTTTTCTACATTCTGACTTGACGTAGCTGTCGAGCACGGAACAAAACCACTTTTGGTACAAGAATCGTTTAGAAATGTTTTTCGGGTAAAGAGTTATGCCAAAAACCTTTTCAGCTTCAATGTAGAGCACAACTAGTGCGAAAAATCCGACTTCATTTTTTTCCCATTCGGACTTGAGGAATCTGTTAAGCATGGAAAATGCCACTTTAGGCGCAAGAATCAATCATAAATGTTTTCCGAGATAAGAATTATGGGCAAAATACTCTTCACGTTCAATGTAGGGCACAACTTGCACGAAAAATCCAGCTTCATTTTTTCCACATTATGACGTTACAGAGCTGTGGATCATGGAAAAAACCACTTTAGGCACACCAATCATTTAGAAATGTTTTTCGGGCTAAGAGTTATGCCAAAAACACTTTTCAGCTTCAATGTAGTGCACAACTAGTACGAAAAATCCGACTTCATTTTTTTCCCATTCAGACTTGAGGAATCTGTTGAGCATGGAAAAATGCCACTTTAGGCGCAAGAATCAATCATAAATGTTTTCCGAGATAAGAATTATGGGCCAAATACTCTTCACGTTCAATGTAAGGCACAACTTGCACGATAAATCCGGCTTTATTTTTTCCACATTATGACGTTACAGAGCTGTGGAGCATGGAAAAAACCACTTTAGGCACAAGAATCGTTTAGAAATGTTTTTCGGGCCAAGAGTTATGCCAAAAACACTTTTCAGCTTCAATTAAGGGCACAACTAGTACCAAAAATCCGACTTCATTTTTTTGCCATTCGGACTTCACAAATCTGTTGAGCATGGAAAAATGCCACTTTAGGTGCAAGAATCAATCATAGATGTTTTCCGAGATAAGAGTTATGGGCAAAATACTTTTCACGTTCTATGTAGGGCACTACTTGCACGGAAAATCCAACTTCATTTTTTCCACATTCTGACTTGACGGAGCTGTCGAGCACGGAAAAAATTACTTTAGGCACAAGAATCGTTTAGATATGTTTTTCGGGTTAAGAGTTATGCCAAAAACACTTTTCAGCTTCAATGTATGGCACAACTAGTACGAAAAATCCGACTTTATTTTTTTCCCATTCGGACATGAGGAATCTGGTAAGCATGGAAAAAACTTTAGGCGCAAGAATCAATCATTAATGTTTTCCGAGATAAGAATTATGGGCAAAAAACTCTTCACGTTCAATGTAGGGCACTACTTGCACGAAAAATCCAGCTTCATTTTTTCCACATTATGACGTTACAGAGCTGTGGATCATGGAAAAAACCACTTTAGGCACAAGAATCGTTTAGAAATGTTTTTCGGGCTAAGAGTTATGCCAAAAATCCGACTTCATTTTTTCCCCTTCGGACTTGAGGAATCTGTTAAGCATGGAAAAATGCCGCTTTAGGTGCAAGAATCAATCATAGATGTTTTCCGAGATAAGAGTTATGGGCAAAATACTCTTCAAGTTCTATGTAGGGCACTACTTGCACGAAAAATCCAACATGATTTTTTCCACATTCTGACTTGACGGCGCTGTCGAGAACGGAAAAAACGACTTTAGGCACAAGAATCGTTTGTAAATGTTTTTCGGGGTATGAGTAATGCCAAAAACACTTTTCAGCTTCAATGTATGGCACAACTAGTACGAAAAATCCGACTTTATTTTTTTCTCATTCGGACATGAGGAATCTGGTATGCATGGAAAAATGCCACTTTAGGCGCAAGAATCAATCATAAATGTTTTCCGAGATAAGAATTATGGGTAAAATACTCTTCACGTTCAATGTAGGGCACTACTTGCACGAAAAATCCAGCTTCATTTTTTCCACATTATGACGTTACAGAGCTGTGGATCATGGAAAAAACCACTTTAGGCACACCAATCGTTTAGAAATGTTTTTCGGGCTAAGAGTTATGCCAAAAACACTTTAGAGCTTCAATGTAGTGCACAACTAGTACGAAAAATCCGACTTCATTTTTTTCCCATTCAGACTTGAGGAATCTGTTGACCATGGAAAAATGCCGCTTTAGCCGCAAGAATCAATCAGAAATGTTTTCCGAGATAAGAATTATGGGCCAAATACTCTTCACGTTCAATGTAGGGCACTACTTGCACGAAAAATCCAACTTCATTTTTTCTACATTCTGACTTGACGTAGCTGTCGAGCACGGAACAAAACCACTTTTGGTACAAGAATCGTTTAGAAATGTTTTTCGGGTAAAGAGTTATGCCAAAAACCTTTTCAGCTTCAATGTAGAGCACAACTAGTGCGAAAAATCCGACTTCATTTTTTTCCCATTCGGACTTGAGGAATCTGTTAAGCATGGAAAATGCCACTTTAGGCGCAAGAATCAATCATAAATGTTTTCCGAGATAAGAATTATGGGCAAAATACTCTTCACGTTCAATGTAGGGCACAACTTGCACGAAAAATCCAACTTCATTTTTTCCACATTATGACGTTACGGTATTTGTGGATCATGGAAAAAACCACTTTAGGCACACCAATCATTTAGAAATGTTTTTCGGGCTAAGAGTTATGCCAAAAACACTTTTCGGCTTCAATGTAGTGCACAACTAGTACGAAAAATCCGACTTCATTTTTTTCCCATTCGGACTTGAGGAATCGTTGAGCATGGAAAAATGCCACTTTAGGCGCAAGAATCAATCGAAATGTTTTCCGAGATAAGAGTTATGGGCAAAATACTCTTCACGTTCAATGTAGGGCACTACTTGCACGAAAAATGCAACTTCATTTTTTCCACATTCGACTTGACTGAGTCGTCCGGAGCACGGAAAAAATCACTTTTGGCACAAGAATCGTTTAGAAATGTTTTTCGGGTTAAGAGTTATGCCAAAAACACTTTTCATCTTCAATGTAGGGCACAACTAGTACGAAAAATCCGACTTCATTTTTTCCACATTATGACGTTACGGAGTGTGGAGCATGGAAAAACCACTTTAGGCACAAGAATCGTTTAGAAATGTTTTTCGGGTCAAGAGTTATGCCAAAAACACTTTTCAGCTTCAATTAAGGGCACAACTAGTACCAAAAATCCGACTTCATTTTTTCCCATTCGGACTTCAGGAATATGTTAAGCATGGAAAAATGCCACTTTAGGTGCAAGAATCAATCATAGATGTTTTCCGAGATAAGAGTTATGGGCAAAATACTCTTCACGTTCAATGTAGGGCACTACTTGCACGAAAAATCCAACTTCATTTTTTCAACATTCGACTTGACGGATTTGTCGAACACGGAAAAAACTACTTTAGGCACAAGAATCGTTTAGAAATGTTTTTCGGGTTAAGAGTTATGCCAAAAACACTTTTCGACTTCAATGTATGGCACAACTAGTACGAAAAATCCGACTTTATTTTTTTTCTCATTCGGACATGAGGAATCGGTATGCATGGAAAAATGCCACTTTAGGCGCAAGAATCAATCATAAATGTTTTCCGAGATAAGAATTATGGGCAAAATACTCTTCACGTTCAATGTAGGGCACTCCTTGCACGAAAAATCCAGCTTCATTTTTTCCACATTATGACGTTACTGAGTCGTGGATCATGGAAAAAACAACTTTAGGCACACCAATCGTTTAGAAATGTTTTTCGGGCTAAGAGTTATGCCAAAAACACTTTTCAGCTTCAATGTAGTGCACAACTAGTACGAAAAATCCGACTTCATTTTTTTCCCATTCAGACTTGAGGAATCTGTTGAGCATGGAAAAATGCCACTTTAGGCGCAAGAATCAATCAGAAATGTTTTCCGAGATAAGAGTTATGGGCAAAATACTCTTCACGTTCAATGTAGGGCACTACTTGCACGAAAAATCCAACTTCATTTTTTCCACATTCTGACTTGACGGAGCTGTCGAGCACGGAAAAAACCACTTTTGGCACAAGAATCGTTAAGAAATGTTTTTCGGGTAAAGAGTTATTCCAAAAACCTTTTCAGCTTCAATGTAGGGCACAACTAGTACGAAAAATCCGACTTTATTTTTTTCTCATTCGGACATGAGGAATCTGGTATGCATGGAAAAATGCCACTTTAGGCGCAAGAATCAATCATAAATGTTTTCCGAGATAAGAATTATGGGCAAAATACTCTTCACGTTCAATGTAGGGCACTACTTGCACGAAAAATCCAGCTTCATTTTTTCCACATTATGACGTTACAGAGCTGTGGATCATGGAAAAAACCACTTTAGGCACACCAATCATTTAGAAATGTTTTTCGGGCTAAGAGTTATGCCAAAAACACTTTTCAGCTTCAATGTAGTGCACAACTAGTACGAAAAATCCGACTTCATTTTTTTCCCATTCAGACTTGAGGAATCTGTTGAGCATGGAAAAATGCCACTTTAGGCGCAAGAATCAATCAGAAATGTTTTCCGAGATAAGAGTTATGGGCAAAATACTCTTCACGTTCAATGTAGGGCACTACTTGCACGAAAAATGCAACTTCATTTTTTCCACATTCTGACTTGACGGAGCTGTCCAGCACGGAAAAAATCACTTTTGGCACAAGAATCGTTTAGAAATGTTTTTCGGGTTAAGAGTTATGCCAAAAACACTTTTCATCTTCAATGTAGGGCACAACTAGTACGAAAAATCCGACTTCATTTTTTCCACATTATGACGTTACGAGTTGTGGAGCATGGAAAAACCACTTTAGGCACAAGAATCGTTTAGAAATGTTTTTCGGGTCAAGAGTTATGCCAAAAACACTTTTCAGCTTCAATTAAGGGCACAACTAGTACCAAAAATCCGACTTCATTTTTTTTCTCATTCGGACTTGAGGAATCTGTTAAGCATGGAAAAATGCCGCTTTAGGAGCAAGAATCAATCAGAAATGTTTTCCGAGATAAGAGTTATGGGCAAAATACTCTTAAAGTTCAATGTAGGGCACTACTTGCACGAAAAATCCAACTTCATTTTTTCCACATTCAGACTTGACGGAGCTGTCGAGCACGGAAAAAACCACTTTTGGCACAAGAATCGTTTAGAAATGTTTTTCGGGTTAAGAGTTATGCCAAAAACACTTTTCAGCTTTAATGTAGGGCACAACTAGTACGAAAAATCCGACTTCATTTTTCCCATTCGGACTTGAGAAATCTGTTAAGCATGGAAAATGCCACTTTAGGCGCAAGAATCAATCATAAATGTTTTCCGAGATAAGAATTATGGGCCAAATACTCTTCACGTTCAATGTAAGGCACAACTTGCACTATAAATCCGTCTTTATTTTTTCCACATTATGACGTTACGAAGTGTGGAGCATGGAAAAAACCACTTTAGGCACAAGAATCGTTTAGAAATGTTTTTCGGGTCAAGAGTTATGCCAAAAACACTTTTCAGCTTCAATTAAGGGCACAACTAGTACCAAAAATCCGACTTCATTTTTTTGCCATTCGGACTTCACAAATCTGTTGAGCATGGAAAAATGCCACTTTAGGTGCTAGAATCAATCATAGATGTTTTCCAAGATAAGAGTTATGGGCAAAATACTTTTCACGTTCTATGTAGGGCACTACTTGCACGAAAAATCCATCTTCATTTTTTCCACATTCGACTTGACGGAGTCGTCGAGCACGGAAAAAATTACTTTAGGCACAAGAATCGTTTAGATATGTTTTTCGGGTTAAGAGTTATGCCAAAAACACTTTTCGCTTCAATGTATGGCACAACTAGTACGAAAAATCCGACTTTCTTTTTTTCCCATTCGGACATGAGGAATCGGTAAGCATGGAAAAAACTTTAGGCGCAAGAATCAATCATTAATGTTTTCCGAGATAAGAATTATGGGCAAAAAACTCTTCACGTTCAATGTAGGGCACTACTTGCACGAAAAATCCAACTTCATTTTTTCCACATTATGACGTTACGAGTTGTGGATCATGGAAAAAACCACTTTAGGCACAAGAATCGTTTAGAAATGTTTTTCGGGCTAAGAGTTATGCCAAAAATCCGACTTCATTTTTTTCCCCTTCGGACTTGAGGAATCCGTTAAGCATGGAAAAATACCGCTTTAGGTGCAAGAATCAATCAAAGATGTTTTCCGAGATAAGAGTTATGGGCAAAATACTCTTCAAGTTCTATGTAGGGCACTACTTGCACGAAAAATCCAACATCATTTTTTCCACATTCGACTTGGCGACTGTCAAGAACGGAAAAAACGACTTTAGGCACAAGAATTGTTTATAAATGTTTTTCGGGGTATGAGTAATGCCAAAAACACTTTTCAGGTTCAATGTATGGCACAACTAGTACGAAAAATCCGACTTTATTTTTTTCTCATTCTGACATGAGGAATCTGGTATGCATGGAAAAATGCCACTTTAGGCGCAAGAATCAATCATAAATGTTTTCCGAGATAAGAATTATGGGCAAAATACTCTTCACGTTCAATGTAGGGCACTACTTGCACGAAAAATCCAGCTTCATTTTTTCCACATTATGACGTTACGGAGCTGTGGATCATGGAAAAAACCACTTTAGGCACACCAATCGTTTAGAAATGTTTTTCGGGCTAAGAGTTATGCCAAAAACACTTTTCAGCTTCAATGTAGTGCACAACTAGTACGAAAAATCCGACTTCATTTTTTTCCCATTCAGACTTGAGGAATCTGTTGAGCATGGAAAAATGCCACTTTAGGCGCAAGAATCAATCAGAAATGTTTTCCGAGATAAGAGTTATGGGCAAAATACTCTTCACGTTCAATGTAGGGCACTACTTGCACGAAAAATCCAACTTCATTTTTTCCACATTCTGACTTGACGGAGCTGTCGAGCACGGAAAAAACCACTTTTGGCACAAGAATCGTTTAGAAATGTTTTTCGGGTAAAGAGTTATTCCAAAAACCTTTTCAGCTTCAATGTAGGGCACAACTAGTACGAAAAATCCGACTTTATTTTTTTCTCATTCGGACATGAGGAATCTGGTATGCATGGAAAAATGCCACTTTAGGCGCAAGAATCAATCATAAATGTTTTCCGAGATAAGAATTATGGGCAAAATACTCTTCACGTTCAATGTAGGGCACTACTTGCACGAAAAATCCAGCTTCATTTTTTCCACATTATGACGTTACAGAGCTGTGGATCATGGAAAAAACCACTTTAGGCACACCAATCATTTAGAAATGTTTTTCGGGCTAAGAGTTATGCCAAAAACACTTTTCAGCTTCAATGTAGTGCACAACTAGTACGAAAAATCCGACTTCATTTTTTTCCCATTCGGACTTGAGGAATCTGTTGAGCATGGAAAAATGCCACTTTAGGCGCAAGAATCAATCAGAAATGTTTTCCGAGATAAGAGTTATGGGCAAAATACTCTTCACGTTCAATGTAGGGCACTACTTGCACGAAAAATGCAACTTCATTTTTTCCACATTCGACTTGACGGAGTCATCCGAGCACGGAAAAAATCACTTTTGGCACAAGAATCGTTTAGAAATGTTTTTCGGGTTAAGAGTTATGCCAAAAACACTTTTCATCTTCAATGTAGGGCACAACTAGTACGAAAAATCCGACTTCATTTTTTCCACATTATGACGTTACAGAGCTGTGGAGCATGGAAAAACCACTTTAGGCACAAGAATCGTTTAGAAATGTTTTTCGGGTCAAGAGTTATGCCAAAAACACTTTTCAGCTTCAATTAAGGGCACAACTAGTACCAAAAATCCGACTTCATTTTTTTCTCATTCGGACTTGAGGAATCTGTTAAGCATGGAATAATGCCCGCTTTAGGAGCAAGAATCAATCGAAATGTTTTCCGAGATAAGAGTTATGGGCAAAATACTCTTAAAGTTCAATGTAGGGCACTACTTGCACGAAAAATCCAACTTCATTTTTTCCACATTCGGACTTGACGGAGGCGTCGAGCACGGAAAAAACCACTTTAGGCACAAGAATCGTTTAGAAATATTTTTCGGGTTAAGAGTTATGCCAAAAACACTTTTCAGCTTTAATGTAGGGCACAACTAGTACGAAAAATCCGACTTCATTTTTCCCATTCGGACTTGAGAAATACGTTAAGCATGGAAAATGCCACTTTAGGCGCAAGAATCAATCATAAATGTTTTCGAGATAAGAATTATGGGCCAAATACTCTTCACGTTCAATGTAAGGCACAACTTGCACGATAAATCCGGCTTTATTTTTTCCACATTATGACGTTACGGAGTTGTGGAGCATGGAAAAAACCACTTTAGGCACAAGAATCGTTTAGAAATGTTTTTCGGGCCAAGAGTTATGCCAAAAACACTTTTCAGCTTCAAATAAGGGCACAACTAGTACCAAAAATCCGACTTCATTTTTTTGCCATTCGGACTTCACAAATCTGTTGAGCATGGAAAAATGCCACTTTAGGTGCAAGAATCAATCATAGATGTTTTCCAAGATAAGAGTTATGGGCAAAATACTTTTCACGTTCTATGTAGGGCACTACTTGCACGAAAAATCCAACTTCATTTTTTCCACATTCGACTTGACGGAGTCAGTCGAGCACGGAAAAAAATTACTTTAGGCACAAGAATCGTTTAGATATGTTTTTCGGGTTAAGAGTTATGCCAAAAACACTTTTCAGCTTCAATGTATGGCACAACTAGTACGAAAAATCCGACTTTCTTTTTTTCCCATTCGGACATGAGGAATCTGGTAAGCATGGAAAAAACTTTAGGCGCAAGAATCAATCATTAATGTTTTCCGAGATAAGAATTATGGGCAAAAAACTCTTCACGTTCAATGTAGGGCACTACTTGCACGAAAAATCCAACTTCATTTTTTCCACATTATGACGTTACGGAAGTTGTGGATCATGGAAAAAACCACTTTAGGCACAAGAATCGTTTAGAAATGTTTTTCGGGCTAAGAGTTATGCCAAAAATCCGACTTCATTTTTTTCCCCTTCAGACTTGAGGAATCTGTTAAGCATGGAAAAATGCCGCTTTAGGTGCAAGAATCAATCAAAGATGTTTTCCGAGATAAGAGTTATGGGCAAAATACTCTTCAAGTTCTATGTAGGGCACTACTTGCACGAAAAATCCAACATCATTTTTTCCACATTCTGACTTGACGGCGCTGTCGAGAACGGAAAAAACGACTTTAGGCACAAGAATTGTTTATAAATGTTTTTCGGGGTATGAGTAATGCCAAAAACACTTTTCAGGTTCAATGTATGGCACAACTAGTACGAAAAATCCGACTTTATTTTTTTCTCATTCTGACATGAGGAATCTGGTATGCATGGAAAAATGCCACTTTAGGCGCAAGAATCAATCATAAATGTTTTCCGAGATAAGAATTATGGGCAAAATACTCTTCACGTTCAATTTAGGTCACTACTTGCACGAAAAATCCAGCTTCATTTTTTCCACATTATGACGTTACGGAGGTTGTGGATCATGGAAAAAAACCACTTTAGGCACACCAATCGTTTAGAAATGTTTTTCGGGCTAAGAGTTATGCCAAAAACACTTTTCAGCTTCAATGTAGTGCACAACTAGTACGAAAAATCCGACTTCATTTTTATCCCATTCAGACTTGAGGAATCTGTTGAGCATGGAAAAATGCCACTTTAGGCGCAAGAATCAATCGAAATGTTTTCCGAGATAAGAGTTATGGGCAAAATACTCTTCACGTTCAATGTAGGGCACTACTTGCACGAAAAATCCAACTTCATTTTTTCCACATTCTGACTTGACGGAGCTGTCGAGCACGGAAAAAACCACTTTTGGCACAAGAATCGTTTAGAAATGTTTTTCGGGTAAAGAGTTATTCCAAAAACCTTTTCGGCTTCAATGTAGGGCACAACTAGTACGAAAAATCCGACTTTATTTTTTTTCTCATTCGGACATGAGGAATCGGTATGCATGGAAAAATGCCACTTTAGGCGCAAGAATCAATCATAAATGTTTTCCGAGATAAGAATTATGGGCAAAATACTCTTCACGTTCAATGTAGGGCACTACTTGCACGAAAAATCCAACTTCATTTTTTCCACATTATGACGTTACGGAGTTGTGGATCATGGAAAAAACCACTTTAGGCACACACAATCATTTAGAAATGTTTTTCGGGCTAAGAGTTATGCCAAAAACACTTTAGAGCTTCAATGTAGTGCACAACTAGTACGAAAAATCCGACTTCATTTTTTTCCCATTCGGACTTGAGGAATCGTTGAGCATGGAAAAATGCCACTTTAGGCGCAAGAATCAATCGGAAATGTTTTCCGAGATAAGAGTTATGGGCAAAATACTCTTCACGTTCAATGTAGGGCACTACTTGCACGAAAAATGCAACTTCATTTTTTCCACATTCGACTTGATCGGAGTCATCCGAACACGGAAAAAATCACTTTTGGCACAAGAATCGTTTAGAAATGTTTTTCGGGTTAAGAGTTATGCCAAAAACACTTTTCATCTTCAATGTAGGGCACAACTAGTACGAAAAATCCGACTTCATTTTTTTCCACATTATGACGTTACGAAGTTGTGGAGCATGGAAAAACCACTTTAGGCACAAGAATCGTTTAGAAATGTTTTTCGGGTCAAGAGTTATGCCAAAAACACTTTTCACGTTCAATTAAGGGCACAACTAGTCCCAAAAATCCGACTTCATTTTTTTTCTCATTCGGACTTGAGGAATCTGGTATGCATGGAAAAATGCCACTTTAGGCGCAAGAATCAATCATAAATGTTTTCCGAGATAAGAATTATGGGCAAAATACTCTTCACGTTCAATGTAGGGCACTACTTGCACGAAAAATCCAGCTTCATTTTTTCCACATTATGACGTTACGGAGTTGTGGATCATGGAAAAAACCACTTTAGGCACACCAATCATTTAGAAATGTTTTTCGGGCTAAGAGTTATGCCAAAAACACTTTTCAGCTTCAATGTAGTGCACAACTAGTACGAAAAATCCGACTTCATTTTTTTCCCATTCAGACTTGAGGAATCTGTTGAGCATGGAAAATGCCACTTTAGGCGCAAGAATCAATCAGAAATGTTTTCCGAGATAAGAGTTATGGGCAAAATACTCTTCACGTTCAATGTAGGGCACTACTTGCACGAAAAATGCAACTTCATTTTTTCCACATTCTGACTTGACGGAGCTGTCCAGCACGGAAAAAATCACTTTTGGCACAAGAATCGTTTAGAAATGTTTTTCGGGTTAAGAGTTATGCCAAAAACACTTTTCATCTTCAATGTAGGGCACAACTAGTACGAAAAATCCGACTTCATTTTTTCCACATTATGACGTTACAGAGCTGTGGAGCATGGAAAAACCACTTTAGGCACAAGAATCGTTTAGAAATGTTTTTCGGGTCAAGAGTTATGCCAAAAACACTTTTCAGCTTCAATTAAGGGCACAACTAGTACCAAAAATCCGACTTCATTTTTTTTCTCATTCGGACTTGAGGAATCTGTTAAGCATGGAATAATGCCCGCTTTAGGAGCAAGAATCAATCAGAAATGTTTTCCGAGATAAGAGTTATGGGCAAAATACTCTTAAAGTTCAATGTAGGGCACTACTTGCACGAAAAATCCAACTTCATTTTTTCCACATTCAGACTTGACGGAGCTGTCGAGCACGGAATAAACCACTTTTAGCACAAGAATCGTTTAGAAATGTTTTTCGGGTTAAGAGTTATGCCAAAAACACTTTTCAGCTTTAATGTAGGGCACAACTAGTACGAAAAATCCGACTTCATTTTTCCCATTCGGACTTGAGAAATCTGTTAAGCATGGAAAATGCCACTTTAGGCGCAAGAATCAATCATAAATGTTTTCCGAGATAAGAATTATGGGCCAAATACTCTTCACGTTCAATGTAAGGCACAACTTGCACGATAAATCCGGCTTTATTTTTTCCACATTATGACGTTACAGAGCTGTGGAGCATGGAAAAAACCACTTTAGGCACAAGAATCGTTTAGAAATGTTTTTCGGGCCAAGAGTTATGCCAAAAACACTTTTCAGCTTCAATTAAGGGCACGACTAGTACCAAAAATCCGACTTCATTTTTTTACCATTCGGACTTCACAAATCTGTTGAGCATGGAAAAATGCCACTTTAGGTGCAAGAATCAATCATAGATGTTTTCCAAGATAAGAGTTATGGGCAAAATACTTTTCACGTTCTATGTAGGGCACTACTTGCACGAAAAATCCAACTTCATTTTTTCCACATTCTGACTTGACGGAGCTGTCGAGCACGGAAAAAATTACTTTAGGCACAAGAATCGTTTAGATATGTTTTTCGGGTTAAGAGTTATGCCAAAAACACTTTTCAGCTTCAATGTATGGCACAACTAGTACGAAAAATCCGACTTTCTTTTTTTCCCATTCGGACATGAGGAATCTGGTAAGCATGGAAAAAACTTTAGGCGCAAGAATCAATCATTAATGTTTTCCGAGATAAGAATTATGGGCAAAAAACTCTTCACGTTCAATGTAGGGCACTACTTGCACGAAAAATCCAGCTTCATTTTTTCCACATTATGACGTTACAGAGCTGTGGATCATGGAAAAAACCACTTTAGGCACAAGAATCGTTTAGAAATGTTTTTCGGGCTAAGAGTTATGCCAAAAATCCGACTTCATTTTTTTCCCCTTCAGACTTGAGGAATCTGTTAAGCATGGAAAAATGCCGCTTTAGGTGCAAGAATCAATCAAAGATGTTTTCCGAGATAAGAGTTATGGGCAAAATACTCTTCAAGTTCTATGTAGGGCACTACTTGCACGAAAAATCCAACATCATTTTTTCCACATTCTGACTTGACGGAGCTGTCGAGAACGGAAAAAACGACTTTAGGCACAAGAATCGTTTATAAATGTTTTTCGGGGAAAGAGTTATGCCAAAAACACTTTTCAGCTTCAATGTATGGCACAACTAGTACGAAAAATCCGACTTTATTTTTTTCTCATTCGGACATGAGGAATCTGGTATGCATGGAAAAATGCCACTTTAGGCGCAAGAATCAATCATAAATGTTTTCCGAGATAAGAATTATGGGCAAAATACTCTTCACGTTCAATGTAGGGCACTACTTGCACGAAAAATCCAGCTTCATTTTTTCCACATTATGACGTTACAGAGCTGTGGATCATGGAAAAAACCACTTTAGGCACACCAATCGTTTAGAAATGTTTTTCGGGCTAAGAGTTATGCCAAAAACACTTTTCAGCTTCAATGTAGTGCACAACTAGTACGAAAAATCCGACTTCATTTTTATCCCATTCGGACTTGAGGAATCCGTTGAGCATGGAAAAATGCCACTTTAGGCGCAAGAATCAATCGAAATGTTTTCCGAGATAAGAGTTATGGGCAAAATACTCTTCACGTTCAATGTAGGGCACTACTTGCACGAAAAATCCAACTTCATTTTTTCCACATTCGACTTGACGGAGTCATGTCGAGCACGGATAAAAACCACTTTTGGCACAAGAATCGTTTAGAAATGTTTTTCGGGTAAAGAGTTATTCCAAAAACCTTTTCAGCTTCAATGTAGGGCACAACTAGTACGAAAAATCCGACTTTATTTTTTTCTCATTCGGACATGAGGAATCTGGTATGCATGGAAAAATGCCACTTTAGGCGCAAGAATCAATCATAAATGTTTTCCGAGATAAGAATTATGGGCAAAATACTCTTCACGTTCAATGTAGGGCACTACTTGCACGAAAAATCCAGCTTCATTTTTTCCACATTATGACGTTACGAGTTGTGGATCATGGAAAAAACCACTTTAGGCACACCAATCATTTAGAAATGTTTTTCGGGCTAAGAGTTATGCCAAAAACACTTTTCGGCTTCAATGTAGTGCACAACTAGTACGAAAAATCCGACTTCATTTTTTTCCCATTCGGACTTGAGGAATCGTTGAGCATGGAAAAATGCCACTTTAGGCGCAAGAATCAATCAGAAATGTTTTCCGAGATAAGAGTTATGGGCAAAATACTCTTCACGTTCAATGTAGGGCACTACTTGCACGAAAAATCCAACTTCATTTTTTCCACATTCTGACTTGACGGAGCTGTCGAGCACGGAAAAAACCACTTTTGGCACAAGAATCGTTTAGAAATGTTTTTCGGGTAAAGAGTTATTCCAAAAACCTTTTCAGCTTCAATGTAGGGCACAACTAGTACGAAAAATCCGACTTTATTTTTTTCTCATTCGGACATGAGGAATCGGTATGCATGGAAAAATGCCACTTTAGGCGCAAGAATCAATCATAAATGTTTTCCGAGATAAGAATTATGGGCAAAATACTCTTCACGTTCAATGTAGGGCACTACTTGCACGAAAAATCCAGCTTCATTTTTTCCACATTATGACGTTACGGAGTCGTGGATCATGGAAAAAACCACTTTAGGCACACCAATCATTTAGAAATGTTTTTCGGGCTAAGAGTTATGCCAAAAACACTTTTCAGCTTCAATGTAGTGCACAACTAGTACGAAAAATCCGACTTCATTTTTTTCCCATTCGGACTTGAGGAATCTGTTGAGCATGGAAAAATGCCACTTTAGGCGCAAGAATCAATCGAAATGTTTTTCCGAGATAAGAGTTATGGGCAAAATACTCTTCACGTTCAATGTAGGGCACTACTTGCACGAAAAATGCAACTTCATTTTTTCCACATTCGACTTGACGGTCAGTCGAGCACGGAAAAAATCACTTTAGGCACAAGAATCGTTTAGAAATGTTTTTCGGGTTAAGAGTTATGCCAAAAACACTTTTCATCTTCAATGTAGGGCACAACTAGTACGAAAAATCCGACTTCATTTTTTCCACATTATGACGTTACAGAGTTGTGGAGCATGGAAAAACCACTTTAGGCACAAGAATCGTTTAGAAATGTTTTTCGGGTCAAGAGTTATGCCAAAAACACTTTTCAGCTTCAATTAAGGGCACAACTAGTACCAAAAATCCGACTTCATTTTTTTTCTCATTCGGACTTGAGGAATCGTTAAGCATGGAATAATGCCCGCTTTAGGAGCAAGAATCAATCGTAAATGTTTTCCGAGATAAGAGTTATGGGCAAAATACTCTTAAAGTTCAATGTAGGGCACTACTTGCACGAAAAAATCCAACTTCATTTTTTCCACATTCGGACTTGACGGAGGTTTGTCGAGCACGGAAAAAACCACTTTTGGCACAAGAATCGTTTAGAAATGTTTTTCGGGTTAAGAGTTATGCCAAAAACACTTTTCGGCTTTAATGTAGGGCACAACTAGTACGAAAAATCCGACTTCATTTTTCCCATTCGGACTTGAGAAATTCGTTAAGCATGGAAAATGCCACTTTAGGCGCAAGAATCAATCATAAATGTTTTCCGAGATAAGAATTATGGGCCAAATACTCTTCACGTTCAATGTAAGGCACAACTTGCACGATAAATCCCGCTTTATTTTTTCCACATTATGACGTTACGGAGTTGTGGAGCATGGAAAAAACCACTTTAGGCACAAGAATCGTTTAGAAATGTTTTTCGGGCCAAGAGTTATGCCAAAAACACTTTTCGGCTTCAATTAAGGGCACAACTAGTACCAAAAATCCGACTTCATTTTTTTGCCATTCGGACTTCACAAATCCGTTGAGCATGGAAAAATGCCACTTTAGGTGCAAGAATCAATCATAGATGTTTTCCAAGATAAGAGTTATGGGCAAAATACTTTTCACGTTCTATGTAGGGCACTACTTGCACGAAAAATCCAACTTCATTTTTTCCACATTCGACTTGACGGAGTGTCGAGCACGGAAAAAATTACTTTAGGCACAAGAATCGTTTAGATATGTTTTTCGGGTTAAGAGTTATGCCAAAAACACTTTTCGACTTCAATGTATGGCACAACTAGTACGAAAAATCCGACTTTCTTTTTTCCCATTCGGACATGAGGAATCGGTAAGCATGGAAAAAACTTTAGGCGCAAGAATCAATCATTAATGTTTTCCGAGATAAGAATTATGGGCAAAAAACTCTTCACGTTCAATGTAGGGCACTACTTGCACGAAAAATCCAGCTTCATTTTTTCCACATTATGACGTTACAGAGCTGTGGATCATGGAAAAAACCACTTTAGGCACAAGAATCGTTTAGAAATGTTTTTCGGGCTAAGAGTTATGCCAAAAATCCGACTTCATTTTTTTCCCCTTCAGACTTGAGGAATCTGTTAAGCATGGAAAAATGCCGCTTTAGGTGCAAGAATCAATCAAAGATGTTTTCCGAGATAAGAGTTATGGGCAAAATACTCTTCAAGTTCTACGTAGGGCACTACTTGCACGAAAAATCCAACATCATTTTTTCCACATTCTAACTTGACGGAGTTTCGAGAACGGAAAAAACGACTTTAGGCACAAGAATTGTTTATAAATGTTTTTCGGGGTATGAGTAATGCCAAAAACACTTTTCAGGTTCAATGTATGGCACAACTAGTACGAAAAATCCGACTTTATTTTTTTCTCATTCTGACATGAGGAATCTGGTATGCATGGAAAAATGCCACTTTAGGCGCAAGAATCAATCATAAATGTTTTCCGAGATAAGAATTATGGGCAAAATACTCTTCACGTTCAATGTAGGGCACTACTTGCACGAAAAATCCAGCTTCATTTTTTCCACATTATGACGTTACGCAGTTGTGGATCATGGAAAAAACCACTTTAGGCACACCAATCGTTTAGAAATCTTTTTCGGGCTAAGAGTTATGCCAAAAACACTTTTCAGCTTCAATGTAGTGCACAACTAGTACGAAAAATCCGACTTCATTTTTTTCCCATTCGGACTTGAGGAATCTGTTGAGCATGGAAAAATGCCACTTTAGGCGCAAGAATCAATCAGAAATGTTTTCCGAGATAAGAGTTATGGGCAAAATACTCTTCACGTTCAATGTAGGGCACTACTTGCACGAAAAATCCAACTTCATTTTTTCCACATTCTGACTTGACGGAGCTGTCGAGCACGGAAAAAACCACTTTTGGCACAAGAATCGTTTAGAAATGTTTTTCGGGTAAAGAGTTATTCCAAAAACCTTTTCAGCTTCAATGTAGGGCACAACTAGTACGAAAAATCCGACTTTATTTTTTTCTCATTCGGACATGAGGAATCTGGTATGCATGGAAAAATGCCACTTTAGGCGCAAGAATCAATCATAAATGTTTTCCGAGATAAGAATTATGGGCAAAATACTCTTCACGTTCAATGTAGGGCACTACTTGCACGAAAAATCCAGCTTCATTTTTTCCACATTATGACGTTACAGAGCTGTGGATCATGGAAAAAACCACTTTAGGCACACCAATCATTTAGAAATGTTTTTCGGGCTAAGAGTTATGCCAAAAACACTTTTCAGCTTCAATGTAGTGCACAACTAGTACGAAAAATCCGACTTCATTTTTTTCCCATTCAGACTTGAGGAATCTGTTGAGCATGGAAAAATGCCACTTTAGGCGCAAGAATCAATCAGAAATGTTTTCCGAGATAAGAGTTATGGGCAAAATACTCTTCACGTTCAATGTAGGGCACTACTTGCACGAAAAATGCAACTTCATTTTTTCCACATTCTGACTTGACGGAGCTGTCCAGCACGGAAAAAATCACTTTTGGCACAAGAATCGTTTAGAAATGTTTTTCGGGTTAAGAGTTATGCCAAAAACACTTTTCATCTTCAATGTAGGGCCACAACTAGTACGAAAAATCCGACTTCATTTTTTCCACATTATGACGTTGAGGATTTGTGGAGCATGGAAAAACCACTTTAAGCACAAGAATCGTTTAGAAATGTTTTTCGGGTCAAGAGTTATGCCAAAAACACTTTTCAGCTTCAATTAAGGGCACAACTAGTACCAAAAATCCGACTTCATTTTTTTTCTCATTCGGACTTGAGGAATCTGTTAAGCATGGAATAATGCCCGCTTTAGGAGCAAGAATCAATCAGAAATGTTTTCCGAGATAAGAGTTATGGGCAAAATACTCTTAAAGTTCAATGTAGGGCACTACTTGCACGAAAAATCCAACTTCATTTTTTCCACATTCAGACTTGACGGAGCTGTCGAGCACGGAAAAAACCACTTTTGGCACAAGAATCGTTTAGAAATGTTTTTCGGGTTAAGAGTTATGCCAAAAACACTTTTCAGCTTTAATGTAGGGCACAACTAGTACGAAAAATCCGACTTCATTTTTCCCATTCGGACTTGAGAAATCTGTTAAGCATGGAAAATGCCACTTTAGGCGCAAGAATCAATCATAAATGTTTTCCGAGATAAGAATTATGGGCCAAATACTCTTCACGTTCAATGTAAGGCACAACTTGCACGATAAATCCGGCTTCATTTTTTCCACATTATGACGTTACAGAGCTGTGGAGCATGGAAAAAACCACTTTAGGCACAAGAATCGTTTAGAAATGTTTTTCGGGCCAAGAGTTATGCCAAAAACACTTTTCAGCTTCAATTAAGGGCACAACTAGTACCAAAAATCCGACTTCATTTTTTTGCCATTCGGACTTCACAAATCTGTTGAGCATGGAAAAATGCCACTTTAGGTGCAAGAATCAATCATAGATGTTTTCCAAGATAAGAGTTATGGGCAAAATACTTTTCACGTTCTATGTAGGGCACTACTTGCACGAAAAATCCAACTTCATTTTTTCCACATTACGACTTGATGAGTCCGTCGAGCACGGAAAAAAACCACTTTAGGCACAAGAATCGTTTAGATATGTTTTTCGGGTTAAGAGTTATGCCAAAAACACTTTTCAGCTTCAATGTATGGCACAACTAGTACGAAAAATCCGACTTTCTTTTTTTCCCATTCGGACATGAGGAATCTGGTAAGCATGGAAAAAACTTTAGGCGCAAGAATCAATCATTAATGTTTTCCGAGATAAGAATTATGGGCAAAAAACTCTTCACGTTCAATGTAGGGCACTACTTGCACGAAAAATCCAACTACATTTTTTCCACATTATGACGTTACGGAGTCGTGGATCATGGAAAAAACCACTTTAGGCACAAGAATCGTTTAGAAATGTTTTTCGGGCTAAGAGTTATGCCAAAAATCCGACTTCATTTTTTCCTTGGACTTGAGGAATCGTTAAGCATGGAAAAATGCCGCTTTAGGTGCAAGAATCAATCAAAGATGTTTTCGAGATAAGAGTTATGGGCAAAATACTCTTCAAGTTCTATGTAGGGCACTACTTGCACGAAAAATCCAACATCATTTTTTCCACATTCGACTTGACGGATTTGTCGAGAACGGAAAAAACGACTTTAGGCACAAGAATCGTTTATAAATGTTTTTCGGGGTAAGAGTTATGCCAAAAACACTTTTCGGACTTCAATGTATGGCACAACTAGTACGAAAAATCCGACTTTATTTTTTTCTCATTCTGACATGAGGAATCTGGTATGCATGGAAAAATGCCACTTTAGGCGCAAGAATCAATCATAAATGTTTTCCGAGATAAGAATTATGGGCAAAATACTCTTCACGTTCAATGTAGGGCACTACTTGCACGAAAAATCCAGCTTCATTTTTTCAACATTATGACGTTACAGAGTTGTGGAGCATGGAAAAAACCACTTTAGGCACAAGAATTGTTTAGAAATGTTTTTCGGGACAAGAGTTATGCCAAAAACAGTTTTCAGCTTCAATTCAGGGCATAACCGGTACGAAAAATACGACTTCATTTTTTTCCCATTCGGACTTGAGGAATCTGTTAAGCATGGTAAAATGCCACTTTAGGCAGAAGAATCAATCATAAAAGTTTTCCAGGATAAGAATTATTGGCAAAATACTCTTCACCTTCATTGTAGGGCACTACTTACACGAAAAATCCAACTTCATTTTTTCCACCTTATGACGTTACAGAGCTGTGGAGCATGGAAAAAACCACTTTAGGCACAAGAATCGTTTAGAAATGTTTTTCGGGTTAAGAGTTGTGCCAAAAACACTTTTCAGGTTTAAGGTAGGGCTCATCTAGTACGAAAAATCCGACTTCATTTTTTTCCCATTCGGACTTGAGGAATTTGTTAAGCATCGAAAAATGCCACTTGAGGCGCAAGAATTAATCATAAATATTTTTCGAGATAAGAATTATGGGCAAAATACTCTTCACGTTCAATGTAGGGCACTACTTGCACGAAAAATTCATATACATTTTTTCCACATTATGACGTTACAGAGCTGTGGAGCATGGAAAAAACCACTTTAGGCACAAGAATCGATTTGAAATGTTTTTCGGGCAAAGATTTATGCCAAAAACACTTTTCAGCTTCAATGTAGAGCACAACAAGTACGAAAAATCCAACTTCATTTTTTCCACATTCTGACTTGACGGAGCTGTCGAGCACGGAAAAAATCACTTTTGGCACAAGAATCGTTTCGAAATGTTTTTCGGGTTAAGAGTTATGCCAAAAACACTTTTCAGCTTCAATGTAGGGCACAACTAGTACGAAAAATCCGACTTCATTTTTTTCCCATTCGGACTTGAGGAATCTGTTAAGCATGGAAAATGCCACTTTAGGCGCAAGAATCAATCATAAATGTTTTCCGAGATAAGAATTATAGGCAAAATACTCTTCACGTTCAATGTAGGGCACAACTTGCACGAAAAATCCAGCTTCATTTTTTCCACATTATGACGTTACGGAGCCGTGGAGCATGAAAAAACCACTTTAGGCACAAGAATCGTTTAGAAATGTTTTTCGGGCTAAGAGTTATGCCAAAACCGACTTTTTTTTTCCCTTGACTTGAGGAATTAAGCATGGAAAATGCTTTAGGTGCAAGAATCAATCAAAGATGTTTTCGAGATAAGAGTTATGGGCAAAATACTCTTCAAGTTCTATGTAGGGCACTACTTGCACGAAAAATCCAACATCATTTTTTTCACATTCGGACTTGAGTGTCGTAAGCACGGAAAAAACCACTTTAGGCACAAGAATCGTTTATAAATGTTTTTCGAGGTAAGAGTTATGCCAAAAACACTTTTCAGCTTCAATGTAGGGCACTACTTGCACGAAAAATCCAGCTTCAGTTTTTCAACATTATGACGTTACAGAGTTGTGGAGCATGGAAAAAACCACTTTAGGCACAAGAATTGTTTAGAAATGTTTTTCGGGCCAAGAGTTATGCCAAAAAAACTTTTCAGCTTCAATGTAGGGCACAACTAGTACGAAAAATCCGACTTTATTTTTTTTCCCATTCGGACTTGAGGAATCTGGTAAGCATGGAAAAATGCCACTTTAGGCGCAAGAATCAATCATAAAAGTTTTCCGAGATAAAGAATTATTGGCAAAATACTCTTCACCTTCATTGTAGGGCACTACTAACACGAAAAATCCAACTTCATTTTTTCCACCTTATGACGTTACGTAGTCGTGGAGCATGGAAAAAACCACTTTAGGCACAAGAATCGTTTAGACATGTTTTTCGGGTCAAGAGTTATGCCAAAAACACTTTTCGGCTTTCATGGTAGGGCTCATCTTGTACGAAAAATCCGACTTCATTTTTTTCCCATTCGGACTTGAGGAATTTGTTAAGCATCGAAAAATGCAACTTGAGGCGCAAGAATTAATCATAAATATTTTCCGAGATAAGAATTATGGGCAAAATACTCTTCACGTTCAATGTAGGGCACTACTTGCACGAAAAATTCATATACATTTTTTCCACATTATGACGTTACAGAGCTGTGGAGCATGGAAAAAACCACTTTAGGCACAAGAATCGATTAGAAATGTTTTTCGGGCAAAGATTTATGCCAAAAACACTTTTCAGCTTCAATGTAGAGCACAACAAGTACGAAAAATCCAACTTCATTTTTTCCACATTCTGACTTGACGGAGCTGTCGAGCACGGAAAAAACCACTTTTGGCACAAGAATCGTTTCGAAATGTTTTTCGGGTTAAGAGTTATGGCAAAAACACTTTTCAGCTTCAATGTAGGGCACAACTAGTACGAAAAATCCGACTTCATTTTTTTCCCATTCGGACTTGAGGAATCTGTTAAGCATGGAAAAATGCCACTTTAGGCGCAAGAATCAATCATAAATGTTTTCCGAGATAAGAATTATAGGCAAAATACTCTTCACGTTCAATGTAGGGCACAACTTGCACGAAAAATCCAGCTTCATTTTTTCCACATTATGACGTTACAGAGCTGTGGAGCATGGAAAAACCACTTTAGGCACAAGAATCGTTTAGAAATGTTTTTCGGGCCAAGAGTTATGCCAAAAACACTTTTCAGCTTCAATGTAGGGCACAACTAGTACGAAAAATCCGACTTTATTTTTTTTCCATTCGGACTTGAGGAATCTGGTAAGCATGGAAAAATGCCACTTTAGGCGCAAGAATCAATCATAAATGTTTTCCGAGATAAGAATTATCGGCAAAATACTCTTCACGTTCAATGTAGGGCACTACTTGCACGAAAAATCCAGCTTCATTTTTTCCACATTATGACATTACAGAGCTGTGGAGCATGGAAAAAACCACTTTAGGCACAAGAATCGTTTAGACATGTTTTTCGGGCCAAGAGTTATGCCAAAAACACTTTTCAGCTTCAATTCAGGGCATAACCGGTACGAAAAATACGACTTCATTTTTTTCCCATTCTGACTTGAGGAATCTGTTAAGCATGGAAAAATGCCACTTTAGGCGCAAGAATCAATCATAAATATTTTTCGGGATAAGAATTATGGGCAAAATACTCTTCACGTTCAATGTAGGGCACTACTTGCACGAAAAATCCAACTTCATTTTTTCCACATTATGACGTTACAGAGCTGTGGAGCATGGAAAAAACCACTTTAGGCACAAGAATCGTTTAGAAATATTTTTCGGGTTAAGAGTTGTGCCAAAAACACTATTCAGCTTTAATTTAAGGCACAACTAGTACGAAAAATCAGACTTCATTTTTTTCCCATTCGGACTTGAGGAATCTGTTAAGCATGGAAAAGTGCCACTTGAGGAGCAAGAATTATTCATAAATATTTTCCGAGATAAGAATTATGGGCAAAATATTCTTTACATTCAATGTAAGGCACTACTTGCACGAAAAATCCATATTCATTTTTTTCACATTATGACGTTACAGAGCTGTGGAGCATGGAAAAAATCACTTTAGGCACAAGAATCGTTTAGAAATGTTTTTCGGGCTAAGAGTTATGCGAAAAACACTTTTCAGCTTCAATGTAGAGCACAACTAGTACGAAAAATCCGACTTCATTTTTTTCCCATTCGGACTTGAGGAATCTATTAAGCATGGAAAATGCCACTTTAGGCGCAAGAATCATTCATAAATGTTTTCCGAGATAAGAATTATGGGCAAAATACTCTTCACGTTCGATGTAGGGAACAACTTGCACGAAAAATCCAACATCATTTTTTCCACATTTTGACATGACGGAGTTATGGAGCATGGAAAAAAACCACTTTTGGCACAATAATCATTTAGAAATGTTTTTCGGGCCAAGAGTTATGCCAAAAACCTTTTTCAGCTTCAATCTAGGGCACAACTAGTACGAAAAATCCGACTTCATTTTTTTTTCATTCGGACTTGAGGAATCTGATGAGCATGGAAAAATTACGCTTTAGGCGCAAGAATCAATCAGAAATGTTTTCCCGAGATAAGAATAATGGGCAAAATACTCTTCACGTTCAATGTAGGCCCCTACTTGCACGAAAAATCCAACTTCATTTTTTCCATATTCTGACTTGACGAAGCTGTGGAGCATGGAAAAAAACCACTTTGGGCACAAGAATCGTTTAGAAATGTTTTTCGTTATGCCGAAAACACTTTTCAGCTTCAATTCAGGGCACAACTAGTACGAAAATCCGACTTCATTATTTTCTCATTCGGACTTCAGGAATCTGTTGAGTATGGAAAAATGCCACTTTAGGCGCAAGAATCAATCATAAATGTTTTTCGAGATAAGAGTTATGGGCAAAATACTCTTTACATTCAATGTAAGGCACTACTTGCACGAAAAATCCAACTTCATTTTTTCCACATTATGACGTTACAGAGATGTGGAGCATGGAAAAAACCACTTTAGGCACAAGAATCGTTTCGAAATGTTTTTCGGGTTAAGAGTTATGCCAAAAACACTTTTCAGCTTCAATTGAGGGCACAACTAGTACCAAAAATCCGACTTCATTTTTTTCCCATTCGGACTTTTGGAATCTGTTGAGCATGGAAAAATGCCACTTTAGGCGCAAGAATCAATCATAGATGTTTTCCGAGATAAGAGTTATGAGCAAAATACTCTTCACGTTTTATGTAGGGCACTACTTGCACGAAAAATCCAACTTCATTTTTTCCACATTCTGAATTGACGGAGCTGTCAAGCACGGAAAAAACTACTTTAGGCACAAGAATCATTTAGAAATGTTTTTCGGGTTAAGAGTTATGCCAAAAACACTTTTCAGCTTCAATGTAGGGCACAACTAGTATGAAAAATCCGACTTTATTTTTTTTCCCATTCGGACTTGAGGAATCTGGTAAGCATGGAAAAATGCCACTTTAGGCGCAAGAATCAATCATAAATGTTTTCCGAGATAAGAATTATGGGCAAAATACTCTTCACGTTTAATGTAGGGCACTACTTGCACGAAAAATCCAGCTTCATTTTTTCCACATTATGACGTTACAGTGCTGTGGAGCATGGAAAAAACCA
Organism: Beta corolliflora; assembly: GCA_947648045.1. Lineage (NCBI taxonomy): Eukaryota > Viridiplantae > Streptophyta > Magnoliopsida > Caryophyllales > Amaranthaceae > Beta > Beta corolliflora. The sequence goes on from CANSZD010002746.1 coordinate 61,751, forward strand.
CTTTAGGCACCAGAATCGTTTTGAAATGTTTTTCGGGCCAAGAGTTATGCCAAAAACACTTTTCATCTTCAATTCAGGGCATAACCGGTACGAAAAATACGACTTCATTTTTTTCCCATTTGGACTTGAGGAATCTGTTAAGCATGGAAAAATGCCACTTTAGGCGCAAGAATCAATCATAAATGTTTTCCGAGATAAGAATTATGGGCAAAATACTCTTCACGTTCAATGTAGGTGATATATGTTCGGACTATCAAGTTGGAACACATATAAAGCAACGAATGGTAATCAACTATGCGTGGATGAACACACAAAGTTGGGCGATTAATCTAACACTTAGAGATACAGATACACCACTCTAAATGCATTGACTTTCCTAAGATCTCAAATTAGCTTGCCAAAACTAATTAAGCAAAGGACAAGTTCACTCAATTCCAATCCAAGAAATAAAGTTAACTCAAATTCAATTCACACAAGGTGTTGGTTAAAACTTCGATGATTTTCATTCATATTCAATCGTCCTTAAATACACGAAGTACAACAAGATTTTCTTAATTAAAATAATTAAAATAATTTAACTAATGAAAGCACTAATTAGATCATGGAGTGATGGATGAACATGGTTGAAGCACTTCTCCATTTGCGGTTGACAATGGAGGAACATGAGAATGAGGCTTCGAACATGACTCCAAATCAGGCGCACAACTCCCTTAACTTGTGGAACAACTTCAGCTTTGTGGCCTTGTCTTAATCTTTGCTAACCACGCCTCTCAACAGCCACATCTTGCACGCACAAAGGAAGGAAGTAGTTCCTAGAATGTAGGCAACTAGTTTGAACGTTTGAACGTGGCCTTGATGCTAGCAACAACTTGTTTGTTGTTTCACCATGATCCTTACCAACGTCCATTTGAATACTTGGCGTAAATATCTCCACTCCATAGAAGACCTATTAGTACTAGGACTCTTACAACTCAACTAAATCACACGCATAAGAGGCATGCTCACACTAGGACTCTAGCACTTAGAATCATAACTACACTATGACTCTTAGCTTTTAGGGTTTTAAAATACAACTCGAGTAAAACTGAAAATGAATTAAACTCGACTCAATCTATGAATGGAAATGCAACTAAGTTAACTACAAAGCAAGAAAGGATATTTGACAAATGAACTAAGCAACCAAGTTAACAACTTAATCACCATGAACATAAGTCAATGGAAAGAAGTTAGGAGCTTCATCAATGGTAGCAGCCACCAAGTGGATGAGCTTAGTGTCCTTGACTAAGGAAAGAGTATAAGAAGATGGTCCTCCATCATCCTCCCCTTATTTGGAGGAGCTTGCGTTCAAGCTAGGATGCACATCATCATCCCCATGGTAGGGACTCAAATCCGCCACATTGAAGGTACTAGAAACACCATAATCTCCCGGAAGCTCAACTTGATATGCATTATCATTTATCTTACCAACAATAGGGAAAGGACAGTCAGCTTTAGGGTGTAATTTGGACTTTCTCTTGGAAAGGAAACGCTCCTTCCTAAAATGAATCCAAACTAGCTCACCTGGTTGGAATTGCACATCTCTTGTCTTCTTATCAACTCGTGCCTTCACCTTTTCATTTGCCTTGATGATCTTCTCACGTACATATGCATGGAGTTGCTTGATCTCTTTGACTCTCACATCAGCCTCATGACTATACTTTTGTGGAGTAGGAAAGGGAGCTAGGTCCATAGGAGTGCTCGGATTTTGACCATAGACAACATTGAATGGACTTAGGCTTGTAGTCTTGCTAGGAACCCTATTATATGCAAATTCAGCATGAGGAAGCATGTCTTCCCATTGCTTAGGATTCTTTGTAGCTAAAGCTCGAAGAAGAGTTCCTAAAATCCTATTGGTGACTTCGGTTTGGCCATCGGTTTGTGGATGGCTTGAAGTACTAAATTTCAGTTTAGTACCTATCTTCTTCCAAAGAGTAAGCCAAAAATGGCTCAAGAACTTCGAGTCACGATCATTTACCATGGACTTAGGCACTCCATGTAGGCGTACAATTTCCTTGAAGTAGAGATTAGCAATGATCACAACATCATAAGTCGTATGATATGCCACAAAGTGTGCCATCCTGGAGAACCTATCAACAACCACCATGATTGAATCCTTTTGACGTTGAGTTCTAGGCAATTCAGTGATGAAATCCAAGCTAACATCCTCCCATGGAGCTTGAGGAACCGGCAATGGCAGATAAAGACCTTGAGGGAGCAAATGACCCTTAGCCTTTTTGACACACAATGCACATCTTGACAATGAATTCCACATCTCTAGCCATGCGTGGCCAATAGAAATATTCACTAATCAAGGATAATGTCTTCTCAATGCCAAAATGGCCGGCTAATCCACCTTCATGAAACTCCTTAATAAGGGATTCTCTCACACTAGATCGAGGAATACATAGCTGATTTCCTTTAAAAAGAAATCCTTTCAGCAAGTAGTAATCCTTGATAGCATGATTATGGAATTTTTCGAATAGTTCTCCAAAATCCCTATCATCTTTGTAACACTCTTTAAGCAACTCTAATCCGACAACTTTAGGACTTAGAGTAGAAAGAAGTAGATACCTTCTTGAAAGAGCATCCGCACCTTTGTTCATCTTTCCAGCCTTGTGCTTGATTGTAAAGTGGAAAGTTTGAAGAAACTCCACCCATTTAGCATGTCGAGGCTGCAACTTTTGTTGACTTTGGATGTACTTGAGTGCTTCATGATCCGAGTGAAGAATGAACTCTTTAGCAATCAAGTAGTGCCTCCAATGATCTAAGGCACGTACCAAGGCATAAAATTCCTTGTCATATGGTGAATACTTCCTCTTAGCTTCATTTAGTTTCTCACTATAGTAAGCTATAGCTCTTCCATTTTGAGAAAGTACTCCACCAATGCCTACACCCGAGGCATCACATTCCACTATAAACACCTCTTGGAAGTTAGGAAGAGCCAATATAGGAGCCGTGGTAAGTTGGCGTTTGATCTCTTCAAATGCAACTTGGGCTTGTTGATTCCACTTAAACCTTTTGTGATTGGTTAGTTCAGTTTTGGGGGTCATAATGGAACTAAAATTGCGCACAAACCGTCTATAGAAAGAGGCCAATCCGTGAAAACTTCAAACATCATGGATTGAAGTAGGAGTAGGCTAATCTCTAATTGCTTCTACCTTCTTCTCATCAGCTTTGATTACTTCACTTGAGACAATAAATCCCAAAAACACCACTTAGCTCGAAAAGAATTGACACTTCTCAAGGTTGCCATACAAACGCTCCTTTCTTAGAACTTCAAAGACTTGGTGCAAGTGTTCAACATGATCTCTTTCACCTATGCTGTAGATGAGGCTATCATCAATGTACACCACCATAAATTTGCCATGAAATGGCTTCAAAGCTTGATTCATCAAACGCATGAAGGTAATTGGTGCATTTGACAATCCAAATGGCATTACAAGCCATTCATATAAGCCCTCCTTAGTTTTGAAGGCTGTATTCCATTCATCTCCTTCACATATGCGTATTTGGTGATAACCACTACGCAAGTCAATCTTGGAAAACACCTTGGAACCATTTAGATCATCCAACAAATCGTTTAATCTAGGAATGGGGAAACGATATTTGATGGTAATCTTCTTAATGGCACTGCTATCCACACACATCCTCCATTCACCGTTCTTCTTTAGAACCAACAAAGTGGGGACAACACATGGACTAAGGGACTCCCTTATCATGCCCTTGGCTACAAGTTCCTCCACTTGCCTCCTAATCTCCTCGGTTTCTTTAGGATTGGTTCTATAAGCTGGCTTGTTAGGTAACATAGTGATGCGTGTGTGAGCATCAAAATTGTGACAATCCTAGTGTGCTTAGGTTTCTTTAGGTTGTTATATATTTCGAGCAGCATAATTAATAAAGAGAGAGTTGATTTTGAGTTTATGATTTTGAGTGCATGAGCATTGAAAGGTTTTGTTTGAACCAAACACATAGATTGAGGTTTGTGTGCATCTCCTAATCATGGTTAGTGAGAGATCCTCTAGTTCTCGAGGGAACACATAGAGCCTATCCTTATAAAGATCCAATCTTTATATACTAATTGTTACCAAAGTCGAACCTTTATTTATTTACAAGTGAGATTCGAGTGTTCTTTACATTGTTCTTGATTTTAAGCTTCCGCAAATACATCACTTAGCTCCCGGAATGAGGTCAATTTTGTGTTGGATTTCTCTTTTTGGAGGTAGGCCGTGGGGTATGTTTTGAGGGAAAACATCTTGATAGTTTTTAAGGAGAGGATTGAGAAGGGGATGGTCATGGATTGGTTCGTCTTTGCTTAAATCAGGTGGTTCATTAAGCAAGAGCTCTCGAATAGGCTTGTATTCATGATAGGAAGCTTGGAGTAGGGTGGTAAGAGAGTGGTATTTTTCTTTTGTGGAGTGAGGCTTGGTGTCTTGAATATAAGGTATTAGAGTGAGTGTGATTCGTTTGTTGTTTTGAGTGAAGGAGTAAGTGTTTTTGTAGCCATCATGAATAACTCTCCTATCATACAACCAAGGCCTTCCAAGGAGCACATGACATGCATCCATAGGAATGACATCACACCAAAGTTCCTATTTATATGTGTTGCCAATGCTAAAAGTGATCAAGACACACATAGTGACTTATATTCCCTTCCCTTGATTTAGCCATTGAATGACATAGGGCCTAGGGTGAGGTGTTGTGTTTAACTTTAGCTTATCAACCATGGTTTGGGCAGCCACATTTGTACAACTTCCTCCATCTATAATCAAAGTACAAATCTTACCTCCAATAGTGCAACGAGTGTGAAAGATGGATTCTCTTTGTTGCATTCCATCCTTGTCCATGACTCCACTCAAAGTTCTTCTTACTACAAGGCATTCCCCTTCATCTGGTCCGATCATTTCTCCCTCATTTTCTTCTATCATCTCATCCTCTTCTTCCTCCTCATGATCTCCATCATAAGCTTCATACTCCATAAGACTTATAACCCTCTTATTTGGACAATCCGAGGCTATATGGCCTAGTCCTTGACATCTAAAACATCTTCGTCCAACTTTGGTTGAGGCATTAGTAGTATTTGAGGTTTGAGGTTTGAAAGAGGTAGGTTGAGTTTTTTTATTAGGCTTAGGGGTAGTAGAGTTTGGCTTTTGATAGGTAGGAAATTTGGAAAAGGGGCGTGAGGCCTCTGATTTTCCTTTGGATTTTTGCTGTTTGTCTACCTTATGTGCAAGGAGTATGAGTTCATCTAATGTAGAATAATGATGAAATTCAACTACATTAGCGATCTTGTGGTCTAAACCACCAAGGAATCTCACAAAGGTTTGAGGCTCATCCTCTTGTACCTCACATTTCATGAGGCATGCTTCGAACTCCCTAGCATACTCCTCTACTGTTTTGGAACCTTGTTGAAGATGATGAAATCGTGTAAAGTTCTCTTGCACATAGTAAGTAGGAAGAAACTTCTTCATTTTAGGCCAAGTTTTCACCATGTCCTTGCCTTCTCGTTCCCTTTTAGCACAGATGCTAGCCCACCAAGTTGAAGCATATTTCCTCAACTTGAGAGCAACAAGCTTTACCCTCTTCTCTTCAGGTACTTGCTTGTAATCAAAGACCCTTTCAACTGTTCTCATCGATTCTATGAATTCATCAGCATCTAATCTCCCATCATAGATTGGAATGTCGATTTTGATGTCATTGGAAGGACGGAAGTTGTTCCTCCTAGGATACAAAGTGATGTCACTTGCCTCACCATCCGAATCATCATCTCCTCTTTGTCTAGTGAGTCAAAATGAGAGTTCTCTCACTTGATCTTGGAGTAATGCCATTCTAGCATTGCTCTCACGTCTCTCTTTTTCCAAAAGCCTCATTGTTTCACGCCAACCATTAGGTGGTTGATCTCCTTCTTCCATGGCTAGGTTTCGAAGGGTAGAAAGTATCTTGGAAGGTTTTTGTGTTTGCGGTTTAAGGGGATGGTTGGGGATGGTGTTTAGGTCGTGTTTAGGGATTAATGGTGGGTGGGATGGTTAGGATATAATCTCAGCTCTGATACCAAGATGATATATGTTCGAAATATCAAGTTGGAACACATATAAAGCAACGAATGATCTCTATTATATATGTGAAGAGGGGTAGAACACCAAAATATCAAAAGTTCTATTTTACCCCCAACTAATTAAGTAAATTACTGGTATAGAATAAGAGAAAGGAATAAAAAAGGAAAACCAAAAAAAAAAAAAAAAAAGAAGAGAAACATAGATTTTTCAAATCAAAATTTCTCCACTTATCTGAGGTAACTGTCAAAACAAAAAATAACAAAAAAAAAGCACAACCAATAAAAACGTATAATTTAAAAATCAAAAGTAATAAAAAGGAAGTCTGTAACTTCAATTTCATCAGTCATATGCTTTCTCTATTCTCTCTCATATTCTTTCTGTTGCCTTTTTTTGTTTCTCTTTTCTCTCTCACTGTAAAATATGGCAGAAGAATTACCCATTTGTCATTGCCTTCTTCTGATACTTCTCCTTTTTTCTCTTGCAGTGTAAATTTTGAAAAGAAGATTACAAATGAAGAGGAGCAAAAATCAACCCACAACTCACAATACTCAAAAAATGTGGATTTTGAATTGTGGGTATCTCTTAATTTCTTCCATTTTTTACCAGTAAATTTTATGAGAACCAGTCAAAGCAGAATCTTCTCTTCCATTTTGGATTAACACGACGACGACGAGGGTATTTAACAACAATCGAAGATCACACAAAACCACTTAAGAAAGGTAATATTTTGTTTTGAATAATTTATTAATAGTGAGAATTCCATTTGGAGTTCAATGCGCAAGAGAGTAGTGCGAAGGAAAAGAGAGAAAGAACCAAGGCATTTCAAAGCAATAGAATTGTTGCTGAGATTTTATTTCTTTAATCGATGGAAAGTTGATGTTTTAATCATGTGTATATACCAAGTCGTTGTTTTCTTAAGGTTTCAATATTAATCTTGAGAATTGTAAATCTATCTTTTTAATATGCTTTTTCTTTTACACTATACAAAGTTTGCAATTTTCCCACCCAAGGAAAACGATTCTGCTGTTAGTTGGTGAGTTTTTCTTTTGATTTTGAATTGTGGGTATCTCTTAATTTGTCCCATTTTTTACCAGTAAATTTTCTGAGGACCGCAAAGGAAAAGGTGAGAAACATATTTACAAATTTTAATGTAATTGCAACTCATTTGTGTTGAAAATCTCCGGCCAAAACAGTAACAACCAAAATTCACCAGAAGTTAGGTAATCTATTCATATAATGCTTTGTTCTTCAAAATATTTAACATTGTTATCGTACATATATTTGTTATAATAATTAATAGAGATGAGTGTGTTTTTAACACATTGTAATCAAATCAAGAGGAGCAAAAATCAACCCAGGAGGAGTGTCAAGAAAATCACATTCAAAGAGGTAATACTTGAATCCTTGCCTAATCCAAATTACTCAAATCTAAATGAAGTTGGTTTGATAAATACTTGAATTTTTTTCCTACTAATCCAAATTACGCAACTTATTGTCTCTTAATTGAAAATATAACATATTTGACTGTGATTCCCTACATCAAACGCAAGAAGAAATGTTTGATAATAATTCGCTTCACAAGACCCCCAAAAAATGTGGATTCAATTATCTCTTGAGATATCACAACACATCAAACCAACGCACACAAATTACACAAAAAAGCTAAAAAGAAAACTAAATAACAATTTTTTGGTAGTTTCGCATGCAAAAAGAAAATACAAAGGTTTCAAACTCACCCCTATCTCTATTTCGTTCCCACGTTCTTTAAACCTCTGATTTTTTTTCGTTCTTACCTTCTTTCTTTACCTTCAATTCAAAATTTTCAACTATAATTAGGGATGGAAATTTAGAGAGTGTACACGAGGAGGAGGGAGGAGGAGGCTGACTGGAGGAGAGGGGCGAATATTTAGAGAGAGAGAGAGAGAGCGGGGATGGTGGTGGTAGACGGAAGGAAAGGGGTAGAGGTTGAGAACCAGTCTTTTCGAACTTTCTTTTTTCTTTTTAACTTGGAAAAGAAATTCACACTACAAGCTTCCCATTGGAGACTAATTAGATCAAGGAGTGATGGATGAACATGGTTGAAGCACTTCTCCATTTGCGGCTGACCATGGAGGAACATGAGAATGAGGCTTCGAACATGACTCCAAATCAGGCGCACAACTCCCTTAACTTGTGGAACAACTTCAGCTTTGTGGCCTTGTCTTAATCTTTGATAACCACGCCTCTCAACAGCCACATCTTGCAAGCACATAGGAAGGAAGTAGTTCCAAGAATGTAGGCAACCACTTTGAACGTTTGAACGTGGCCTTGATGCTAGCAACAACTTGTTTGTTGTTACACCATGATCCTTACCAACGTCCTTTGAATGCTTGGCGTAAATATCTCCACTCCATATAAGACCTATTAGTACAAGGACTCTTACAACTCAACTAAATCACACGTATAAGAGGCATGCTCACACTAGGACTCTAGAACTTAGAATCATAACTACACTATGACTCTTAGCTTTTAGGGAATTAAAATACTACTAGAGTAAAACTGAAAATGAATTAAACTCGACTCAATCTATGAATGGAGATGCAACTAACGTTAACTACAAAGCAAGAAAGGATATTTGACAAACGAACTAAGCAACCAAGTTAACAACTTGATCACCATGAACATAAGTCAATGAAAAGAAGTTAAGAGCTTCATCAATGGTAGCAGCCACCAAGTGGATGAGCTTAGTGTGCTTGACAAAGGAAAGAGTAGAAGAAGATGGTCCTCCATCAGTAGGGCACTACTTGCACGAAAAGTACAACTTCATATTTTCCACATTATGACATTACAGAGATGTGGAGCATGGAAAAAACCACTTTAGGCACAAAAATCGTTTAGAAATATTTTTCGGGCTAAGAGTTATGCCAAAAACAATTTTCAGCTTCAATGTAGAGCACAACTAGTACGAAAAATCCAACTTTTGTTTTTTCCCATTCAGACTTGAGGAATCTGTTGAGCATGGAAAAATGCCACTTTAGGCGCAAGAATCAATCATAAATGTTTTCCGAGATAAGAGTTATGGGTAATATACTCTTCACGTTCTATGCAGGGCACTACTTGCACGAAAAATCCAACTTCATTTTTTCCACATTCTGACTTGACGGAGCTGTCGAGCACGGAAAAAACTAACGTAGGCACAAGAATCGTTTAGAAATGTTTTTCGGGGTAAGAGTTATGCCAAAAAAACTTTTCAACTTCAATGTAGGGCACAACTAGTACAAAAAATCCGACTTTATTTTTTTCCCATTCGGACTTGAGGAATCTATTAAGCATGGAAAAATGCCACTTTAGGTGCAAGAATCAATCATAAATATTTTCCGAGATAAGAATTATGGGCAAAATACTCTTCACGTTCAATGTAGGGCACTACTTGCACGAAAAATCCAAATTCATTTTTTCCACATTATGACGTTACGGAGCTGTGGAGCGTGGAAAAAACCACTTTAGGCACAAGAACCGTTTGAAAAAGTTTTTCGGGCTAAATCCAACTTCATTTTTTCCACATTCTGACTTGACGAAGCTGTGGCGCATGGAAAAAAACCACTATAGGCAAAAGAATCGTTTAGAAATGTTTTTCGGGCCAAGAGTTATGCCAAAAACACTTTTCAGCATCAATTCAGGGCACAACTAGTAACAAAAATCCGACTTCATTTTTTTCCCATTCGGACTTCAGGAATCTGTTGAGCATGGAAAAATGCCACTTTAGCCGCAAGAATCAATCATAAATGTTTTCCGAGATAAGAGTTATGTGCAAAATACTCATCACGTTCTATGTAGGGCACTACTTGCACGAAAAATCCAACTTCATTTTTTCCACAATCTGACTTGACGGAGCTGTCGAGCACGGAAAAAACCATTTTAGGCGCAAGAATCGTTTTGAAAGGTTTTTCTGGTTAAGAGTTATGCCAAAAACACTTTTCAGCTTCAATGTATGGCACAACTAGTACGAAATATCCGACTTCATATTTTTCCCATTCGGACTTGAGGAATCTGTTAAGCATGGAAAATGCCACTTTAGGCGCAAGAATCAATCATTAATGTTTTACGAGATAAGAATTATGGGCAAAATTCTCTTCACGTTCAATGTAGGGCACTACATGCACGAAAAATCCAACTTTTCGCACATTTTGACATGACGGAGTTGTGGAGCATGGAAAAATACTACTTTTCGCACAATAATCATTTAGAAATGTTTTTCGGGCCAAGAGTTATGCCAAAAACACTTTTCAGCTTCTATCTAGGGCACAACTAGTACGAAAAATCCGACTTCATTGTTTTCCATTCGGACTTGAGGAATCTGTTGAGCATGGAAAAATTCCGCTTTAGGCGCAAGAATCAATCAGAAATGTTTTCCCGAGATAAGAGTTATGGGCAAAATACTCTTCACGTTCAATGTAGGGCACTACATGCACGAAAAATCCAACTTCATTTTTTCCACATTCTGACTTGACGAAGCTGTGGAGCATGGAAAAAAACCACTTTAGGCACAAGAATCGTTTTGAAATGTTTTTCGGGCCAAGAGTTATATCAAAAACACTTTTCAGCTTTAATGTAGAGCACAACTAGTACGAAAAATCCGACATCATTTCTTTCCCATTAGGACTTTAGGAATCTGTTGAGCATGGAAAAATACCACTTTAGGCGCAAGAATAAATCAGAAATGTGTTCCGAGATAAGAGTTAGGGCCTTAGGGGAAAAATAATTTTCACGTTCAATGTAGGGCACTACTTGCACGAAAAATCCAACTTCATTTTTTCCACAATCTGACTTGACGGAGCTGTCGAGCACGGAAAATACCATTTTAGGCGCAAGAATCGTTTAGAAAGGTTTTTCTGGTTAAGAGTTATGCCAAAAACACTTTTCAGCTTCAATGTATGGCACAACTAGTACGAAATATCCGACTTCATTTTTTTCCCATTCGGACTTGAGGAATCTGTTAAGCATGGAAAATGCCACTTTAGGCGCAAGAATCAATCATTAATGTTTTACGAGATAAGAATTATGGGCAAAATTCTCTTCACGTTCAATGTAGGGCACTACTTGCACGAAAAATCCAACTTTATTTTTTCCACATTATTACGTTACGGAGTTGTGGAGCACGGAAAAAACCACATTAGGCACAAGAATCGTTTAGAAATGTTTTTCGGGCCAAGAGTTATGCCAAAAACACTTTTCAGCTTCAATTCAGGGCACAACTAGTAACAAAAATCCGACTTCATTTTTTTCCCATTCGGACTTCAGGAATCTGTTGAGCATGGAAAAATGCCACTTTAGCCGCAAGAATCAATCATAAATGTTTTCCGAGATAAGAGTTATGTGCAAAATACTCTTCACGTTCTATGTAGAGCACTACTTGCACGAAAAATCCAACTTCATTTTTTCCACAATCTGACTTGACGGAGCTGTCGAGCACGGAAAATACCATTTTAGGCGCAAGAATCGTTTAGAAAGGTTTTTCTGGTTAAGAGTTATGCCAAAAACACTTTTCAGCTTCAATGTATGGCACAACTAGTACGAAATATCCGACTTCATTTTTTTCCCATTCGGACTTGAGGAATCTGTTAAGCATGGAAAATGCCACTTTAGGCGCAAAAATCAATCATTAATGTTTTACGAGATAAGAATTATGGGCAAAATTCTCTTCACGTTCAATGTAGGGCACTACATGCACGAAAAATCCAACTTCGTTTTTTCCACATTTTGACATGACGGAGTTGTGGAGCATGGAAAAAAACCACTTTTCGCACAATAATCATTTAGAAATGTTTTTCGGGCCAAGAGTTATGCCAAAAACACTTTTCAGCTTCAATCTAGGGCACAACTAGTACGAAAAATCCGACTTCATTTTTTTTCATTCGGACTTGAGAAATCTGTTAAGCATGGTAAAATGCCGCTTTAGGCGCAAGAATCAATCAGAAATGTTTTCCCGAGATAATAGTTATGGGCAAAATACTCTTCACGTTCAATGTAGGGCACTACTTGCACGAAAAATCCAACTTCATTTTTTCCACATTGTGAGTTGACGAAGCTGTGGAGCATGGAAAAAACCCACTTTAGGCACAAGAATCTTTTAGAAATGTTTTTCGCCAAGAGTTATGCCAAAAACACTTTTCAGCTTCAATGTAGGGCACAACTAGTACGAAAAAGCCGACTTCATTTTTTTCCCATTCGGATTTGAGGATCTGTTAAGCATGGAAAATGCCACTTTAGGCGCAAGAATCAATCATAAATATTTTCCGAGATAAGAATATGGCAAAATTCTCTTCACGTTCAATGTAGGGCACTACTTGCACGAAAAATCCAACTTTATTTTTTCCACATTATGACATGACGGAGTTGTGGAGAATGGAAAAACCACTTTTGGCACAATAATCATTTAGAAATGATTTTCGGGCCAAGAGTTATGCCAAAAGCACTTTTCGACTTCAATCTAGGGCACAACTAGTACGAAAAATCCGACTTCATTTTTTTCCATTCGGACTTGAGAAATCTATTGAGCATGGTAAAATGCCGCTTTCGGCGCAAGAATCAATCAGAAATGTTATCCCGAGATAAGAGTTATGGGCAAAATACTCTTCACGTTCAATGTAGGGCACTACTTGCATGAAAAATCCAACTTCATTTTTTCCACATTCTGACTTGACGAAGCTGTGGAGCATGGAAAAAAACCACTTTAGGCACAAGAATCGTTTAGAAATGTTTTTCGGGCCAAGAGTTATATCAAAAACACTTTTCAGCTTTAAAGTAGAGCACAACTCGTACGAAAAATCCGACATCATTTCTTTCCCATTCGGACTTTAGGAATCTGTTGAGCATGGAAAAATACCACTTTAGGCGCAAGAATAAATCAGAAATGTGTTCCGAGATAAGAGTTAGGGCCTTAGGGGAAAAATAATTTTCACGTTCAATGTAGGGCACTACTTGCACGAAAAATCCAACTTCATTTTTTCCACATTGTGAGTTGACGAAGCTGTGGAGCATGGAAAAAACCCACTTTAGGCACAAGGATCGTTTAGAAATGTTTTTCGAGCTAAGAGTTATGCCAAAAACACTTTTCAGCATCAATATAGAGCACAACTAGAACGAAAAATCCGACTTCATTTTTTTCCCATTCGGACTTAAGGAATCTGTTGAGCATGGAAAAATGCCACTTTAGGCGCAAGAATCAATCAGAAATGTTTTCCGAGATAAGAGTTATGGGCAAAATACTCTTCACGTTCAATGTAGGGCACTACTTGCACGAAAAATCCATCTTCATTTTTTCCACATTCTGACTTGACGAAGCTGTGGAGCATGGAAAAAAACCACATTAGGCACAAGAATCGTTTAGAAATGTTTTTCGGGCCATGAGTTATGCCAAAAACACTTTTCAGCTTCAATTCAGGGCATAACCGGAACGAAAAATACAACCTTTTTTTTTCCCATTCGGACTTGAGGATTCGGTTAAGCAAGGAAAAATGCCACTTTAGGCGCAAGAATCAATCATAAATGTTTTCCCGAGATAAGAGTTCTGGGCAAAATACTCTTCACATTCAATATAGGGCACTACTTGCACGAAAAATCCAACTTCATTTTTTCCACATTCTGCCTTGACGAAGCTGTGGAGCATGGAAAAAAACCACTTTAGGCCCAAGAGTCGTTTAGAAATGTTTTTCGGGCCAAGAGTTATGCCAAAAACACTTTTCATCTTTAATGTAGGGCACAACTAGTACGAAAAATCCGACTTCATTTATTTCCCATTCGGACTTGAGGAATCAGTTAATCATGGAAAATGCCACTTTAGGCGCAAGAATCAATCATTAATGTTTTCCGAGATAAGAATTATGGGCAAAATTCTCTTCACGTTCAATATAGGGCACTACTTGCACGAAAAATCCAACTTTATTTTTTCCACATCTTGACATGACGGAGTTGTGGAGCATGTAAAAAAACCACTTTTGGCACAATAATCATTAAGAAATGGTTTTCGGGCCAAGAGTTATGCCAAAAACACTTTTCAGCTTCAATCTAGGGCACAACTAGTACGAAAAATCCAACTTCATTTTTTTCCATCCGGACTTGAGGAATCTGTTGAGCATGGAAAAATGCCGATTTAGACGCAAGAATCAATCAGAAATGTTTTCCCGAGATAAGTGTTATGGGCAAAATACTCTTCACGTTCAATGTAGGGCACTACTTGCACGAAAAATCCAACTTCATTTTTTCCACATTCTGACGTTACAGAGCTGTGGAGCATGGAAAAAACCACTTTAGGCACAAGAATCGTTTAGAAATGTTTTTCGGGCCAAGAGTTATGCCAAAAACACTTTTCAGCTTCAATTGAGGGCATAACCGGTACGAAAAATACGACTTCATTTTTTTCCCATTCGGACATGAGGAATCTGTTAACCATGGAAAAATGCCACTTTAGGCGCAAGAATCAATCATAAATGTTCTCTGAGATAAGAATTATGGGCAAAATACTCTTCAAGTTCAACGTAGGGCACTACTTGCACGAAAAATCCAACTTCATTTTTTCCACATTATGACGTTTCAGAGCTGTGGAGCATGGAAAAACCACTTTAGGCACAAGAATCGTTTAGAAATGTTTTTCGGGTTAAGAGTTGTGCCAAAAACACTTTTCAGCTTTAATGAAGGGCGCAACTAGTACGAAAAATCCGACTTCATTTTATTTCCATTCGGACTTGAGGAATCTGTTAAGCATGGAAAATGTTTTCCGAGATAGGAATTATGGGCAAAATACTCTTCACGTTCAATGTAGGGCACTACTTGCACGAAAAATCCAACTTCATTTTTTCCACATTTTCACTTGACGGAGTTGTGGAGCATGGGAAATAACCACTTTTGGCACAATAATCTTTTAGAAATGTTTTTCGGGCCAAGAGTTATGCCAAAAACACTTTCCATCTTCAATCTAGGGCACAACTAGTACGAAAAATCCGACTTCATTTTTTTCCATTCGAACTTGAGGAATCTGTTGGGCATGGAAAAATGCCGCTTTAGGCGCAAGAATCAATCAGAAATGTTTTTCGAGATAAGAGTTATGGGCAAAATACTCTTCACATTCAATGTAGGGCACTACTTGCACGAAAAATCCTACTTCATTTTTTCCACATTCTGACTTTAATAAGCTGTGGAGCATGGAAAAAAACCACTTTTTGCAGAATAATCATTTAGAAATGTTTTTCGGGCCAAGAGTTATGCCAAAAACACTTTTCAGCTTTAATGTAGAGCACAACTAGTACGAAAAATCCGACATCATTTCTTTCCCATTCGGACTTTAGTAATCTGTTGAGCATGGAAAAATGTCACTTTAGGCGCAAGAATCAATCAGAAATGTGTTCCGACATAAGAGTTAGGGCCTTAAAGGAAAAATAATTTTCACGTTCAATGTAGGGCACTACTTGCACGAAAAATCCAACTTCATTTTTTCCTCATTATGACTTGATGAAGCTGTGGAGCATGGAAAAAACCCACTTTAGGCACAAGAATCTTTAAGAAATGTTTTTCGAGCCAAGAGTTTTGCCAAAAACACTTTTCAGCTTCAATGTAGGGCACAACTAGTACGAAAAATCCGACTTCATTTTTTTCCCATTCGGACTTATGGAATCTGTTGTGCATGGTAAAATGCCACATTAGGCGCAATAATCAATCAGAAATGTTTTCCGAGATAAGAGTTATGGGCAAAATACTCGTCACATTCAATGTAGGGCACTACTTGCACGAAAAATCCAACTTCATTTTTTCGACATTCTGACTTGACGAAGCTCTGGAGCATGGAAAAAAACCACTTTTGGCACAAGAATCGTTTAGAAATGTTTTTCGGGCCAAGAGTTATGCCAAACACACTTTTCAGCTTTAATGTTGAGCACAACTAGTACGAAAAATCCGACATCATTTCTTTCCCATTCGGACTTTAGGAATCTGCTGAGCATGGAAAAATGCCACTTTAGGCGCAAGAATCAATCAGAAATGTGTTCCGAGATAAGAGTTAGGGGTAAAGTTTTTAAAATCGCGATTCAAATCTTAAAATCTTACGATTTTACGATTCAAAATATGGTAGACGATTCGATTCACGATTCTAGACGATTCTATACATTTCTTCTGACTAGCGAAAACCTGGCAAACTTAAATCATGCTAACAAAGCAAATAATAGATATGTATTGTTAGTTATTGCCAATATAGTGGGTAAACAACTTTTTTTTTTTCCAATTTTTAGGTTTTTTAACTTATAATTTTAGCACATTCAATGAAGATTGAGTGCAATATCATGATAATACGTGTTTGTAGAATCTTACAATTCTAGGATTTGATTTTACGATTCGATTCTAAGAGCATGTACAATGGGTTGGTTGGTCTTGGTTGGTCTTTGAGTTTTTTCTTTCTCTCTCCTTTCCTCCTCCTTACACCTCACATCCCACTAAAACTCCCACCAACTCATCTTTTTTTTCTCACAATGGTTTGGTTGGTGTTACTCGGTGTTTCTATTTCTCTCTTATGCTTTTACCATACCCCATCATATACTCTCTCTCCTACTCAATGTTTATTTTTATATGAAATATATGATTTAAATTAATAAAAGCTAATTAGATTACGTTAAATTAAATTACGTTAAATTAAAATAGAACTTAAAAGCTAATTAGCTTACGTTAAATTAAATTAGCGTTAACTTGACATTATAGTAACTATGTGCTAATTAACTTACGTTAAATTAAATTACGTTAACTTGACAAATAAAAATAATTAGGATTATTTGAATCTATACTATTGGCTTCGTATAAGTAATATTAGATAGGAGAGAGTAATTAAAAAAAAATAGGTTGGGATGAAGTGTGGTAAAATATATGAAATTTGGGCTCAATTTATAAATAAAAATATTTTATAGCCGTTATTGTAATTTTTTTTTTTAAATTATAAACTGATTTTATTTTTTTAACGTTACAAAATTGTTACATTACAAATATATCCATTTGAATTACAGCAAAAGATGGAGGAAGGAAACATGCTTCACCAATGTATACGTGGCAGCAGCTCATTTGATGCTCAGTGGGCTCGACGCACGTCGACCCACCGGCAAAGAAATCGTCAAATGCTTCTTTCACGTGAAACGCTGAGCTTCTCACTCTATCTCTCCTTCTCCCTTTGCTTAAACTCAGCGTTTAGAATTTTAAAAAAAAATAATTGCCCAACTTTATCCGCCACGCGGCGAGATTTTACTTATCCCATGCACGCCATCCGAGGTACTGTTGGTCTGGAATTCTAGACCAACCAGCTCCAAGGACCAAGTGCCCCAATGATTAAACTAAGTAAAACTAGTTTTACTATTTGCTAGACCAATTAAAAATAGACCATTGCAGATGCTCTAAAGGTCGTTTCCGATTCAAACTAGAATCTCGATTTTAACAACTTTGGTTAGGGGAAAAATAATTTTCACGTTCAATGTAGGGCACTACTTGCACGAAAAATCCAACTTCATTTTTTCCACATTATGACTTGACGAAGCTGTGGAGCATGGAAAAAACCCACTTTAGGCACAAGGATCGTTCAGAAATGTATTTCGGGCCAAGAGTTATGCCAAAAACACTTTTCAACTTCAATGTAGGGCACAACTAGTACGAAAAATCCGACTTCATTTTTTTCCCATTCGGACTTAAGGAATCTGTTGTGCATGGTAAAATGCCACTTTGGGCGTAAGAATCAATCAGAAATGTTTTCTGAGATAAGAGTTATGGGATAAATACTCTTCACATTCAATGTAGGGCACTACTTGCACGAAAAATCCAACTTCATTTCTTCCACATTCTGACTTTACAGAGCTGTGGAGCGTGGAAAAACCACTTTAGGAACCAGAATCGTTTAGAAATGTTTTTCGGGCCAAGTGTTATGCCAAAAACACTTTTCAGCTTCAATTCAGGGCACAACTAGTACGAAAAATCCGACTACATTTTTTTCCCATTCGGACTTCAGGAATCTGTTGAGCATGGAAAAATGCCACTTTAGGCGCAAGAATCAATCATAAATGTTTTCCGAGATAAGAGTTATGGGCAAAATACTCTTCACGTTCTATGTAGGGCACGACTTGCACGAAAAGTCCAACTTCATTTTTTCCACATTCTGACTTGACGGAGCTGTCGAGCACGGAAAAAACCACTTTAGGCACAAGAATCGTTTAGAAATGTTTTTCGGGTTAAGAGTTATGCCAAAAACACTTTTCAGCTTCAATGTAGGGCACAACTAGAACGAAAAATCCGACTTCATTTTTTTCCCATTCGGACTTGAGGAATCTGTTAAGCATGGAAATTGCCACTTCAGGCGCAAGCATCAATCATAAATGTTTTCCGAGATAAGAATTATGGGCAAAATACTCTTCACGTTCAATGTAGGGCACTACTTGCACGAAAAATCCAACTTCATTTTTTCCACATTATGATGTTAGAGAGCTGTGGAGCATGGAAAAAACCACTTTAGGCACAAAAACCGTTTAGAAATGTTTTTCGGGCCAAGAGTTATGCCAAAAACACATTTCAGCTTCAATTCAGGGCATGACCGGTACGAAAAATACGACTTCATTTTTTTCCCATTCGGACTTGAGGAATCTGTTAAGCATGGAAAAATGCCACTTTAGGTGCAAGAATCAATTATAAATGTTTTCCGAGATAAGAATTATGGGCAAAATACTTTTCACGTTCAATGTAGGGCACTACTTGCACGAAAAATCCAACTTCATTTTTTCCACATTCGACTTTGACGGAGTTGTGGAGCATGGAAAAAAACCACTTTAGGCACAAGAATCGTTTTGAAATGTTTTTCGGGCCAAGAGTTATATCAAAAACACTTTTCAGCTTTAATGTAGAGCACAACTAGTACGAAAAATCCGACATCATTTCTTTCCCATTAGGACTTTAGGAATCTGTTGAGCATGGAAAAATACCACTTTAGGCGCAAGAATAAATCAGAAATGTGTTCCGAGATAAGAGTTAGGGCCTTAGGGGAAAAATAATTTTCACGTTCAATGTAGGGCACTACTTGCACGAAAAATCCAACTTCATTTTTTCCACATTGTGAGTTGACGAAGCTGTGGAGCATGGAAAAAACCCACTTTAGGCACAAGAATCTTTTAGAAATGTTTTTCGGGCCAAGAGTTATGCCAAAAACACTTTTCAGCTTCAATGTAGGGCACAGCTAGTACGAAAAATCCGACTTCATTTTTTTCCCATTCGGATTTGAGGATCTGTTAAGCATGGAAAATGCCACTTTAGGCGCAAAAATCAATCATAAATGTTTTCCGAGATAAGAATTATGGGCAAAATTCTCTTCACGTTCAATGTAGGGCACTACTTGCACGAAAAATCCAACTTTATTTTTTCCACATTATGACATGACGGAGTTGTGGAGCATGGAAAAAAACCACTTTTGGCACAATAATCATTTAGAAATGATTTTCGGGCCAAGAGTTTTGCCAAAAACACTTTTCAGCTTCAATCTAGGGCACAACTAGTACGAAAAATCCGACTTCATTTTTTTCCATTCGGACTTGAGAAATTTGTTAAGCATGGTAAAATGCCGCTTTAGGCGCAAGAATCAATCAGAAATGTTTTCCCGAGATAAGAGTTATGGGCAAAATACTCTTCACGTCCAATGTAGGGCACTACTTGCACGAAAAATACAACTTTATTTTTTCCACATTATTACGTTACGGAGTTGTGGAGCACGGAAAAAACAACTTTAGGCACAAGAATCGTTTAGAAATGTTTTTCGGGCCAAGAGTTATGCCAAAAACACTTTTCAGCTTCAATTCAGGGCACAACTAGTAACAAAAATCCGACTTCATTTTTTTCCCATTCGGACTTCAGGAATCTGTTGAGCATGGAAAAATGCCACTTTAGCCGCAAGAATCAATCATAAATGTTTTCCGAGATAAGAGTTATGTGCAAAATACTCTTCACGTTCTATGTAGAGCACTACTTGCACGAAAAATCCAACTTCATTTTTTCCACAATCTGACTTGACGGAGCTGTCGAGCACGGAAAATACCATTTTAGGCGCAAGAATCGTTTAGAAAGGTTTTTCTAATTAAGAGTTATGCCAAAAACACTTTTCAGCTTCAATGTATGGCACAACTAGTACGAAATATCCGACTTCATTTTTTTCCCATTCGGACTTGAGGAATCTGTTAAGCATGGAAAATGCCACTTTAGGCGCAAGAATCAATCATTAATGTTTTACGAGATAAGAATTATGGGCAAAATTCTCTTCACGTTCAATGTAGGGCACTACATGCACGAAAAATCCAACTTCGTTTTTTCCACATTTTGACATGACGGAGTTGTGGAGCATGGAAAAAAACCACTTTTCGCACAATAATCATTTAGAAATGTTTTTCGGGCCAAGAGTTATGCCAAAAACACTTTTCAGCTTCAATCTAGGGCACAACTAGTACGAAAAATCCGACTTCATTGTTTTCCATTCGGACTTGCGGAATCTGTTGAGCATGGAAAAATGCCGCTTTAGGCGCAAGAATCAATCAGAAATGTTTTCCCGAGATAAGAGTTATGGGCAAAATACTCTTCACGTTCAATGTAGGGCACTACTTGCACGAAAAATCCAACTTCATTTTTTCCACATTATGACTTGACGAAACTGTGGAGCATGGAATAAAACCACTTTAGGCACAAAAATCGTTTAGAAATGTTTTTCGGGCCAAGAATTATATCAAAAACACTTTTCAGCTTTAATGTAAAGCACAACTAGTACGAAAAATCCGACATCATTTCTTTCCCATTCGGACTTTAGGATTCTGTTGAGCATGGAAAAATACCACTTTAGGCGCAAGAATAAATCAGAAATGTGTTCCGAGATAAGAGTTAAGGCCTTAGGGGAAAAATAATTTTCACGTTCAATGTAGGGCACTACTTGCACGAAAAATCCAACTTCATTTTTTCCACATTGTGAGTTGACGAAGCTGTGGAGCATGGAAAAAACCCACTTTAGGCACAAGAATCTTTTAGAAATGTTTTTCGGGCCAAGAGTTATGCCAAAAACACTTTTCAGCTTCAATGTAGGGCACAGCTAGTACGAAAAAGCCGACTTCATTTTTTTCCCATTCGGATTTGAGGATCTGTTAAGCATGGAAAATGCCACTTTAGGCGCAAGAATCAATCATAAATATTTTCCGAGATAAGAATATGGGCAAAATTCTCTTCACGTTCAATGTAGGGCACTACTTGCACGAAAAATCCAACTTTATTTTTTCCATATTATGACATGACGGAGTTGTGGAGCATGGAAAAAAACCACTTTTGGCACAATAATCATTTAGAAATGATTTTCGGGCCAAGAGTTATGCCAAAAGCACTTTTCAGCTTCAATCTAGGGCACAACTAGTACGAAAAATCCGACTTCATTTTTTTCCATTCGTACTTGAGAAATCTGTTGAGCATGGTAAAATGCCGTTTTAGGCGCAAGAATCAATCAGAAATGTTATCCCGAGATAAGAGTTATGGGCAAAATACTCTTCACGTTCAATGTAGGGCACTACTTGCATGAAAAATCCAACTTCATTTTTTCCACATTCTGACTTGACGAAGCTGTGGAGCATGGAAAACAACCACTTTAGGCACAAGAATCGTTTAGAAATGTTTTTCGGGCCAAGAGTTATATCAAAAACACTTTTCAGCTTTAAAGTAGAGCACAACTCGTACGAAAAATCCGACATCATTTCTTTCCCATTCGGACTTTAGGAATCTGTTGAGCATGGAAAAATACCACTTTAGGCGCAAGAATAAATCAGAAATGTGTTCCGAGATAAGAGTTAGGGCCTTAGGGGAAAAATAATTTTCACGTTCAATGTAGGGCACTACTTGCACGAAAAATCCAACTTCATTTTTTCCACATTGTGAGTTGACGAAGCTGTGGAGCATGGAAAAAACCCACTTTAGGCACAAGAATCTTTTAGAAATGTTTTTCGGGCCAAGAGTTATGCCAAAAACACTTTTCATCTTTAATGTAGGGCACAACTAGTACGAAAAATCCGACTTCATTTATTTCCCATTCGGACTTGAGGAATCAGTTAATCATGGAAAATGCCACTTTAGGCGCAAGAATCAATCATTAATGTTTTCCGAGATAAGAATTATGGGCAAAATTCTCTTCACGTTCAATATAGGGCACTACTTGCACGAAAAATCCAACTTCATTTTTTCCACATCTTGACATGACGGAGTTGTGGAGCATGTAAAAAAACCACTTTTGGCACAATAATCATTAAGAAATGGTTTTCGGGCCAAGAGTTATGCCAAAAACACTTTTCAGCTTCAATCTAGGGCACAACTAGTACGAAAAATCCAACTTCATTTTTTTCCATCCGGACTTGAGGAATCTGTTGAGCATGGAAAAATGCCGATTTAGACGCAAGAATCAATCAGAAATGTTTTCCCGAGATAAGTGTTATGGGCAAAATACTCTTCACGTTCAATGTAGGGCACTACTTGCACGAAAAATCCAACTTCATTTTTTCCACATTCGACGTTACGGAGTCGTGGAGCATGGAAAAAACCACTTTAGGCACAAGAATCGTTTAGAAATGTTTTTCGGGCCAAGAGTTATGCCAAAAACACTTTTCGGCTTCAATTGAGGGCATAAACTAGTACGAAAAATACGACTTCATTTTTTTCCCATTCGGACTTGAGGAATACGTTAAGCATGGAAAAATGCCACTTTAGGCGCAAGAATCAATCATAAATGTTCTCTGAGATAAGAATTATGGGCAAAATACTCTTCAAGTTCAACGTAGGGCACTACTTGCACGAAAAATCCAACTTCATTTTTTCCACATTATGACGTTTCAGAGCTGTGGAGCATGGAAAAACCACTTTAGGCACAAGAATCGTTTAGAAATGTTTTTCGGGTTAAGAGTTGTGCCAAAAACACTTTTCAGCTTTAATGTAGGGCGCAACTAGTACGAAAAATCCGACTTCATTTTATTTCCATTCGGACTTGAGGAATCTGTTAAGCATGGAAAATGTTTTCCGAGATAGGAATTATGGGCAAAATACTCTTCACGTTCAATGTAGGGCACTACTTGCACGAAAAATCCAACTTCATTTTTTTCCACATTTTCACTTGACGGAGTTGTGGAGCATGGGAAATAACCACTTTTGGCACAATAATCTTTTAGAAATGTTGTTCGGGCCAAGAGTTATGCCAAAAACACTTTCTCGACTTCAATCTAGGGCACAACTAGTACGAAAAATCCGACTTCATTTTTTTCCATTCGAACTTGAGGAATCTGTTGGGCATGGAAAAATGCCGCTTTAGGCGCAAGAATCAATCAGAAATGTTTTTCCGAGATAAGAGTTATGGGCAAAATACTCTTCACATTCAATATAGGGCACTACTTGCACGAAAAATCCTACTTCATTTTTTCCACATTCTGACTTTAAGAAGCTGTGGAGCATGGAAAAAAACCACTTTTCGCACAATAATCATTTAGAAATGTTTTTCGGGCCAAGAGTTATGCCAAAAACACTTTTCAGCTTTAATGTAGAGCACAACTAGTACGAAAAATCCGACATCATTTCTTTCCCATTCGGACTTTAGTAATCGTGTGAGCATGGAAAAATGTCACTTTAGGCGCAAGAATCAATCGAAATGTGTTCCGACATAAGAGTTAGGGCCTTAAAGGAAAAATAATTTTCACGTTCAATGTAGGGCACTACTTGCACGAAAAATCCAACTTCATTTTTTCCACATTATGACTTGATGAAGCTGTGGAGCATGGAAAAAACCCACTTTAGGCACAAGAATCTTTAAGAAATGTTTTTCGAGCCAAGAGTTTTGCCAAAAACACTTTTCAGCTTCAATGTAGGGCACAACTAGTACGAAAAATCCGACTTCATTTTTTTCCCATTCGGACTTAAGGAATCATTGTGCATGGTAAAATGCCACATTAGGCGCAATAATCAATCGAAATGTTTTCCGAGATAAGAGTTATGGGCAAAATACTCGTCACATTCAATGTAGGGCACTACTTGCACGAAAAATCCAACTTCATTTTTTCGACATTCTGACTTGACGAAGCTCTGGAGCATGGAAAAAAACCACTTTTGGCACAAGAATCGTTTAGAAATGTTTTTCGGGCCAAGAGTTATGCCAAACACACTTTTCAGCTTTAATGTTGAGCACAACTAGTACGAAAAATCCGACATCATTTCTTTCCCATTCGGACTTTAGGAATCTACGAGCATGGAAAAATGCCACTTTAGGCGCAAGAATCAATCGAAATGTGTTCCGAGATAAGAGTTAGGGGTAAAGTTTTTAAAATCGCGATTCAAATCTTAAAATCTTACGATTTTACGATTCAAAATATGGTAGACGATTCGATTCACGATTCTAGACGATTCTATACATTTCTTCTGACTAGCGAAAACCTGGCAAATTTAAATCATGCTAACAAAGCAAATAATGGATATGTATTGTTAGTTATTGCCAATATAGTGGGTAAACAACTTTTTTTTTTTTCCAATTTTTAGGTTTTTTAACTTATAATTTTAGCACATTCAATGAAGATTGAGTGCAATATCATGATAATACGTGTTTGTAGAATCTTACAATTCTAGGATTTGATTTTACGATTCGATTCTAAGAGCATGTACAATGGGTTGGTTGGTCTTGGTTGGTCTTTGAGTTTTTTCTTTCTCTCTCCTTTCCTCCTCCTTACACCTCACATCCCACTAAAACTCCCACCAACTCATCTTTTTTTTTCTCACAATGGTTTGGTTGGTGTTACTCGGTGTTTCTATTTCTCTCTTATACTTTTACCATACCCCATCATATACTCTCTCTCCTACTCAATGTTTATTTTTATATGAAATATATGATTTAAATTAATAAAAGCTAATTAGATTACGTTAAATTAAATTACGTTAAATTAAAATATAACTTAAAAGCTAATTAGCTTACGTTAAATTAAATTAGCGTTAACTTGACATTATAGTAACTATGTGCTAATTAACTTACGTTAAATTAAATTACGTTAACTTGACAAATAAAAATAATTAGGATTATTTGAATCTATACTATTGGCTTCGTATAAGTAATATTGGATAGGAGAGAGTAATTAAAAAAAATAGGTTGGGATGAAGTGTGGTAAAATATATGAAATTTGGGCTCAATTTATAAATAAAAATATTTTATAGCCGTTATTGTAATTTTTTTTTTTAAATTATAAACTGATTTTATTTTTTTAACGTTACAAAATTGTTACATTACAAATATATCCATTTGAATTACAGCAAACGATGGAGGAAGGTTTCCCATTACTCATCAAAGTAATCCTATGGGGATTGGACAATCATGCCACAGAGTCCATTAGGCCCAATGCCTCACCAAACCCTACTAACTTCAGTTTTCGGCTCCCATTGTCACTCCTTGTACTAAAAAGCCCAAATCAACCCCATATCATATGCTTTTATATAATTACCAAACATGTTTAGGCCATGACCGAACCTACTAAGTGGAGGATGATCACCTAATCACAATCCATTTCCATTACTCATCAAAGCAATCCTATGGGGATTGGAAAATCATGTCATTGGGTCCATTAGGCCCAATACCTCACCAAACCCCATTTAGGCCCCCCATTGTACCTCTTTGTACAAAAACGCCCAAATTAACCCCATATCATATGCTTTTCGGTAATTACCAAACATGTTTTGGCCATGACCAAACCTACTAAGTGGAGGATATTCTCTCAATCACAATCCATTCACATTACTCATCAATGCAATCCTATGGGGATTCGACAATTATGCCACTGGGTCCATTAGGCCCAATAACTCACCAAACCCCATTGACTTCAATTTTTAGGCCCCCATTGTCCCTCTTTGTACTAAAAAGCCCAAATTAACCCCATATCATATGCTTTTAGGTAATTACCAAACATGTTTTGGCCATGACCAAACCTACAAAGTGGAGGTTGTTCTCCCAATAACAATCCATTCCCATTAC
This sequence comes from Beta corolliflora, assembly GCA_947648045.1. NCBI lineage: Eukaryota > Viridiplantae > Streptophyta > Magnoliopsida > Caryophyllales > Amaranthaceae > Beta > Beta corolliflora. The sequence goes on from CANSZD010002746.1 coordinate 87,890, forward strand.
TCATCAAAGCAATCCTACGGGGATTGGACAATCATGTCACTGGGTCCATCAGGCCCAATACTCACCAAACTCCATTGACTTCAGTTTTGGGCCCCCATTGTCCCTCCTTGTATTAAAAGCCCAAATTAACCTCATATCATATGCTTTTAGGTAATTACCAAATATGTTTTGGCCATGACCAAACCTACTAAGTGTAGGATGTTCTCCCAATCACAATCCATTCCCATTACTCATCAAAGCAATCCTATGGGGATTGGACAATCATGTCACTGGGTCCATTAGGCCCAATATCTCACCAAACCCCACTGACTTTAATTTTTAGGCCCCCATTGTCCTTCTTTGTACTAAAAAGCCCAAATTAACACCATATCATATGCTTTTAGGTAATTACCAAACATGTTTTGGCCATGACCAAACCTAGTAAGTGGAGGATGTTCACCTAATTACAATCCATTCCCATTACTCATCAAAGCAATCCTATGGGGATTGGACAATCATGTCACTGGGTCCATTAGGCCCAATACCTCACTAAACCCCATTGACTTCAATTTTTGGGCCCCCATTACCCCTCTTTGTACTAAAAAGCCCAAATTAACCCCATATCCTATGCTTTCAGGTAATTACCAAACATGTTTTGGCCATGACCAAACCTACAAAGTGGAGGATGTTCTCCCAATCACAAGCCATTCCCATTACTCATCAAAGCAATCCTACGGGGATTGGACAATCATGTCACTTGGTCCATTAGGCCCAATACCTCACCAAACTCCATTGACTTCAGTTTTGGGCCCCCATTGTCCCTCCTTGTACTAAAAAGCCCAAATTAACCTCATATCATATGCTTTTAGGTAATTACCAAACATGTTTTGGCCATGGCCAAACCTACTAAGGGAAGGATGTTCTCCAAATCACAATCCATTCCCATTACTCATCAAAGCAATCCTATGGGGATTGGACAATCATGCCACTTGGTCCATTAGGCCCAATACCTCACCAAAACACCACTGACTTTAATTTTTAGGCCCCCATTGTCCCTCTTTGTACTAAAAAGCCCAAATTAACCCCATATCATATGCTTTTAGGTAATTACCAAACATGTTTTGGCCATGACCAAACCTACAAAGTGGAGGTTGTTCTCCCAATCACAATCCATTCCCATTACTCATCAAAGCAATCCTACGGGGATTGGACAATCATGTCACTGGGTCCATCAGGCCCAATACTCACCAAACTCCATTGACTTCAGTTTTGGGCCCCCATCGTCCCTCCTTGTATTAAAAGCCCAAATTAACCTCATATCATATGCTTTTAGGTAATTACCAAATATGTTTTGGCCATGACCAAACCTACTAAGTGGAGGATGTTCTCCCAATCACAATCCATTCCCATTACTCATCAAAGCAATCCTATGGGGATTGGACAATCATGCCACTGGGTCCATTAGGCCCAATACCTCACAAAACCCCACTGACTTTAATTTTTAGGCCCCCATTGAACCTCTTTGTACTAAAAAGCCCAAATTAACACCATATCATATGCTTTTAGGTAATTACCAAACATGTTTTGGTCATGACCAAACCTAGTAAGTGGAGGATGTTCACCTAATCACAATCCATTCCCATTACTCATCAAAGCAATCCTATGGTGATTGGACAATCATGTCACTGGGTCCATTAGGCCCAATACCTCACTAAACCCCATTGACTTCAATTTTTGGGCCACCATTACCCCTCTTTGTACTAAAAAGCCCCAATTAACACCATATCCTATGATTTTAGGTAATTACCAAACATGTTTTGGCCATGACCATACCTACAAAGTGGAGGATGTTCTCCCAATCACAAGCCATTCCCATTACTCATCAAAGCAATCCTACGGGGATTGGACAATCATGTCACTTGGTCCATTAGGCCCAATACCTCACCAAACTCCATTGACTTAAGTTTTAGGCCCCCATTGTCCCTCTTTGTACTAAAAAGCCCAAATTATCCTCATATCAAATGCTTTTAGGTAATTACCAAACATGTTTTGGCCATGGCCAAACCTACTAAGGGAAGGATGTTCTCCAAATCACAATCCATTCCCATTACTCATCAAAGCAATCCTATGGGGATTGGACAATCATGCCACTGGGTCCATTAGGCCCAATACCTCACGAAACACCACTGACTTTAATTTTTAGGCCCCCATTGTTCCTGTTTGTACTAAAAGGCCCAAATTTACCCCATATCATATGCTTTTAGATAATTACCAAACATGTTTTGGCCATGACCAAACCTACTAAGTAGAGGATGTTCTCCTGATCACAATCTATTCCCATTACTCATCAAAGCAATACTATGGGGATTGGACAATCATGCCACTTGCTCCATTAGGCCCAATACCTCACTAAACCCTACTAATTTCAGTTCTGGGCTCCCAATGTCACTCCTTGTACTAAAAAGCCCAAATTAACCTCATATCATATGCTTTTTGGTAATTTCAAACATGTTTTGGCAATGACCAAACCTACTAAGTGGAGGATGTTCACCTAATTACAATCCATTCCCATTACTCATCAAAGAAATCCAATGGGGATTGGACAATCATCCCCCTGGGTCCATTAGGTCCAATACCTCAACAAACCCCATTGACTTTAATTTTTGGGCCCCCATTGTCCCTATTTGTACAAAAAAGCCCAAATTAACCCCATATCATATGCTTTTAGGTAATTACCAAACATGTTTTGGCCATGACCAAACCTAATAATTGGAGGATTTTCTCCCAATCACAATCCATTCCCATTGCTCATCAATGCAATCCTATGGGGATTGGACAATCATGCCACTCGGTCTATTAGGCCCAATACCTGACCAAACCCCATTGACTTCAGTTTTGCGCCCCCATTGCCTCTCCTTGTACTAAAAAGCCTAAATTAACCTCATATCTTATGCTTTTTGGTAATTACCAAACCTACAAAGTGGAGGTTGTTCTCCTAAACACAATCCATTCCCATTACTCATCAAAGCAATCCAACGGGGATTGGACAATCATGACACTGGGTCCATCAGGTCCAATACTCACCAAACTCAATTGACTTCAGTTTTGGGCCCCCATTGTCCCTCCTTGTATTAAAAGCCCAAATTAACCTCATATCATATGCTTTTAGGTAATTACCAAATATGTTTTGGCCATGACCAAACCTACTAAGTGGAGGATGTTCTCCCAATCACAATCCATTCCCATTACTCATCAAAGCAATCCTATGGGGATTGGACAATCATGCCACTGGGTCCATTAGGCCCAATACCTCACCAAACACCACTGACTTTAATTTTTAGGCCCCCATTGTCCCTCTTTGTACTAAAAAGCCCAAATTAACCCCATATCATATGCTTTTAGGTAATTACCAAACATGTTTTGGCCATGACCAAACATAGTAAGTGGAGGATGTTCACCTAATCACAATCCATTCCCATTACTCATCAATGCAATCCAATGGGGATTGGACAATCATTTCACTGGGTCCATTAGGCCCAATACCTCACTAAACCCCATTGACTTCAATTTTTGGGCCACCATTGCCCCTCTTTGTACTAAAAAGCCCAAATTAACCCCATATCCTATGCTTTCAGGTAATTACCAAACATGTTTTGGCCATGACCAAACCTACAAAGCGGAGGATGTTCTCCCAATCACAAGCCATTCCCATTACTCATCAAAGCAATCTTACGGGGATTGGACAATCATGTCACTTGGTCCATTAGGCCCAATACCTCACCAAATTCCATTGACTTCAGTTTTGGGCCCCCATTGTCCCTCCTTGTACTAAAAAGCCCAAATTAACCTCATATCATATGCTTTTTGGTAATTACCAAACATGTTTTGGCCATGGCTAAACCTACTAAGGGAAGGATGTTCTCCAAATCACAATCCATTCCCATTACTCATCAAAGCAATCCTATGGGGATTGGACAATCATGCCACTTGGTCCATTAGGCCCAATACCTCACCAAACACCACTGACTTTAATTTTTAGGCCCCCATTGTCCCTCTTTGTACTAAAAAGCCCAAATTAACCCCATATCATATGCTTTTAGGTAATTACCAAACATGTTTTGGCCATGACCAAACCTACAAAGTGGAGGTTGTTCTCCCAATCACAATCCATTCCCATTACTCATCAAAGCAATCCTACGGGGATTGGACAATCATGTCACTGGGTCCATCAGGCCCAATACTCACCAAACTCCATTGACTTCAGTTTTGGGCCCCCATTGTCCCTCCTTGTATTAAAAGCCCAAATTAACCTCATATCATATGCATTTAGGTAATTACCAAATATGTTTTGGCCATGACCAAACCTACTAAGTGGAGGATGTTCTCCCAATCACAATCCATTCCCATTACTCATCAAAGCAATCCTATGGGGATTGGAGAATCATGCCACTGGGTCCATTAGGCCCAATACCTCACAAAACCCCACTGACTTTAATTTTTAGGCCCCCATTGTCCCTCTTTGTACTAAAAAGCCTAAATTAACACCATATCATATGCTTTTAGGTAATTACCAAACATGTTTTGGTCATGACCAAACCTAGTAAGTGGAGGATGTTCACCTAATCACAATCCATTCCCATTACTCATCAAAGCAATCCTATGGGGATTGGATAATCATGCCACTGGGTCCATTAGGCCCAATACTTGACCAAACCCCATTGACTTCAATTTTGGGCCCCCATTGTCCCTCCTTGTACTAAAAAGCCCAAATTAACCCCATATCATATGCTTTTAGGTAATTACCAGTCATGTTTTGACCATGACCAAACCTTCTAAGTGGAGGATGTTCACCTAATTACAATCCATTCCCATTACTCATCAAAGAAATCCAATGGGGATTGGACAATCATCCCCCTGGGTCCATTAGGTCCAATACCTCAACAAACCCCATTGACTTTAATTTTTAGGCCCCCATTGTCCCTATTTGTACTAAAAAGCCCAAATTAACCCCATATCATATGCTTTTAGGTAATTACCAAACATGTTTTGGCCATGACCAAACCTAATAATTGGAGGATGTTCTCCCAATCACAATCCATTCCCATTGCTCATCAATGCAATCCTATGGGGATTGGACAATCATGCCACTCGGACTATTAGGCCCAATACCTGACCAAACCCCATTGACTTCAGTTTTGCTCCCCCATTGCCTCTCCTTGTACTAAAAAGCCTAAATTAACCTCATATCTTATGCTTTTTGGTAATTACCAAACCTACAAAGTGGAGGTTGTTCTCCTAAACACAATACATTCCCATTACTCATCAAAGCAATCCAACGGGGATTGGACAATCATGACACTGGGTCCATCAGGACCAATACTCACCAAACTCAATTGACTTCAGTTTTGGGCCCCCATTGTCCCTCCTTGTATTAAAAGCCCAAATTAACCTCATATCATATGCTTTTAGGTAATTACCAAATATGTTTTGGCCATGACCAAACCTACTAAGTGGAGGATGTTCTCCCAATCACAATCCATTCCCATTACTCATCAAAGCAATCATATGGGGATTGGACAATCATGCCACTGGGTCCATTAGGCCCAATACCTCACCAAACCCCACTGACTTTAATTTTTAGGCCCCCATTGTCCCTCTTTGTACTAAAAAGCCCAAATTAACACCATATCATATGCTTTTAGGTAATTACCAAACATGTTTTGGCCATGACCAAACATAGTAAGTGGAGGATGTTCACCTAATCACAATCCATTCCCATTACTCATCAATGCAATCCAATGGGGATTGGACAATCATGTCACTGGGTCCATTAGGCCCAATACCTCACTAAACCCCATTGACTTCAATTTTTGGGCCACCATTGCCCCTCTTTGTACTAAAAAGCCCAAATTAACCCCATATCCTATGCTTTCAGGTAATTACCAAACATGTTTTGGCCATGACCAAACCTACAAAGCGGAGGATGTTCTCCCAATCACAAGCCATTCCCATTACTCATCAAAGCAATCTTACGGGGATTGGACAATCATGTCACTTGGTCCATTAGGCCCAATACCTCACCAAATTCCATTGACTTCAGTTTTGGGCCCCCATTGTCCCTCCTTGTACTAAAAAGCCCAAATTAATCTCATATCATATGCTTTTAGGTAATTACCAAACATGTTTTGGCCATGGCTAAACCTACTAAGGGAAGGATGTTCTCCAAATCACAATCCATTCCCATTACTCATCAAAGCAATCCTATGGGGATTGGACAATCATGCCACTTGGTCCATTAGGCCCAATACCTCACCAAACACCACTGACTTTAATTTTTAGGCCCCCATTGTCCCTCTTTGTACTAAAAAGCCCAAATTAACCCCATATCATATGCTTTTAGGTAATTACCAAACATGTTTTGGCCATGACCAAACCTACAAAGTGGAGGTTGTTCTCCCAATCACAATCCATTCCCATTACTCATCAAAGCAATCCTACGGGGATTGGACAATCATGTCACTGGGTCCATCAGGCCCAATACTCACCAAACTCCATTGACTTCAGTTTTGGGCCCCCATTGTCCCTCCTTGTATTAAAAGCCCAAATTAACCTCATATCATATGCTTTTAGGTAATTACCAAATATGTTTTGGCCATGACCAAACCTACTAAGTGGAGGATGTTCTCCCAATCACAATCCATTCCCATTACTCATCAAAGCAATCCTATGGGGATTGGACAATCATGCCACTGGGTCCATTAGGCCCAATACCTCACAAAACCCCACTGACTTTAATTTTTAGGCCCCCATTGTCCCTCTTTGTACTAAAAAGCCTAAATTAACACCATATCATATGCTTTTAGGTAATTACCAAACATGTTTTGGTCATGACCAAACCTAGTAAGTGGAGGATGTTCACCAAATCACAATCCATTCCCATTACTCATCAAAGCAATCCTATGGGGATTGGATAATCATGCCACTGGGTCCATTAGGCCCAATACTTGACCAAACCCCATTGACTTCAATTTTGGGCCCCCATTGTCCCTCCTTGTACTAAAAAGCCCAAATTAACCCCATATCATATGCTTTTAGGTAATTACCAGGCATGTTTTGACCATGACCAAACCTTCTAAGTGGAGGATGTTCACCTAATCACAATCCATTCCCATTACTCATCAAAGCAATCCTATGGGGATTGGACAATCATGTCACTGGGTCCATTAGGCCCAATACCTCACTAAACCCCATTGACTTCAATTTTTGGGCCACCATTACCCCTCTTTGTACTAAAAAGCCCAAATTAACCCCATATCTTATGCTTTTAGGTAATTACCAAACATGTTTTGGCCATGACCATACCTACAAAGTGGAGGATGTTCTCCCAATCACAAGCCATTCCCATTACTCATCAAAGCAATCCTACGGGGATTGGACAATCATGTCACATGGTCCATTAGGCCCAATACCTCACCAAACTCCATTGACTTCAGTTTTGGGCCCCCATTGTACCTCTTTGTACTAAAAAGCCCAAATTAACCTCATATCATATGCTTTTAGGTAATTACCAAACATGTTTTGGCCATGGCCAAACCTACTAAGGGAAGGATGTTCTCCAAATCACAATCCATTCCCATTACTCATCAAAGCAATCCTATGGGGATTGGACAATCATGCCACTGGGTCCATTAGGCCCAATACCTCACCAAACACCACTGACTTTAATTTTTAGGCCCCCATTGTCCCTGTTTGTACTAAAAGGCCCAAATTACCCCCAAATCATATGCTTTTAGGTAATTACCAAACATGTTTTGGCCATGACCAAACCTACTAAGTGGAGGATGTTCTCCTGATCACAATCCATTCCCATTACTCATCAAAGCAATACTATGGGGATTGGACAATCATGCCACTTGCTCCATTAGGCCCAATACCTCACTAAACCCTACTAATTTCAGTTCTGGGCTCCCAATGTAACTCCTTGTACTAAAAAGCCCAAATTAACCACATATCATATGCTTTTTGGTAATTTTAAACATGTTCACCTAATTACAATCCATTATTACTCATCAAAGAAATCCAATGGGGATTGGACAATCATCCCCCTGGGTCCATTAGGTCCAATACCTCAACAAACCCCATTGACTTTAATTTTTGGGCCCCCATTGTCCCTATTTGTACTAAAAAGCCCAAATTAACCCCATATCATATGCTTTTAGGTAATTACCAAACATGTTTTGGCCATGACCAAACCTAATAATTGGAGGATGTTCTCCTAATCACAATCCATTCCCATTGCTCATCAATGCAATCCTATGGGGATTGGACAATCATGCCACTCGGTCTATTACGCCCAATACCTGACCAAACCCCATTGACTTCAGTTTTGCGCCCCCATTGCCTCTCCTTGTACTAAAAAGCCTAAATTAACCTCATATCTTTTGCTTTTTGGTAATTACCAAACATGTTTTGGGCATGACCAAACCTACAAAGTGGAGGTTGTTCTCCCAAACACAATCCATTCCCATTACTCATCAAAGCAATCCTACGGGGATTGGACAATCATGTCACTGGGTCCATCAGGCCAAATACTCACCAAACTCAATTGACTTCAATTTTGGGCCCCCATTGTCCCTCCTTGTATTAAAAGCCCAAATTAACCTCATATCATATGCTTTTAGGTAATTACCAAATATGTTTTGGCCATGACCAAACTACTAAGTGGAGGATGTTCTCCCTATCACAATCCATTCCCATTACTCATCAAGGCAATCCTATGGGGATTTGACAATCATGCCACTGGGTCCATTAGGCCCAATACCTCACCAAACCCCACTGACTTTAATTTTTAGGCCCCCATTGTCCCTCTTTATACTAAAAAGCCCAAATTAACACCATATGCTTTTAGGTAATTACCAAACATGTTTAGGCCATGACCAAACATAGTAAGTGGAGGATGTTCACCTAATCATAATCCATTCCCATTACTCATCAATGCAATCCAATGGGGATTGGACAATCATGTCACTGGGTCCATTAGGCCCAATACCTCACTAAACCCCATTGACTTCAATTTTTGGGCCCCTATTGCCCCTCTTTGTACTAAAAAGCCCAAATTAACCCCATATCCTATGCTTTCAGGTAATTACCAAACATATTTTGGCCATGACCAAACCTACAAAGCGGAGGATGTTCTCCCAATCACAAGCCATTCCCATTACTCATCAAAGCAATCCTACGGGGATTGGTCAATCATGTCACTTGGTCCATTAGGCCCAATACCTCACCAAACTCCATTGACTTCAGTTTTGGGCCCCCATTGTCCCTCCTTGTACTAAAAAGCCCAAATTAACCTCATATCATATGCTTTTAGATAATTACCAAACATGTTTTGGCCATGACCAAACCTAATAATTGGAGGATGTTCTCCCAATCACAATCCATTCCCATTGCTCATCAATGCCATCCTATGGGGATTGGACAATCATGCCACTCGGTCTATTAGGCCCAATACCTGACCAAACCCCATTGACTTCAGTTTTGCGCCCCATTGCCTCTCCTTGTACTAAAAAGCCTAAATTAACCTCATATCATATGCTTTTTGGTAATTACCAAACATGTTTTGGCCATGACCAAACCTACTAAGTGGAGGATGTTCTCCCGATCACAATCCATTCCCATTACATATCAAAGCAACCCTATGGAGATTGGACAATCATGCCACTTGGTTCATTAGGCCCAATACGTCACCAAACCCCATTGACTTCAGTTTTGGGACCCATTGTCCCTCCTTGTACAAAAAAGCCCAAATTAACCCCATATCATATATGCTTTTAGGTAATTACCAAACATATTTTGGTCATGACCAAACGTACTAAGTGAGGGATGTTCTCCCAATCACAATCCATTTCCATTACTCATCAATGCAATCTTATAGGGATTGGACAATCATGTCAATGGGTCCATTAGGCCCAATACCTCAACAAACCCCATTGACTTCAATTTTTGGGCCCCTCATTGTCCCTCTTTGTACTAAAATGCCCAAATTAACCCCATATCATTTGCTTTTAGGTCATTACCAAACATGTTTTGGCCGTGACCAAACATTCTAAGTGGAGGATGTTCTCCCGATCACAATCCATTCTCATTAGTTATCAAAGCAACCCTATGGGGATTGGACAATCATCTCCCTGGGTCCATTAGGCCCAATACCACAACAACCCCCATTGACTTCAATTTTTGGGCCCCCCATTGTCCCTATTTGTAATAAAAAGCCCAAATTAACCCCTTATCATATGCTTTTAGGTAATTACCAAACATGTTTTGGCCATGACCAAACCTAATAATTGGAGGATGTTCTCCCAATCACAATCCATTCCCATTGCTAATCAATGCAATCCTATGGGGATTGGATAATCATGCCACTCGGTCTATTAGGCCCAATACCTGACCAAACCCCATTGACTTCAGTTTTGCGCCCCCATTGCCTCTCCTTGTACTAAAAAGCCTAAATTAACCTCATATCATATGCTTTTTGGTAATTACCAAACATGTTTTGGCCATGACCAAACCTACTAAGTGGATGATGTTCTCCCGATCACAATCCATTCCCATTACATATCAAAGCAACCCTATGGAGATTGGACAATCATGCCACTTGGTCCATTAGGCCCAATACGTCACCAAACCCCATTGACTTCAGTTTTGGGACCCATTATCCCTCCTTGTACTAAAAAGCCCAAATTAACCCCATATCATATGCTTTTAGGTAATTACCAAACATGTTTTGGCCATGACCAAACCTACTAAGTGAAGGATGTTCTCCCAATCACAATCCATTTCCATTACTCATCAATGCAATCTTATTGGGATTGAACAATCATGTCAATGGGTCCATTAGGCCCAATACCTCACCAAACCCCATTGACTTCAGTTTTGGGCCCCCATTGTCCCTCCTTGTACTAAAAACCCCAAATTAACCCCATATCATATGCTTTTAGGTAATTACCAAACATGTTTTGGCCATGACCAAACCTACAAAGTGGAGGATGTTCTCCCAATCACAAGCCATTCCCATTACTCATCAATGCAATCTTATAGGGATTGGACAATCATGTCAATGGGTCCATTAGGCCCAATACCTCACCAAACCCCATTGACTTCAGTTTTGGGCCCCCATTGTCCCTCCTTGTACAAAAAACCCCAAATTAACCCCATATCATATGGTTTTAGGTAATTGCCAAACATGTTTTGGCCATGACCAAACCTAATAAGTGGAGGATGTTCTCCCAATCACAATCCATTCCCATTGCTCATCAATGCAATCCTAAGGGGATTGGACAATCATGCCACTGGGTCTATTAGGCCCAATACCTTACCAAACCCCATGGACTTCAGTTTTGGGCCCCCATTGTCCCTCCTTGTACAAAAAAGCCTAAATTAACCTCGTATCATATGCTTTTAGGTAATTACCAAACATGTTTTGGCCATGACCAAACCTACTAAGTGGAGGATGTTCTCCCAATCACAATCCATTCCCATTACTCATCAAAGAAATCCTATGGGGATTGGACAATCATGCCACCGGGTCCATTAGGCCCAATACCTCAACAAACCCCATTGACTTTAATTTTTGGGCCCCTCATTGTCCCTCTTTGTATTAAAATGCCCAAATTAACCCCATATCATTTGCTTTTAGGTAATTACCAAACATGTTTTGGCCGTGACCAAACATTCTAAGTGGAGGATGTTCTCCCGATCACAATCCATTCTCATTAGTTATCAAAGCAACCCTATGGGGATTGGACAATCATCCCCCTGGGTCCATTAGGCCCAATACCTCAACAAACCCCATTGACTTCAATTTTTGGGCCCCCCATTGTCCCTATTTGTAATAAAAAGCCCAAACTAACCCCTTATCATATGCTTTTAGGTAATTACCAAACATGTTTTGGCCATGACCAAACCTAATAATTGGAGGATGTTCACCCAATCACAATCCATTCCCATTGCTCATCAATGCAATCCTAAGGGGATTGGACAATCATGCCACTCGGTCTATTAGGCCCAATACCTGACCAAACCTACTAAGTGGATGATGTTCTCCCGATCACAATCCATTCCCATTACATATCAAAGCAACCCTATGGAGATTGGACAATCATGCCACTTGGTCCATTAGGCCCAATACGTCACCAAACCCCATTGACTTCAGTTTTGGGACCCATTATCCCTCCTTGTACTAAAAAGCCCAAATTAACGCCATATCATATGCTTTTAGGTAATTACCAAACATGTTTTGACCATGACCAAACCTACTAAGTGAGGGATGTTCTCCCAATCACAATCCATTTCCATTACTCATCAATGCAATCTTATTGGGATTGGACAATCATGTCAATGGGTCCATTAGGCCCAATACCTCACCAAACCCCATTGACTTCAGTTTTGGGCCCCCATTGTCCCTCCTTGTACTAAAAACCCCACATTAACCCCATATCATATGCTTTTAGGTAATTACCAAACATGTTTTGGCCATGACCAAACCTACAAAGTGGAGGATGTTCTCCCAATCACAAGCCATTCCCATTACTCATCAAAGCAATCCTACGGGGATTGGACAATCATGTCACTTGGTCCATTAGGCCCAATACCTCACCAAACTCCATTGACTTCAGTTTTGCGCCCCCATTGCCTCTCCTTGTACTAAAAAGCCTAAATTAAGCTCATATCATATGCTTTTAGGTAATTACCAAACATGTTTTGGCCATGACCAAACCTACTATGTGGAGGATGTTCTCCTGATCACAATCCATTCCCATTACTCAGCAAAGCAATCCCATGGGGATTGGACCATCATGCCACTTGGTCTATTAGGCCCAATACCTAACCAAACCCATTGACTTCAGTTTTGCGCCCCCATTGCCTCTCCTTGTACTAAAAAGCCTAAATTAACCTCATATCATATGCTTTTTGGTAATTACCAAACATGTTTTGGCCATGACCAAACCTACAAAGTGGAGGTTGTTCTCCCAATCACAATCCATTCCCATTACTCATCAAAGCAATCCTACAGGGGTTGAACAATCATGTCACTGGGTCCATCAGGCCCAATACTCACCAAACTCCATTGACTTCAGTTTTGGGCCCCCATTGTCCCCCCTTGTATTAAAAGCCCAAATTAACCTCATATCATATGCTTTTAGGTAATTACCAAATATGTTTTGGCCATGACCAAACCTACCAAGTGGAGGATGTTCTCCCAATCACATTCCATTCCCATTACTCATCAAAGCAATCCAATGGGGATTGGACAATCATGTCACTGGGTCCATTAGGCCCAATACCTCACCAAACCCCACTGACTTTAATTTTTAGGCCCCCATTGTCCCTCTTTGTACTAAAAAGCCAAAAATAACACCATATCATATGCTTTTAGGTAATTACCAAACATGTATTGGCCATGACCAAACCTAGTAAGTGGAGGATGTTCACCTAATCACAATCCATTCCCATTACTCATCAAAGCAATCCTATGGAGATTGGACAATCATGTCACTGGGTCCATCAGGCCCAATACTCACCAAATTCCATTGACTTCAGTTTTGGGCCCCCATTGTCCCTCCTTGTATTAAAAGCCCAAATTAACCCCATATCATATGCTTTTTGGTACTTTCAAACATGTTTTGGCCATGACCAAACCTACTAAGTGGAGGATGTTCACCTAATAACAATCCATTCCCATTACTCATCAAAGAAATCCAATGGGGATTGGACAATCATCCCCCTGGGTCCATTAGGCCCAATACCTCAACAAACCCCATTGTCTTCAATTTTTGGGCCCCCCATTGTCCCTATTTGTACTGAAAAGCCCAAATTAACCCCATATCATATGCTTTTAGGTAATTACCAAACATGTTTTGGCCATGACCAAACCTAATAATTGGAGGATGTTCTCCCAATCACAATCCATTCCCATTCCTCATCAATGCAATCCTATGGGGATTGGACAATCATGCCACTCGGTCTATTAGGTCCAATACCTGACCAAACCCCATTGACTTTAGTTTTGCGCCCCCATTGCCTCTCCTTGTACAAAAAAGCCTAAATTAACCTCATATCATATGCTTTTTGGCAATTACCAAACATGTTTTGGCCATGACCAAACCTATAAAGTGGAGGTTGTTCTCCCAATCACAATCCATTCCCATTACTCATCAAAGCAATCCTACGGAGATTGGACAATCATGTCACTGGGTCCATCAGGCCCAATACTCACCAAACTCCATTGACTTCAGTTTTGGGCCCCCATTGTCCCTCCTTGTATTAAAAGCCCAAATTAACCTCATATCATATGCTTTTAGGTAATTACCAAATATGTTTTGGCCATGACCAAACCTACTAAGTGGAGGATGTTCTCCCAATCACAATCCATTCCCATTACTTATCAATGCAATCCTATGGGGATTGGACAATCATGCAACTGGGTCCATTAGGCCCAATACCTCACCAAACCCCACTGACTTTAATTTTTAGGCCCCCATTGTCCCTGTTTGTACTAAAAGGCCCAAAATAACACCATATCATATGCTTTTAGGTAATTACCAAACATGTATTGGCCATTACCAAACCTAGTAAGTGGAGGATATTCAACTAATCACAATCCATTCCCATTACTCATCAAAGCAATCCTATGGAGATTGGACAATCATGTCACTGGGTCCATCAGGCCCAATACTCACCAAACTCCATTGACTTCAGTTTTGGGCCCCCATTGTCCCTCCTTGTATTAAAAGCCCAAATTAATCTCATATCATATGCTTTTAGGTAATTACCAAATATGTTTTGGCCATGACCAAACCTACTAAGTGGAGGATGTTCTCCCGATCACAATTCATTCCCATTACATATCAAAGCAACCCTATGGAGATTGGACAATCATGCCACTTGGTTCATTAGGCCCAATACGTCACCAAACCCCATTGACTTCAGTTTTAGGACCCATTGTCCCTCCTTGTACTAAAAAGCCCAAATTAACCCCATATCATATGCTTTTAGGTAATTACCAAACATGTTTTGGCCATGACCAAACCTACTAAGTGGAGGATGTTCTCCCAATCACAATCCATTCCCATTGCTCATCAATGCAATCATATGGGGATTGGACAATCATGCCACTGGGTCTATTAAGCCTAATACCTTACCAAACCCCGTGGACTTCAGTTTTGGGCCCCCATTGTCTCTCCTTGTACAAAAAAGCCTAAATTACCCTCGTATCATATGCTTTTCGGTAATTACCAAACATGTTTTGGCCGTGACCAAACCTTCTAAGTGGAGGATGTTCTCCCGATCACAATCCATTCTCATTAGTTATCAAAGCAACCCTATGGGGATTGGACAATCATCCCCCTGGGTCCATTAGGCCAATACCTCAACAAACCCCATTGACTTTAATTTTTGGGCCCCCATTGTCCCTATTTTTACTAAAAAGCCCAAATTAACCCCATATCATATGCTTTTAGGTAATTACCAAACATGTTTTGGCCATGACCAAACCTAATAATTGGAGGATGTTCTCCCAATCACAATCCATTCCCATTGCTCATCAATGCAATCCTATGGGGATTGGACAATCATACCACTCGGTCTATTAGGCCCAATACCTGACCAAACCCCATTGACTTCAGTTTTCCGCCCCCATTGCCTCTCCTTGTACTAAAAAGCCTAAATTAACCTCATATCATATGCTTTTTGGTAATTACCAAACATGTTTTGGCCATGACCAAACCTACAAAGTGGAGGTTGTTTTCCCAATCACGATCCATTCCCATTACTCATCAAAGCAATCCTACGGGGATTGGACAATCATGTCACTAGGTCCATCAGGCCCAATACTCACCAAACTCC
This sequence comes from Beta corolliflora, assembly GCA_947648045.1. Classification (NCBI taxonomy): domain Eukaryota; kingdom Viridiplantae; phylum Streptophyta; class Magnoliopsida; order Caryophyllales; family Amaranthaceae; genus Beta; species Beta corolliflora. The sequence goes on from CANSZD010002746.1 coordinate 103,775, forward strand.
ATTGACTTCAGTTTTGGGCCCCCATTGTCCCTCAATGTATTAAAAGCCCAAATTAACCTCATATCATATGCTTTTAGTTAATTACCAAATATGTTTTTGCCATGACCAAACCTACTATGTGGAGGATGTTCTCCCAATCACAATCCATTCCCATTACTCATAAAAGCAATCCTATGGGGATTGGACAATCATGCCACTGGGTCCATTAGGCCCAATACCTCACCAAACCCCAATGACTTTAATTTTTAGGCCCCCATTGTCCCTCTTTGTACTAAAAAGCCCAAATTTACACCATATCATATGCTTTTAGGTAATTACCAAACATGTTTTGGCCATGACCAAACCTAGTAAGTGGACGATGTTCACCTAATCACAATCCATTCTTATTACTCATCAAAGCAATCCTATGGGGATTGGACAATCATGCCACTGGGTCCATTAGGCCTAATACCTGACCAAACCCCATTGACTTCAATTTTGGGCCCCCATTGTCCCTCCTTGTACTAAAAAGCCCAAATTAACCCCATATCATATGCTTTTAGGTAATTACCAGACATGTTTTGGCCATGACCAAAACTTCTAAGTGGAGGATGTTCACCTAATCACAATCCATTCCCATTACTCATCAAAGCAATCCTATGGGGATTGGACAATCATGTCACTGGGTCCATTAGGCCCAATACCTCACTATACCCCATTGACTTCAATTTTTGGGCCCCCATTGCCCCTCTTTGTACTTAAAAGCCCAAATTAACCCCATATCCTATGCTTTCAGGTAATTACCAAACATATTTTGGCCATGACCAAACCTAGAAAGCGGAGGATGTTCTCCCAATCACAAGCCATTCCCATTACTCATCAAAGCAATCCTAAGGGGATTGGACAATCATGTCACTTGGTCCATTAGGCCCAATACCTCACCAAACTCCATTGACTTCAGTTTTGGGCTCCAATTTTCCCTCCTTGTACTAAAAAGCCCAAATTAACCTCATATCATATGCTTTAAGGTAATTACCAAACATGTTTTGGCATGACCAAACCTACTAAGGGAAGGATGTTCTCCCAATCACAATCCATTCCCATTACTCATCAAAGCAATCCAATGGGGATTGGACAATCATGCCACTGGGTCCATTAGGCCCAATACCTCACCAAACACCACTGACTTTAATTTTTAGGCCCCCATTGTTATACTAAAAGGCCCAAATTAACCCCATATCATATGCTTTTAGGTAATTACCCAACATGTTTTGGCCATGACCAAACCTACTAAGTGGAGGATGTTCTCCCGATCACAATCCATTCCCATTACTCATCAAAGCAATCCTATGGGATTGGACAATCATGCCACTTGGTTCATTAGGCCCAATACCTCACCAAACCCTACTAATTTCAGTTCTGGGCTCCCAATGTCACTCCTTGTACTAAAAAGCCCAAATTAACCTCATATCATATGCTTTTTGGTAATTTCAAACATGTTTTGGCCATGACCAAACCTACTAAGTGGAGGATGTTCACCTAATTACAATACATTCCCATTACTCATCAAAGAAATCCAATGGGGATTGGACAATCATCCCACTGGGTCCATTAGGCCCAATACCTCAACAAACCCCATTGACTTCAATTTTTGGGCCCCCCATTGTCCCTATTTGTACTAAAAAGCCCAAATTAACCCCATATCATATGCTTTTAGGTAATTACCAAACATGTTTTGGCCATGACCAAACCTAATAATTGGAGGATGTTCTCCCAATCACAATCCATTCCCATTGGTCATCAATGCAATCCTATGGGGATTGGACAATCATGCCACTCGGTCTATTAGGCCCAATACCTGACCAAACCCCATTGACTTCAGTTTTGCGCCCCCATTGCCTCTCCTTGTACTAAAAAGCCTAAATTAACCTCATATCATATGCTTTTTGGTAATTACCAAACATGTTTTGGCCATGACCAAACCTACAAAGTGGACGTTGTTCTCCCAATCACAATCCATTCCCATTACTCATCAAAGCAATCCTACGGGGATTGGACAATCATGTCACTAGGTCCATCAGGCCCAATACTCACCAAACTCCATTGACTTCAGTTTTGGGCCCCCATTGTCCCTCCTTGTATTAAAAGCCCAAATTAACCTCATATCATATGCTTTTAGTTAATTACCAAATATGTTTTGGCCATGACCAAACCTACTAAGTGGAGGATGTTCTCCCAATCACAATCCATTCCCATTACTCATAAAAGCAATCCTATGGGGATTGGACAATCATGCCACTGGGTCCATTAGGCCCAATACCTCACCAAATCCCACTGACTTTAATTTTTAGGCCCCCATTGTCCCTCTTTGTACTAAAAAGCCCAAATCAACACCATATCATATGCTTTTTGGTAATTACCAAACATGTTTTGGCCATGACCAAACCTAGTAAGTGGAGGATGTTCACCTAATCACAATCCATTCCCATTACTCATCAAAGCAATCCTATGGGGATTGGACAATCATGCCACTGGGTCCATTAGGCCTAATACATGACCAAACCCCATTGACTTCAATTTTGGGCCCCCATTGTCCCTCCTTGTACTAAAAAGCCCAAATTAACCCCATATCAAATGCTTTTAGGTAATTACCAGACATGTTTTGGCCATGACCAAACCTTCTAAGTGGAGGATGTTCACCTAATCACAATCCATTCCCATTACTCATCAAAGCAATCCAATGGGGATTGGACAATCATGTCACTGGGTCCATTAGGCCCAATACCTCACTAAACCCCATTGACTTCAATTTTTGGGCCCCCATTGCCCCTCTTTGTACTAAAAAGCCCAAATTAACCCCATATCCTATGCTTTCAGGTAATTACCAAACATGTTTTGGCCATGACCAAACCTACAAAGCGGAGGATGTTCTCCCAATCACAAGCCATTCCCATTACTCATCAAAGCAATCCTACGGGGATTGGACAATCATGTCACTTGGTCCATTAGGCCCAATACCTCACCAAACTCCATTGACTATAGTTTTGGGCCCCCATTGTCCATCCTTGTACTAAAAAGCCCAAATTAACCTCATATCATATGCATTTAGGTAATTACCAAATATGTTTTGGCCATGACCAAACCTACTCAGTGGAGGATGTTCTCCCAATCACAATCCATTCCCATTACTCAACAAAGCAATCCTACGGGGATTGGACAATCATGTCACTTGGTCCATTAGGCCCAATACCTGAACAAACCCCATTGACTTCAGTTTTGCGCCCCCATTGCCTCTCCTTGTACTAAAAAGCCTAAATTAACCCCATATCCTATGCTTTTAGGTAATTACCAAACATGTTTTGGCCATGACCAAACCTACAAAGCGGAGGATGTTCTCCCAATCACAAGTCATTCCCATTACTCATCAAAGCAATCCTACGGGGATTGGACAATCATGTCACTTGGTTTATTAGGCCCAATACCTCACCAAACTCCATTGACTTCAGTCTTGGGCCCCCATTGTCCATCCTTGTACTAAAAAGCCCAAATTAACCTCATATCATATGCTTTTAGGTAATTACCAAATATGTTTTGGCCATGACCAAACCTACTAAGGGAAGGATGTTCTCCCAATCACAATCCATTCCCATTACTCATCAAAGCAATCCTATGGGGATTGGACAATCATGCCACTGGGTCCATTAGGCCCAATACCTCACCAAACACCACTGACTTTAATTTTTAGGCCCCCATTGTCCCTGTTTGTACTAAAAGGCCCAAATTAACCCCATATCATATGCTTTTAGGTAATTACCAAACATGTATTGGCCATGACCAAACCTACTAAGTGGAGGATGTTCTCCCAATCACAATCCATTCCCATTACTCATCAAAGCAATCCTATGGGGATTGGACAATCATGCCAGTTGGTCCATTAGTTTCAATACCTCACCAAACCCTATTAATTTCAGTTCTGGGCTCCCAATGTCACTCCTTGTACTAAAAAGCCCAAATTAACCTCATATCATATGCTTTTTGGTAATTTCAAACATGTTTTGGCCATGACCAAACCTACTAAGTGGAGGATGTTCACCTAATTACAATCCATTCCCATTACTCATCCAAGAAATCCTATGGGGATTGGACAATCATCCCCCTGGGTCCATTAGGCCCAATACCTTAACAAACCCCATTGACTTCAATTTTTGGGCCCCCCATTCTCCCTATTTGTACTAAAAAGCCCAAATTAACCCTATATCATATGCTTTTAGGTAATTACCAAACATGTTTTAGCCATGACTAATCATAATAATTGGAGGATGTTCTCCCAATCACAATCCATTCCCATTGCTCATCAATGCAATCCTATGGGGATTGGACAATCATGCCACTCAGTTTATTAGGCCCAACACCTGACCAAACCCCATTGATTTCAGTTTTGCGCCCCCATTGCCTCTCCTTGTACTAAAAAGCCTAAATTAACCTCATATCATATGCTTTTTGGTAATTACCAAACATGTTTTGGCCATGACCAAACCTACTAAGTGGAGGATGTTCTCCCGATCACAATCCATTCCCATTACATATCAAAGCAACCCTAAGGAGATTGGACAATCATGCCACTTGGTTCATTAGGCCTAATACGTCACCAAACCCCATTTACTTTAGTTTTAGGACCCATTGTCCCTCCTTGTACTAAAAACCCCAAATTAACCCCATATCATATGCTTTTAGGTAATTACCAAACATGTTTTGGCCATGACCAAACCTACTAAGTGAGGGATGTTCTCCCAATCACAATCCATTTCCATTAATCATCAATGCAATCTTATAGGGATTGGACAATCATGTCAATGGGTCCATTAGGCCCAATACCTCACCAAACCCCATTGACTTCAGTTTTGGGCACCCATTGTCCCTCCTTGTACTAAAAACCCCAAATTAACCCCATATCATATGCTTTTAGGTAATTACCAAACATGTTTTGGCCATGACCAAACCTACTAAGTGAGGGATGTTCTCCCAATCACAATCCATTTCCATTAATCATCAATGCAATCCTATGGGGATTGGACAATCATGCCACTGGGTCTATTAGGCCCAATACCTTACCAAACCCCATGGACATCAGTTTTGGGCCCCCATTGTCCCTCCTTGTACAAAAAAGCCTAAATTATCCTCGTATCATATGCTTTTAGGTAATTACCAAACATGTTTTGGCCATGACCAAACCTACTAAGTGGAGGATGTTCACCTAATCACAATCCATTTCCATTACTCATCAAAGAAATCCTATGGGGATTGGATAATCATGCCACCGGGTCCATTAGGCTCAATACCTCAACAAACCCCATTGACTTCAATTTTTGGGCCCCCCATTGTCCCTATTTGTAATAAAAAGCCCAAATTAACCCCTTATCATATGCTTTTAGGTAATTACCAAACATGTTTTGGCCATGACCAAACCTACTAAGTGGAGGATGTTCTCCCAATCACAATCCATTCCCATTGCTCATCCATGCAATCCTATAGGATTGGATTGGCCCAATACCTCACCAAACCCCATTGACTTTAGTTTTGAGCCCTCATTGTCCCTTCATGTACAAAAAAGCCAAAATTAACCTCATATCATATGCTTTTAGATAATTACCAAACATGTTTTGGCCATGACCAAACCTACTAAGTGGATGATGTTCACCTAATCACAATCCATTCCCATTACTCATCAAAGCAATCCTATGGGGATTGGACAATCATGTCACTGGGTCCATTAGGCCCAATGCCTCAACAAACCCCATTGACTTCAATTTTTAGGCCCCCATTGTCCCTCTTTGTACAAAAATACCCAATTTAACCCCATATCATATGCTTTTAAGTAATTACCAAGCATGTTTTGGCCATGACCAAACCAACTAAGTGGAGGATATTCTCTCAATCACAATCCATTCCCGTGACTCATCAATGCAATCCTATGGGGATTCGACAATTACGCCACTGGGTCCATTAGGCCCAGTACCTCACCAAACCCCATTGACTTCAATTTTTGGGTCCCCATTTCCCCTTTTTGTACTAAAAAGCCCAAATTTACCCCATATCATATGCTTTCAGGTAATTACGAAATATGTTTTGGCCATGACCAAAGCTACTAAATGGAGGACGTTCCCATTCACAATCCATTCCCATTACTCATCAAAGCAATCCTACGGGGATTGGACAATCATGCCATTGAGTCAATTAGGCCCAATACCTCATCAAACTCCATTGACTTTTGGGCCCCCATTGTCCCTCCTTGTACTAAAAAGCCCAAATCAACCTCATATCATATGCTTTTGGGTAATTACCAAACATGTTTTGGCCATGACCAAACCTACTAAGTGGAGGATGTTCACCTAATCACAATCCATTCCCATTACTCATCAAAGAAATCCTATGGGGATTGGACAATCATGCCACTTGGTCCATTAGACCCAATACCTTACCAAACCCCATTGACTTTAATTTTTAGGCCCCCATTGTCCCTCTATGTACTTAAAAGCCTAAATTAACCCCATATCATATGCTTTTAGGTAATTAACAAACATGTTTTGGCCATGACCAAACCTACTAAGTGGACGATGTTCTCCCGATCACAATCCTGTCCCATTACTCATCAAAGCAATCCTATGGGGATTCGACAATCATGCCACTGGGTCCATTAGGCCTAATACCTCATCAAACCCCATTGACTTTAGTTTTGGGCCCCCATTGACCCTCATTGTACTAAAAAGCCCAAATTGACCCCATATCATATGCTTTTAGGTAATTGCCAAACATGTTTTAGCCATGACCAAACCTACTAAGTGGAGGATGTTCTAAATGACAATCCATTCCCATTGCTCATCAATGCAATCCTATGGGGATTGGACAATCATGCAACTGGGTCTATTAGGCCCAATACCTGACCAAACCCCATTGACTTCAGTTTTGGGCCCCATTGCCCTCCTTGTACTAAAAAGCCAAATTAACCTCATATGATATGCTTTTAGATAATTACCAAACATGTTTTGGTCATGACCAAACCTACTAAGTGGAGGATGTTCACCTAATCACAATCCATTCCCATTATTCATCAAAGAAATCCTATGGGGATTGGACAATCATGCCACTGGATCCATTAGGCCAAATAACTCAACAAACCCCATTGACTTCAATTTTTGGGCCCCCTATTATCCCTCTTTGTACTAAAAAGCCCAAATTAACCCCATATCATATGCTTTTAGGTAATTACCAAACATGTTTTGGCCATGACCAAACCTACTAAGTGGAGAATATTCTCTCAATCACAATCCATTCCCATTACTCATCAATGCAATCCTATGGGGATTGGACAATTATGCCACTGGGTCCATTAGGCCCAATACCTCACCAAACCCCATTAACTTCAATTTTTGGGCCCCCATTGCCCCTATTTGTACTAAAAAGCCCAAATTAACCCCATCTCATATGCTTTTAGGTAATTGCCAAACATGTTTTGGCCATGACCATACCTACGAAGTTGAGGATGTTCTCTCAATCACAATCCATTCCCATTGCTCATCAATGCAATCCTATGGGGATTGGACAATCATGCCACTTGGTCTATTAGGCCCAATACCTGACCAAACCCTATTGACTACTTGCACGAAAAATCTATTTTCATTTTTTCCACATTATGACGTTACAGAGTTGTGGAGCATGGAATAAAACCACTTTAGGCACTAGAATCATTTAGAAATGTTTTTCGAGCTATGTGTTATATTGCCATACACACTTTTCAGCTTCAATGTAGAGCACAACTAGAACGGAAAATCCAACTTCATTTTTTTCCCATTCTGACTTGAGGAATCTGTTGACCATGGTAAAATGCCACTTTAGGCGCAAAAATCAATCATAAATGTTTTCCAAGATAAGAGTTACGGGCAAAATACTTTTCACGTTCAATGTAGGGCACTACTTGCACGAAAAATCCAACTTCATTTTTTCCACATTCTGACATGACGGAGTTGTGGAGCATGGAAAAAAACCACTTTTGGCACAATAATCATTTTGAAATGTTTTTCGGGCCAAGAGTTGTGCCAAAAAAACTTTTCAGCTTCAATTCAGGGCACATCTAGTACGAAAAATCCGACTTTATTTCTTTCCTATTCGGACTTCTGGAATTTATTGAGCATGGAAAAATGCCACTTTAGACGCAAGAATCAATCATAAATATTTTCCGAGAAAAGAGTTATGGGCAAAATACTCTTCACGTTCTATGTAGGGCACTACTTGCACGAAAAATACAACTTCATTTTTTCCACATTCTGACTTGACGGAGCTGTCGAGCACGGAAAAAACCACTTTAGGCACATGAATCGTTTAGAAATGTTTTTCGGGTTAAGAGTTATGCAAAAAATACTTTTTAGCTTCTATGTAGGGCACAAATAGTACGAAAAATCCGACTTCATTTTTTTCCCATTCGGACTTGAGGAAACTGTTAAGCATGGAAAATGCCACTTTAGGCGCAAGAATCAATCATAAATGTTTTCCGAGATAAGAATTATGGGCAAAATAGTCTTCACGTTCAATGTAGGGCACTACTTGCATGAAAAATCCAACTTCATTTTTTCCACATTATGAAGTTACAGAGATGTGGAGCATGGAAAAAACCACTTTAGAAACAAGAATCGTTTAGAAATGTTTTTCGGGCCAAGAGGAATGCCAAAAACACTTTTCAGCTTCAATTCAGGGCACATCTAGTACGAAAAATCCGACTTTATTTTTTTCCTATTCGGACTTCTGGAATTTATTGAGCATGGAAAAATGCCACTTTAGACGCAAGAATCAATCATAAATATTTTCCGAGAAAAGAGTTATGGGCAAAATACTCTTCACGTTCTATGTAGGGCACTACTTGCACGAAAAATACAACTTCATTTTTTCCACATTCTGACTTGACGGAGCTGTCGAGCACGGAAAAAACCACTTTAGGCACATGAATCGTTTAGAAATGTTTTTCGGGTTAAGAGTTATGCCAAAAATACTTTTTAGCTTCTATGTAGGGCACAACTAGTACGAAAAATCCGACTTCATTTTTTTCCCATTCGGACTTGAGGAAACTGTTAAGCATGGAAAATGCCACTTTAGGCGCAAGAATCAATCATAAATGTTTTCCGAGATAAGAATTATGGGCAAAATACTCTTCACGTTCAATGTAGGGCACTACTTGCACGAAAAATTCAACTTCATTTTTTCCACATTATGACTTGACGAAGCTCTGGAGCATGGGAAAAACCCACTTTAGGCACAAGAATCTTTTGGAAATGTTTTTCGGGCCAAGAGTTATGCCAAAAAAACTTTTCAGCTTCAATGTAAGGCACAACTAGTACGAAAAATCCGACTTTATTTTTTTCCCATTCGGACTTAAGGAATCTGTTGTGCATGGTAAAATGCCACTTTGGGCGCAAGAATCAATCAGAAATGTTTTCCGAGATAAGAGTTATGGGCAAAATACTCTTCACGTTCAATGTAGGGCACTACTTGCACGAAAAATCCAACTTCATTTTTTCCACATTCTGACATGACGGAGTTGTGGAGCATGGAAAAAAACCACTTTTGGCACAATAATCATTTAGAAATATTTTTCGGGCCAAGAGTTATGCCAAAAACACTTTTTAGCTTCAATCTAGGGCACAACTAGTACGAAAAATCCGAATTCATTTTGATCCCATTCGGACTTGAGGAATCTGTTAAGCATGGAAAAATGCCACTTTAGGCGCAAGAATGAATCATAAATGTTATCTGAGATAAGAATTATGGGCAAAATACTCTTCCCGTTCAATGTAGGGCACTACTTGCACGAAAAATCCAACTTCATTTATTCCACATTATGACGTTACAGAGCTGTGGAGCATGGAAAAAACCAATTTAGGAACAAAAATCATTTAGAAATGTTTTTCGGACCAAGTGTTATGCCAAAAACACTTTTCAGCTTCAATTTAGGGGCACAACTAGTACGAAAAATACGACTTCATTTTTTTCCCATTCGGACTTCAGGAATCTGTTGAGCATGGAAAAATGCCACTTTAGGCGCAAGAATCAATCATAAATGTTTTCCGCGATAAGAGTTATGGGCAAAATTGTAACAACCCATAATTTTGCTCCTAGTTTTTCGCAAAAGTTTTCTCTAAAACTTTTCTCTAAATTAATTATTTTTTTATTTTATAATTTTAGGAGCCGAATTATTATTTTTATTTTTATGGCGTGTTAATGTGTTTATTATATTTATATTTGTAATATAATTTATTAGAATTATTTTCATTATTAAGTATTTTCAAAGTTTAGGCGCGATTTAGGAATTAATCGATTTATCGCGTAGCGGGCTTTTGAAGCATGGATCCTTGTTGATTTGGGCCGAAATTTTTTGTTGGTGTGTTGGGCTTGACAGCCGGCCAAGGTGAAGGAGAAGGGGAGCCTCTCTTCTTTCTTTTCTTTTTTTATTTTCTTTGTGACTCTTTTGTGTTTTTGTAACCTCCCATAACCCCCTAATTATTCCCCTTAATTAAACCCCTTTAATCCAACCTTTATCACTTCAAATTCTGATTAAAAATCAGAACTCCTTGCTGCCACACTCTATGATTTTCGGCCATCACCATCTTCCACATTCTCTAAAAAAATTTCACTTTCTACTCCTTGTTAATTGTTCGTGACTAGTTCTTCTTGCCTTTTTCTTACACTTGGTGCTTGGCAATTGAAGAAGGAGAGGAGTACACGCCTATATTGGGTTTTTCCAGAAATATTCAGCTCGCCTCCGACAATCCAGGTAACTAGTAGTTGTCTTAGAACCATAGTGATTAGGGTATTATTTGGTATTAGATTATTGCGCTAGGAATTATTTAAAATACTATTTGAGTGAAATTATTGACTAAATTTGACATGAATATACTTGATGCATGCTATGTGAATACTGTGTAGAGGAAAATAATTTTCGTATTGTTTTTGGTATTTATTTGATTTAATTGGTGTTTTGTGCGTTTTTGACTAAATTGCATAATAATTATTGAACGAATGTTAAAATTGATAAAATTATTTTTCATAGATCATGTTACATGCGTAGTATGTATTCCATGCCTTAAAATAATTTTTGTCTACTGTGTACTGGTTTATTTAATTATATATCTGTTTTTGCAATTTCGTTTCAGTCAGTATATTAATCATGAAAACTATTTCTAGAGGCCAAAAAATACATTTCTTTGAATATTATATATTTCCGTGAGTTTTTTCATGTTATATAAATTTTTAGTAATTTTTGGGCGTTTTTTTATATTTTTAGTTATTATTTTGGCTTTATTGAGTAATCTATATATTAACTGTTAAAAATACTTTTGGAGTCCGAAAATTATAAATAAAAATTGTACCATGTCATTAGAGCTATTAGGGTCGTATGATAATTTTTATGTGATTTTACTGCTCGAACTTAATAGTTTAATAATTATTATTGTGTTTTTGTTGTGAAATTGAGGATACTCTTTTAAATTATTTGAGAGGTTGTTAATCAGAAGTGATTCATAATTTATTATATTCTGGGTTGCTGATTTTCAGTAGGATGCAGTATGTATCATTGGGTAACCATATGTTTATGTTTGATTTATGAACGAAAATGATTAATTGTTACTACTCTTTTAATGAATAAGTTTTAGAGTTATTTGGTGATATATTTTGAACGAATTGTTGGTGCTGTAAAAAAATTAGTTTCATATCATAGATGATGCTTAGAAATGTTCAAGTGTTTATTGTTGGAGACATTTGTTGAAAGTTTGTAAGTTATTTATTTTGAGGAATTATGAAGAACTGTTTGATGAAATGTGGGAATAAGGCCGGGTGGCATCCCTTTTGATGAATATTTTAGATGAATGATACTTGGATTATATGCATAATTTTATTTTGAGATAAGAATATCTGGTGGGATAAATGTAGTCCCCGGTGAAGAACATGCCAACCACCTGGTTTGCGAACTAGAGGTACACCTGGGTTAATTGTTGTCGTCCGAGAGGTCAGGGAGTTCTGCGTGTTCTACCCCCGCACGGGACTTTGGCCATTCTTAGACACGAGCGGGGGGAACGTAAGCCCATAGACTGACCTGGAGATTGCGATCTGACAAACCTTAGGAAGTGATTTACGAATCACTGGCGTTCGGTTTCTGACTCAATAACTTGTTGTAGTTTGATTTATTATTATTTATATATTCTAGAATTGTTCCACTCACTATATCTTGTTTACTTATTTTTGATGTTCACATGTTTTACCTATTATTATTATTTATATATTCTAGAATTGTTCCACTCACTGACTGTGGAATTATTTAATATATATCCATGCAGATGGAAATGATTGCTAGACTTGTGACTGCTTGGGCTAGCAGAGTGAGGGTTAGTAGTGAGAAGAAGCTCCTGGTTTTGTTTTTGGTGGATGAATTCTATGTAGACCATAGAGAGACTTACTTTTGGATAGCTTTCAAGGACATCTAGTTTTATCTCAGTTTTATCGGGAGACTTGCATGTCTCATAGTTTCTTTTTGGGATTGATGATATGAAGTAATTGGGATATTTCTTTTACTTTAGAACTATTATGCTTTCTCGGATTTTACTTTTCGTTTTGAAGCAATGAAACTTTGATTTGAGGATTATCTTCAATTATTGTTTTAGAGTAGCATAACCGTCCTGACGTTATTTCCGCTAACGTCCTTTTTAATAAATCTTGATTAGATTTTGTTTAGTATCTTAGTAGTAGAAGGACGGGGTGTTACAAAAATACTCTTCACTATCTATGTAGGGCACTACTTGCACGAAAAATCCAACTTCATTTTTTCCACATTCTGAGTTGACAGAGTTGTGGAGCATGGAAAAACACCACTTTAGGCACAATAATCGTTTAGAAATTTTTTCGGGCTAAGAGTTATGCCAAAAACACTTTTCAGCTTCAATGTAGGGCACAACTAGTACGAAAAATCCGACTTCATTTATTTCCTATTCGGACTTGAGGAATCTGTTAAGCATGGAAAATGCCACATTAGGCGCAAGAATCAATCATAAATGTTTTTCGAGATAAGAATTATGGGCAAGATACTCAACACGTTCAATGTAGGGCACTACTTGCACGAAAAATCCAACTTCATTTTTTCCACATTCTGACGTTACAGAGCTGTGGAGCATGGAAAAAACCACAAGAAGCGCTTAGAAATATTTTTCGGGCCAAGAGTTATGCCAAAAACACATTTCAGCTTCAATTCAGGGCATAACCGGTACGAAAAATACGACTTCATTTTTTTCCCATTCGGACTTGAGGAATCTGTTAAGCATGGAAAAATGCCACTTTAGGTGCAAGAATCAATCATAAATGTTTTCCGAGATAAGTATTATGGGCAAAATACTTTTCACGTTCAATGTAGGGCACTACTTGCACGAAAAATCCAACTTCATTTTTTCCACATTCTGAGTTGACGGAGCTGTCGAGCACGGAAAAAACCACTTTAGGCACAAGAATCGTTAAGAAATGTTTTTCGGGTTAAGAGTTATGCCAAAAACACTTTTCAGCTTCAATGTAGGGCACAACTAGTACGAAAAATTCGACTTCATTTTTTTCCCATTCAGACTTGAGGAATCTGTTAAACTTGGAAAATGCCACTTTAGGCGCAAGAATCAATCATAAATGTTTTCCGAGATAAGAATTATGGGCAAAATATTCTTCACGTTCAATGTAAGGCACTACTTGCACGAACAATCCAACTTCATTTTTTCCACATTTTGACATGACGGAGTTGTGGAGCATGGAAAAAAACCACTTTTGGCACAATTATCATTTAGAAATGTTTTTCGGGCTAAGAGTTATGCCAAAAACACTTTTCAGTTTCAATTCAAGGCACAACTAGTACGAAAAATCCGACTTTATTTTTTTCCCATTCGGACTTCAGGAATCTGTTAAGCATGGAAAAATGCCATTTAGGCGCAAGAATCAATCATAAATGTTATCCGAGATAAGAATTATTGGCAAAATACTGTACACATTCAATGTAGGGCACTACTAGCATGAAAAATCCAACTTCACTTTTTCCACATTATGACGTTATAGAGCTGTGGAGCATGGAAAAACCCATTTTAGGCACAAGAACCGTTTTGAAATGTTTTTCGGGCCAAGCGTTATACCAAAAACAAATTTCAGCTTCAATTCAAGGCATAACCGGTACGAAAAATACGACTTCATTTTTTCCCATTCGGACTTGAGGATTCTGTTAAGCATGGAAAATGCCACTTTAGGCGCAAGAATCAATCATAAATGTTTTCCGAGATAAGAATTATGGGCAAAATACTCATCACGTTCAATGTAGGGCACTACTTGCACAAAAAATCCAAATTCATTTTTTCCACATTATGATGTTATAGAGCTGTGGAGCATGGAAAAATCCACTTTAGGCACAATAATTGTATAGAAATGTTTTTCGGGTCAAGAGTTATGCCAAAAACACTTTTCAGCTTTAATGTAGCGCACAACTAGTACGAAAAATCCGACATCATTTCTTTCCCATTCGGACTTAAGGAATCTGTTGTGCATGGAAAAATGCCACATTAGGCGCAAGAATCAATCAGAAATGTGTTCCGAGATAAGAGTTAGGGGAAAAATAATTTTCACGTTCAATGTAGGGCACTAATTGCACGAAAAATCCAACATCATTTTTTCCACATTATGACTTGACGAAGCTGTTCAGCATGGAAAAAACCCACTTTAGGCACAAGAATCTTTTAGAAATCTTTTTCGGGCCAAGAGTTATGCCAAAAACACTTTTCAGCTTCAATGTAGGGCACAACTAGTACGAAAAATCTGACTTCATTTTTTTCCCATTCGGACTTGAGGAATCTGTTGTGCATGGGAAAATGCCACTTTAGGCGCAAGAATCAATCAGAAATGTTTTCCGAGATAAGAGGTATGGGCAAAATACTCTTCACGTTCAATGTAGGGCACTACTTGCACGAAAAATCCAACTTCATTTTTTCCACATTCTGACATGACGGAGTTGTGGAGCATGGAAAAAAACCACTTTTGGCACAATAATCAATTATAAATCTTTTTCGGGCCAAGAGTTATGCCAAAAACACTTTTCAGCTTCAATCTATGCCACAACTAGTACGAAAAATCCGACTTCATTTTTTTCCCATTCGGACTTGAGGAATATGTTAAGCATGGAAAAATGCAACTTTAGGTGCAAGAGTCAATCATAAATGTTATCCGGGATAAGAATTATGGGCAAAATACTCTTCACGTTCAATGTAGGGCACTACTTGCACGAAAAATCCAACTTCATTTTTTCCACATTATGACGTTACAGAGCTGTGGAGCATGGAAAAAACCACTTTAGGCACAAGAATCGTTTAGAAATCGTTTTCGGGCCAAGAGTTATGCCAAGAACACTTTTCAGCTTCAATTCAAGGCACAACTAGTACGAAAAATCCGACTTTATTTTTTTCCCATTCGGACTTCGGAGAATGCATTAAGCATGGAAAAATGCCACTTTAGGCGCAAGAATCAATCATAAATATTTTCCGAGATAAGAGTTATGGGAAAAATACTCTTCCCGTTCTATGTAGGGCACTACTTGCACGAAAATCCAACTTAATTTTTTCCACATTCTGACTTGACGGAGCTGTCGAGCACGGAAAAAACAACTTCAGGCACTAGAATCGTTTAGAAATGTTTTTCGGGTTAACAGTTATGCCAAAAACACTTTTCAGCTTCAATGTAGGGCACAACTAGTACGAAAAATCCGACTTCATTTTTTTCTCATTCGGACTTGAGAAATCTGTTAACCTTGGACAAAGCCACTTTAGCGCAAGAATCAATCATAAATGTTTTCCGAGATAAGAATTATTGGCAAAATACTCTTCACATTCAATGTAGGGCACTACTAGCATGAAAAATCCAACTTCACTTTTTCCACATTATGACGTTATAGAGCTGTGGAGCATGGAAAAATCCACTTTAGGCACAAGAACCGTTTAGAAATCTTTTTTGGGCCAAGAGTTATGCCAAAAACACTTTTCAGCTTCAATTCAGGGCACAACTAGTACGAAAAATACGACTTCATTTTTTTCCCATTCGGACTTGAGGAATCTGTTAAGCATGGAAAAATGCCACTTTAGGCGCAAGAATCAATCATCAATGTTTTCCGAGATAAGAATTATGGGCAAAATACTTTTCACGTTCAATGTAGGGCACTTCTTGCACAAAAAATCCAAATTCATTTTTTCCACATTATGATGTTACAGAGATGTGGAGCATGGAAAAAATCACTTTAGGCACAAGAATCAATCATAAATGTTTTTCGGGTTAAGAGTTATGCCAACAACACTTTTCAGCTTCAATGTAAGGCATAACTAATACGAAAAATCCGACTTCATTTTTTTCCAATTCGGACTTGAGGAATCTGTTAAGCATGGAAAAATGCCACTTTAGGCGCAATAATCAATCATAAATGTTTTCCGAGATAAGAATTATGGGCAAAATACTCTTCACATTCAATGTAGGGCACTACTAGCATGAAAAATCCAACTTCACTTTTTCCACGTTATGACGTTATAGGACTGTGGAGCATGGAAAAAAACACTTTAGGCACAAGAATCTTTTGGAAATGTTTTTCGGGTTAGGAGTTATGCCAAAAATACTTTTTAGCTTCTATGTAGGGCACAACTAGTACGAAAAATCCGACTTCATTTTTTTCCCATTCGGACTTGAGGAAACTGTTAAGCATGGAAAATGCCACTTTAGGCGCAAGAATCAATCATAAATGTTTTTCGAGATAAGAATTATGGGCAAAATACTCTTCACGTTCAATGTAGGGCACTACTTGCACGAAAAATCCAACTTTATTTTTTCCACATTATGACTTGACGAAGCTCTGGAGCATGGGAAAAACCCACTTTAGGCACAAGAATCTTTTGGAAATGTTTTTCGGGCCAAGAGTTATGCCAAAAAAACTTTTCAGCTTCAATGTAGGGCACTACTTGCACGAAAAATGCAACTTCATTTATTCCATATTATGACGTTACAGAGCTGTGGAGCATGGAAAAAAACCACTTTAGGAACAAAAATCGTTTAGAAATGTTTTTCGGACCAAGTGTTATGCCAAAAACACTTTTCAGCTTCAATTCAGGGCACAACTAGTACGAAAAATCCGACTTCATTTTTTTCGAATTCGGACTTCAAGAATCAATCGTAAATGTTTTCCGAGATAAGAGTTATGGGCAAAATACTCTTCACTATCTATGTAGGGCACTACTTGCACGAAAAATCCAAATTCATTTTTTCTACATTCTGACTTGACGGAGCTGTCGAGCACGGAAAAAACCACTTTAGGCACAAGAATCGTTTAGAAATGTTTTTCGGGCCAAGAGTTATGCCAAAAACATATTTCAGCTTCAATTCAGGGCATAACCGGTACGAAAAATACGACTTCATTATTTTTCCCATTCGGACTTGAGGAATATGTTAAGCATGGAAAAATGCCACTTTAGGTGCAAGAATCAATCATAAATGTTTTCCGAGATAAGTATTATGGGCAAAATACTTTTCACGTTCAATGTAGGGCACTACTTGCACGAAAAATCCAACTTTATTTTTTCCACATTCTGAGTTGACGGAGCTGTCGAGCACGGAAAAAACCACTTTAGGCACAAGAATCGTTAAGAAATGTTTTTCGGGATAAGAGTTATGCCAAAAACACTTTTCAGCTTCAATGTAGGGCACAACTAGTACGTAAAATTCGACTTCATTTTTTTCCCATTCAGACTTGAGGAATCTGTTAAACTTGGAAAATGCCACTTTAGGCGCAAGAATCAATCATAAATGTTTTCCGAGATAAGAATTATGGGTAAAATATTCTTCAGGTTCAATGTAAGGCACTACTTGCACGAAAAATCCAACTTCATTTTTTCCACATTTTGACATGACGGAGTTGTGGAGCATGGACAAAAACCACTTTTGGCACAATTATCATTTTGAAATGTTTTTCGGGCTAAGAGTTATGCGAAAAACACTTTTCAGCTTCAATCTAGGGCACAACTAGTACGAAAAATCCGACTTCATTTTTTTCCCATTCGGAGTTGAGGAATCTGTTAAGCATGGAAAAATACCACTTTAGGCGCAAGAATCAATCATAAATGTTATCCGGGATAAGAATTATGGGCAAAATACTCTTCACGTTCTATGTAGGGCACTACTTGCACGAAAAATCCAACTTAATTTTATCCACATTCTGACTTGACGGAGCTGTCGAGCACGGAAAAAACAACTTTAGGCACAAGAATCGTTTAGAAATATTTTTCGGGTTAACAGTTATGCCAAAAACACTTTGCAGCTTCAATGTAGGGCACAACTAGCACGAAAAATCCGACTTCATTTTTTTCCCATTCGGACTTGAGAAATCTGTTAAGCTTGGACAAAGCCACTTTAGCGCAAGAATCAATCATAAATGTTTTCCGAGATAAAAATTATTGGCAAAATACACTTCACATTCAATGTAGGGCACTACTAGCATGAAAAATCCAACTTCACTTTTTCCATATTATGACGTTATAGAGCTGTGGAGCATGGAAAAACCCACTTTAGGCACAAGAACCGTTTAGAAATGTTTTTCGGGCCAAGCGTTATACCAAAAACACATTTCAGCTTCAATTCAGGGCATAACCGGTACGAAAAATACGACTTCATTTTTTCCCATTCGGACTTGAGGATTCTGTTAAGCATGGAAAAATGCCACTTTAGGCGCAAGAATCAATCATAAATGTTTTCCGAGATAAGAATTATGGGCAAAATACTCTTCACGTTCAATGTAGGGCACTACTTGCACAAAAAATCAAAATTCATTTTTTCAACATTATGATGTTACAGAGCTGTGGAGCATGGAAAAAATCACTTTAGGCACAAGAATCGTTTAGAAATGTTTTTCGGGTTAAGAGTTATGCCAAAAACACTTTTCGGCTTCAATGTAAGGCACAACTAGTACGATAAATCCGACTTCATTTTTTTCCCATTCGGACTTGAGGAATCTGTTAGGCATGGAAAAATGCCATTTTAGGCGCAAGAATCAATCATAAATGTTTTCCGAGATAAGAATTACGGGCAAAATACTCTTCACGTTCAATGTAGGGCACTACTTGCATGAAAAATCCAACTTCATTTTTTCCACATTATGACGTTACAGAGATGTGGAGCATGGAAAAAACCACATTAGGCACAAGAATCATTTAGAAATGTTTTTCGGGCTAAGAGTTATGGCAAAAACACTTTTCAGCTTCAATGTAGAGCACAACTAGTACGAAAAATCCGACTACATTTTTTTCCCATTCGGACTTGAGGCATCTGTTGAGCATGGAAAAATGCCACTTTAGGCGCAAGAATCAATCAGAAATGTTTTCCGAGATAAGAGTTATGGGCAAAATACTCTTCACGTTCAATGTAGGGCACTACTTGCACGAAAAATCCAACTTCATTTTTTCAACATTCTGACTTGACGAAGCTGTGCAGCATGGAAAAAAACCACTTTAGGCACAATAATCGATTAGAAATGTTTTTCGGGTCAAGAGTTATGCCAAAAACACTTTTCATCTTTAATGTAGAGCACAACTAGTACGAAAAATCCGACATCATTTCTTTCCCATTCGGACTTAAGGAATCAGTTGAGCATTGAAAAATGCCACTTTAGGTGCAAGAATCAATCAGAAATGTGTTCCGAGATAAGAGTTAGGGGAAAAATAATTTTCACGTTCAATGTAGGGCACTAATTGCACGAAAAATCCAACTTCATTTTTTCCACATTATGACTTGACGAAGCTGTTCAGCATGGAAAAAACCCACTTTAGGCTCAAGAATCTTTTAGAAATGTTTTTCGGGCCAAGAGTTATGCCAAAAACACTTTTCAGCATCAATTTAGGGCACAAGTAGTACGAGAAATCTGACTTCATTTTTTTCCCATTCGGACTTGAGGAATCTGTTAAGCATGGAAAAATGCAACTTTAGGTGCAAGAGTCAATCATAAATGTTATCCGAGATAAGAATTATGGGCAAAATACTCTTCACGTTCAATGTAGGGCACTACTTGCACGAAAAATCCAACTTCATTTTTTCCACATTATGACGTTACAGAGCTGTGGAGCATGGAAAAAACCACTTTAGGCACAAGAATCGTTTAGAAATCTTTTTCGGGCCAAGAGTTATGCCAAAAACACTTTTCAGCTTCAATTTAAAGCACAACTAGTACGAAAAATCCGACTTTATTTTTTTCCCAATCGGACTTCAGGAATCTGTTAAGCATGGAAAAATGCCACTTTAGGCACAAGAATCAATCATAAATATTTTCCGAGATAAGAGTTATGGGCAAAATACTCTTCACGTTCAATGTAGGGCACAACTAGCACGAAAAATCCGACTTCATTTTTTTCCCATTCGGACTTGAGAAATCTGTTAAGCTTGGACAAAGCCACTTTAGCGCAAGAATCAATCATAAATGTTTTCCGAGATAAAAATTATTGGCAAAATACACTTCACATTCAATGTAGGGCACTACTAGCATGAAAAATCCAACTTCACTTTTTCCATATTATGACGTTATAGAGTTGTGGAGCATGGAAAAACCCACTTTAGGCACAAGAACCGTTTAGAAATGTTTTTCGGGCCAAGCGTTATACCAAAAACACATTTCAGCTTCAATTCAGGGCATAACCGGTACGAAAAATACGACTTCATTTTTTCCCATTCGGACTTGAGGATTCTATTAAGCATGGAAAAATGCCACTTTAGGCGCAAGATTCAATCATAAATGTTTTCCGAGATAAGAATTATGGGCAAAATACTCTTCACGTTCAATGTAGGGCACTACTTGCACGAAAAATCCAACTTCATTTTTTCCACATTATGACGTTACAGAGCTGTGGAGCATGGAAAAAACCACTTTAGGCACAAGAATCGTTTAGAAATCTTTTTCGGGCCAAGAGTTATGCCAAAAACACTTTTCAGCTTCAATTTAAAGCACAACTAGTACGAAAAATCCGACTTTATTTTTTTCCCAATCGGACTTCAGGAATCTGTTAAGCATGGAAAAATGCCACTTTAGGCACAAGAATCAATCATAAATATTTTCCGAGATAAGAGTTATGGGCAAAATACTCTTCACGTTCTATGTAGGGCACGAAAATCCAACTTAATTTTTTCCACATTATGACTTCACGGAGTCATCCGGGCACCCGAAAAAAGAACTTTAGGCACAAGAATTGTTTAGAAATGATTTTCGGGTTAACAGTTATGCCAAAAACACTTTTCAGCTTCAATGTAGGGCACAACTAGTACGAAAAATCCGACTTCATTTTTTTCCCATTCGGACTTGAAAAATACTGTAAGCTTGGACAAAGCCACTTTAGCGCAAGAATCAATCATAAATGTTTTCCGAGATAAGAATTATTGGCAAAATACTCATCACATTCAATGTAGGGCACTACTAGCATGAAAAATCCAACTTCACTTTTTCCACATTATGACGTTATAGAGCTGTGGAGCATGGAAAAACCCACTTTAGGCACAAGAACCGTTTAGAAATCTTTTCGGCCCAAGAGTTATGCCAAAAACACTTTTCAGCTTCAATTCATCATTTTTTTCCCATTCGGACTTGAGGAATCTATTAAGCATGGAAAAATGCAACTTTAGGTGCAAGAGTCAATCATAAATGTTATCCGGGATAAGAATTATGGGCAAAATACTCTTCACGTTCAATGTAGGGCACTACTTGCACGAAAAATCCAACTTCATTTTTTCCACATTATGACGTTACGTAGTTGTGGAGCATGGAAAAAACCACTTTAGGCACAAGAATCGTTTAGAAATCTTTTTCGGGCCAAGAGTTATGCCAAAAACACTTTTCGGCTTCAATTCAAGGGCACAACTAGTACGAAAAATCCGACTTTATTTTTTTCCCATTCGGACTTCGGGAATCATTAAGCATGGAAAAATGCCACTTTAGGCGCAAGAATCAATCATAAATATTTTCCGAGATAAGAGTTATGGGCAATATACTCTTCACGTTCTATGTAGGGCACTACTTGCACGAAAATACAACTAAATTTTTTCCACATTCTGACTTGACGGAGTTGTCGAGCACGGAAAAAACAACTCTAGGCACAAGAATCGTTTAGAAATGTTTTTCGGGTTAACAGTTATGCCAAAAACACTTTTCAGCTTCAATGTAGGGCACAACTAGTACGAAAAATCCGACTTTATTTTTTTCCCATTCGGACTTGAGAAATCTGTAAGCTTGGACAAAGCCACTTTAGCGCAAGAATCAATCATAAATGTTTTCCGAGATAAGAATTATTGGCAAAATACTCTTCACATTCAATGTAGGGCACTACTAGCATGAAAAATCCAACTTCACTTTTTCCACATTATGACGTTATAGAGTCGTGGAGCATGGAAAAACCCACTTTAGGCACAAGAACCGTTTAGAAATCTTTTTCGGGCCAAAAGTTATGCCAAAAACACTTTTCGGCCTTCAATTAGGGCACAACTAGTACGAAAAATACGACTTCATTTTTTTCCCATTCGGACTTGAGGAATCATTAAGCATGGAAAAATGCCACTTTAGGCACAAGAATCAATCATAAATGTTTTCCGAGATAAGAATTATGGGCAAAATACTCTTCACGTTCAATGTAGGGCACTACTTGCACAAAAAATCCAAATTCATTTTTTCCACATTATGATGTTACAGAGATGTGGAGCATGGAAAAAAATCACTTTAGGCACAAGAATCGTTTTGAAATGTTTTTAGGGTTAAGAGTTATGCCAACAACACTTTTCGGCTTCAATGTAAGGCACAACTAGTACGAAAAATCCGACTTAATTTTTTTTCCCATTCGGACTTGAGGAACCTGTTAAGCATGGAAAAGTGCCACTTTAGGCGCAAGAATCAATCATAAATGTTTTCCGATATAAGAATTATGGGCAAAATACTCTTCACGTTCAATGTAGGGCACTACTTGCATGAAACATCCAACTTCATTTTTTCCACATTATGACGTTACAGAGATGTGGAGCATGGAAAAATCCACTTTAGGCACAAGAATCGTTTAGAAATGTTTTTCGGGCTAAGAGTTATGCCAAAAACACTTTTCGGCTTCAATGTAGAGCACAACTAGTACGAAAAATCCGACTATATTTTTTTCCCATTCAAACATGAGGAATCCGTTGAGCATGGAAAAATGACACTTTAGGCGCAAGAATCAATCGAAATGTTTTCCGAGATAAGAGTTATGGGAAAAAATATACTCTTCACGTTCAATGTAGGGCACTACTTGCACGAAAAATCCAACTTCATTTTTTCCACATTCGAGTTGACGTGGGTTGTGGAGCATGGAAAAACACCACTTTAGGCACAATAATCGTTTAGAAATTTTTTTCGGGCTAAGAGTTATGCCAAAAACACTTTTCAGCTTCAATGTAGGGCACAACTAGTACGAAAAATCTGACTTCATTTTTTTCCCATTCGGACTTGAGGAATCATCGTAAGCATGGAAAAATGCCACTTTAGGCGAAAGAATCAATCATAAATATTTTCCGAGATAAGAGTTATGGGAAAAATACTCTTCACGTTCTATGTAGGGCACTACTTGCACGAAAATCCAACTTAATTTTTTCCACATTCGACTTCACGGAGAGCTGTCGGGCACGGAAAAAACAACTTTAGGCACAAGAATCGTTTAGAAATGTTTTTCGGGTTAACAGTTATGCCAAAAACACTTTTCAGCTTCAATGTAGGGCACAACTAGTACGAAAAATCCGACTTCATTTTTTTCCCATTCGGACTTGAAAAATCTGTTAAGCTTGGACAAAGCCACTTTAGCGCAAGAATCAATCATAAATGTTTTCCGAGATAAGAATTATTGGCAAAATACTCATCACATTCAATGTAGGGCACTACTAGCATGAAAAATCCAACTTCACTTTTTCCACATTATGACGTTATAGAGTTGTGGAGCATGGAAAAACCCACTTTAGGCACAAGAACCGTTTAGAAATCTTTTTCGGCCCAAGAGTTATGCCAAAAACACTTTTCGCCTTCAATTCAGGGCACAACTAGTACGAAAAATACGACCTCATTTTTTTCCCATTCGGACTTGAGGAATTCGTTAAGCATGGAAAAATGCCACTTTAGGCGCAAGAATCAATCATAAATGTTTTCCTAGATAAGAATTATGGGCAAAATACTCTTCACGTTCAATGTAGGGCACTACATGCACGAAAAATCCAACTTCATTTTTTCCACATTATGACATGACGGAGTTGTGGAGCATGGAAAAAAACCACTTTTGGCACAATAATCAATTATAAATCTTTTTCGGGCCAAGAGTTATGCCAAAAACACTTTTCGCCTTCAATCTATGGCACAACTAGTACGGAAAAATCCGACTTCATTTTTTTCCCATTCGGACTTTAGGAATTTGTTAAGCATGGAAAAATGCAACTTTAGGTGCAAGAGTCAATCATAAATGTTATCCGGGATAAGAATTATGGGCAAAATACTCTTCACGTTCAATGTAGGGCACTACTTGCCACGAAAAATCCAACTTCATTTTTTTCCACATTATGACGTTACGGAGTTGTGGAGCATGGAAAAAACCACTTTAGGCACAAGAATCGTTTAGAAATCTTTTTCGGGCCAAGAGTTATGCCAAAAACACTTTTCAGCTTCAATTCAAGGCACAACTAGTACGAAAAATCCGACTTTATTTTTTTCCCATTCGGACTTCAGGAATCTGTTAAGCATGGAAAAATGCCACTTTAGGCGCAAGAATCAATCATAAATATTTTCCGAGATAAGAGTTATGGGAAAAATACTCTTCACGTTCTATGTAGGGCACTACTTGCACGAAAATCCAACTAAATTTTTTCCACATTCGACTTGACGGAGTTGTCGAGCACGGAAAAAACAACTTTAGGCACAAGAATCGTTTAGAAATGTTTTTCGGGTTAACAGTTATGCCAAAAACACTTTTCAGCTTCAATGTAGGGCACAACTAGTACGAAAAATCCGACTTCATTTTTTTTCCCATTCGGATTTGAGAAATCGTAAGCTTGGACAAAGCCACTTTAGCGCAAGAATCAATCATAAATGTTTTCCGAGATAAGAATTATTGGCAAAATACTCTTCACATTCAATGTAGGGCACTACTAGCATGAAAAATCCAACATCACTTTTTCCACATTATGACGTTATAGAGCTGTGGAGCATGGAAAAACCCACTTTAGGCACAAGAACCGTTTAGAAATCTTTTTCGGGCCAAGAGTTATGCCAAAAACACTTTTCGCCTTCAATTCGGGGGCACGACTAGTACGAAAAATACGACTTTATTTTTTTCCCATTCGGACTTGAGGAATCTATAAAGCATGGAAAAATGCCACTTTAGGCGCAAGAATCAATCATAAATGTTTTCCGAGATAAGAATTATGGGCAAAATACTCTTCACGTTCAATGTAGGGCACTACTTGCACAAAAAATCCAAATTCATTTTTTCCACATTATGATGTTACAGAGATGTGGAGCATGGAAAAAATCACTTTAGGCACAAGAATTGTTTTGAAATGTTTTTCGGGTTAAGAGTTATGCCAACAACACTTTTCAGCTTCAATGTAAGGCACAACTAGTACGAAAAATCCGACTTCATTTTTTTCCCATTCGAACTTGAGGAACCTGTTAAGCATGGAAATGTGCCACTTTAGGCGCAAGAATCAATCATAAATGTTTTCCGATATAAGAATTATGGGCAAAATACTCTTCACGTTCAATGTAGGGCACTACTTGCATGAAACATCTAACTTCATTTTTTCCACATTATGACGTTACAGAGATCTGGAGCATGGAAAAATCAACTTTAGGCACAAGAATCGTTTAGAAATGTTTTTCGGGATAAGAGTTATGCCAAAAACACTTTTCAGCTTCAATGTAGAGCACAACTAGTACGAAAAATCCAACTACATTTTTTTCCCATTCGGACTTAAGGAATCTGTTGAGCATGGAAAACTGCCACTTTAGGCGCAAGAATCAATCAGAAATGTTTTCCGAGATAAGCGTTATGGGAAAAAATATACTCTTCACGTTCAATGTAGGGCACTACTTGCACGAAAAATCCAACTTCATTTTTTCCACATTACGAGTTGACGAGGGTTGTGGAGCATGGAAAAACACCACTTTAGGCACAATAATCGTTTAGAAATTTTTTCGGGCTAAGAGTTATGCCAAAAACACTTTTCAGCTTCAATGTAGGGCACTACTAGCATGAAAAATCCAACTTCACTTTTTCCACATTATGACGTTATAGAGCTGTGGAGCATGGAAAAACCCACTTTAGGCACAAGAACCGTTTAGAAATCTTTTTCGGGCCAAGAGTTATGCCAAAAACACTTTTCAGCTTCAATTTCGGGCACAACTAGTACGAAAAATACGACTTCATTTTTTTCCCATTCGGACTTGAGGAATCTGTTAAGCATGGAAAAATGCCACTTTAGGCACAAGAATCAATCATAAATGTTTTCCGAGATAAGAATTATGGGCAAAATACTCTTCACGTTCAATGTAGGGCACTACTTGCACAAAAAATCCAAATTCATTTTTTCCACATTATGATGTTACAGAGATGCGGAGCATGGAAAAAATCACTTTAGGCACAAGAATCGTTTTGAAATGTTTTTAGGGTTAAGAGTTATGCCAACAACACTTTTCAGCTTCAATGTAAGGCACAACTAGTACAAAAAATCCGACTTAATTTTTTTCCCATTCGGACTTGAGGAACCTGTTAAGCATGGAAAAGTGCCACTTTAGGCGCAAGAATCAATCATAAATGTTTTCCGATATAAGAATTATGGGCAAAATACTCTTCACGTTCAATGTAGGGCACTACTTGCATGAAACATCCAACTTCATTTTTTCCACATTATGACGTTACAGAGATCTGGAGCATGGAAAAATCCACTTTAGGCACAAGAATCGTTTAGAAATGTTTTTCGGGATAAGAGTTATGCCAAAAACACTTTTCAGCTTCAATGTAGAGCACAACTAGTACGAAAAATCCGACTATATTTTTTTCCCATTCAAACATGAGGAATCTGTTGAGCATGGAAAAATGACACTTTAGGCGCAAGAATCAATCAGAAATGTTTTCCGAGATAAGAGTTATGGGAAAAAATATACTCTTCACGTTCAATGTAGGGCACTACTTGCACGAAAAATCCAACTTCATTTTTTCCACATTCTGAGTTGACAGGGTTGTGGAGCATGGAAAAACACCACTTTAGGCACAATAATCGCTTAGAAATTTTTTCGGGCTAAGAGTTATGCCAAAAACACTTTTCAGCTTCAATGTAGGGCACAACTAGTACGAAAAATCCGACTTCATTTTTTTCCCATTCGGACTTGAGGAATCTGTTAAGCATGGAAAAATGCCACTTTAGGCGAAAGAATCAATCATAAATATTTTCCGAGATAAGAGTTATGGGAAAAATACTCTTCACGTTCTATGTAGGGCACTACTTGCACGAAAATCCAACTTAATTTTTTCCACATTCTGACTTCACGGAGCTGTCGGGCACGGAAAAAACAACTTTAGGCACAAGAATCGTTTAGAAATGTTTTTCGGGTTAACAGTTATGCCAAAAACACTTTTCAGCTTCAATGTAGGGCACAACTAGTACGAAAAATCCGATTTCATTTTTTTCCCATTCGGACTTGAAAAATCTGTTAAGCTTGGACAAAGCCACTTTAGCGCAAGAATCAATCATAAATGTATTCCGAGATAAGAATTATTGGCAAAATACTCATCACATTCAATGTAGGGCACTACTAGCATGAAAAATCCAACTTCACTTTTTCCACATTATGACGTTATAGAGCTGTGGAGCATGGAAAAACCCACTTTAGGCACAAGAACCGTTTAGAAATCTTTTTCGGCCCAAGAGTTATGCCAAAAACACTTTTCAGCTTCAATTCAGGGCACAACTAGTACGAAAAATACGACCTCATTTTTTTCCCATTCGGACTTGAGGAATCTGTTAAGCATGGAAAAATGCCACTTTAGGCGCAAGAATCAATCATAAATGTTTTCCTAGATAAGAATTATGGGCAAAATACTCTTCACGTTCAATGTAGGGCACTACATGCACGAAAAATCCAACTTCATTTTTTCCACATTATGACATGACGGAGTTGTGGAGCATGGAAAAAAACCACTTTTGGCACAATAATCAATTATAAATCTTTTTCGGGCCAAGAGTTATGCCAAAAACACTTTTCAGCTTCAATCTATGGCACAACTAGTACGAAAAATCCGACTTCATTTTTTTCCCATTCGGACTTTAGGAATCTGTTAAGCATGGAAAAATGCAACTTTAGGTGCAAGAGTCAATCATAAATGTTATCCGGGATAAGAATTATGGGCAAAATACTCTTCACGTTCAATGTAGGGCACTACTTGCACGAAAAATCCAACTTCATTTTTTCCACATTATGACGTTACAGAGCTGTGGAGCATGGAAAAAACCACTTTAGGCACAAGAATCGTTTAGAAATCTTTTTCGGGCCAAGAGTTATGCCAAAAACACTTTTCAGCTTCAATTCAAGGCACAACTAGTACGAAAAATCCGACTTTTTTTTTTCCCATTCGGACTTCAGGAATCTGTTAAGCATGGAAAAATGCCACTTTAGGCGCAAGAATCAATCATAAATATTTTCCGAGATAAGAGTTATGGGCAAAATACTCTTCACGTTCTATGTAGGGCACTACTTGCACGAAAATCCAACTAAATTTTTTCCACATTCTGACTTGACGGAGTTGTCGAGCACGGAAAAAACAACTTTAGGCACAAGAATCGTTTAGAAATGTTTTTCGGGTTAACAGTTATGCCAAAAACACTTTTCAGCTTCAATGTAGGGCACAACTAGTACGAAAAATCCGACTTCATTTTTTTCCCATTCGGATTTGAGAAATCTGTTAAGCTTGGACAAAGCCACTTTAGCGCAAGAATCAATCATAAATGTTTTCCGAGATAAGAATTATTGGCAAAATACTCTTCACATTCAATGTAGGGCACTACTAGCATGAAAAATCCAACATCACTTTTTCCACATTATGACGTTATAGAGTTTGTGGAGCATGGAAAAACCCACTTTAGGCACAAGAACCGTTTAGAAATCTTTTTCGGGCCAAGAGTTATGCCAAAAACACTTTTCAGCTTCAATTCAGGGCACAGCTAGTACGAAAAATACGACTTCATTTTTTTCCCATTCGGACTTGAGGAATCTATAAAGCATGGAAAAATGCCACTTTAGGCGCAAGAATCAATCATAAATGTTTTCCGAGATAAGAATTATGGGCAAAATACTCTTCACGTTCAATGTAGGGCACTACTTGCACAAAAATCCAAATTCATTTTTTCCACATTATGATGTTACGAGAGATGTGGAGCATGGAAAAAATCACTTTAGGCACAAGAATTGTTTTGAAATGTTTTTCGGGTTAAGAGTTATGCCAACAACACTTTTCGACTTCAATGTAAGGCACAACTAGTACGAAAAATCCGACTTCATTTTTTCCCATTCGAACTTGAGGAACCCGTTAAGCATGGAAATGTGCCACTTTAGGCGCAAGAATCAATCATAAATGTTTTCCGATATAAGAATTATGGGCAAAATACTCTTCACGTTCAATGTAGGGCACTACTTGCATGAAACATCCAACTTCATTTTTTCCACATTATGACGTTACAGAGATCTGGAGCATGGAAAAATCAACTTTAGGCACAAGAATCGTTTAGAAATGTTTTTCGGGATAAGAGTTATGCCAAAAACACTTTTCAGCTTCAATGTAGAGCACAACTAGTACGAAAAATCCAACTACATTTTTTTCCCATTCGGACTTAAGGAATCTGTTGAGCATGGAAAACTGCCACTTTAGGCGCAAGAATCAATCAGAAATGTTTTCCGAGATAAGCGTTATGGGAAAAAATATACTCTTCACGTTCAATGTAGGGCACTACTTGCACGAAAAATCCAACTTCATTTTTTCCACATTCTGAGTTGACAGGGTTGTGGAGCATGGAAAAACACCACTTTAGCCACAATAATCGTTTAGAAATTTTTTCGGGCTAAGAGTTATGCCAAAAACACTTTTCAGCTTCAATGTAGGGCACAACTAGTACGAAAAATCCGACTTCATTTATTTCCCATTCGGACTTGAGGAATCTGTTAAGCATGGAAAATGCCACATTAGGCGCAAGAATCAATCATAAATGTTTTCCGAGATAAGAATTATGGGCAAGATACTCAACACG
The DNA here is from genome assembly GCA_947648045.1 of Beta corolliflora. Taxonomy (NCBI): domain Eukaryota; kingdom Viridiplantae; phylum Streptophyta; class Magnoliopsida; order Caryophyllales; family Amaranthaceae; genus Beta; species Beta corolliflora. The sequence goes on from CANSZD010002746.1 coordinate 134,165, forward strand.
TTCAATGTAGGGCACTACTTGCACGAAAAATCCAACTTCATTTTTTCCACATTCTGACGTTACAGAGCTGTGGAGCATGGAAAAAACCACAAGAATCGCTTAGAAATATTTTTCGGGCCAAGAGTTAAGCCAAAAACACATTTCAGCTTCAATTCAGGGCATAACCGGTTCGAAAAATACGACTTCATTTTTTTCCCATTCGGACTTGAGGAATCTGTTAAGGATGGAAAAATGCCACTTTAGGCGCAAGAATCAATCATAAATGTTTTCCGAGATAAGAATTATGGGCAAAATACTCTTCAAGTTCAACGTAAGGCACTACTTGCACGAAAAATCCAACTTCATTTTTTCCACATTATGACGTTACGGAGTCGTGGAGCACGGAAAAAAATCACTTTAGGCACAAGAATCGTTTAGAAATTTTTTTCGAGTTAAGAGTTATGCCAAAAACACTTTTCAGCTTCAATGTAAGGCACAACTAGTACGAAAAATCCGACTTCATTTTTTTCCCATTCGGACTTGAGGAATATGTTAAGCATGGAAAAATGCCACTTAAGGCGCAAGAATCAATCAGAAATGTTTTCCGAGATAAGAGTTATGGACAAAATACTCTTCACGTTCAATGTAGGGCACTACTTGCACAAAAAATCCAAATTCCTTTTTTCCACATTATGATGTTACAGAGATGTGGAGCATGGAAAAAATCACTTTAGGCACAAGAATCGTTTTGAAATGTTTTTCGGGTTAAGAGTTATGCCAACAACACTTTTCAGCTTCAATGTAAGGCACAACTAGTACGAAAAATCCGACTTCATTTTTTTCCCATTCGAACTTGAGGAACCTGTTAAGCATGGAAAAGTGCCACTTTAGGCGCAAGAATCAATCATAAATGTTTTCCGATATAAGAATTATGGGCAAAATACTCTTCACGTTCAATGTAGGGCACGACTTGCATGAAACATCCAACTTCATTTTTTCCACATTATGACGTTACAGAGATCTGGAGCATGGAAAAATCCACTTTAGGCACAAGAATCGTTTAGAAATGTTTTTCGGGATAAGAGTTATGCCAAAAACACTTTTCAGCTTCAATGTAGAGCACAACTAGTACGAAAAATCCAACTACATTTTTTTCCCATTCGGACTTAAGGAATCTGTTGAGCATGGAAAAATGCCACTTTAGGCGCAAGAATCAATCAGAAATGTTTTCCGAGATAAGCGTTATGGGAAAAAATATACTCTTCACGTTCAATGTAGGGCACTACTTGCACGAAAAATCCAACTTCATTTTTTCCACATTCTGAGTTGACAGGGTTGTGGAGCATGGAAAAACACCACTTTAGGCACAATAATCGTTTAGAAATTTTTTCGGGCTAAGAGTTATGCCAAAAACACTTTTAAGCTTCAATGTAGGGCACAACTAGTACGAAAAATCCGACTTCATTTATTTCCCATTCGGACTTGAGGAATCTGTTAAGCATGGAAAATGCCACATTAGGCGCAAGAATCAATCATAAATGTTTTCCGAGATAAGAATTATGGGCAAGATACTCAACACGTTCAATGTAGGGCACTACTTGCACGAAAAATCCAACTTCATTTTTTCCACATTCTGACGTTACAGAGCTGTGGAGCATGGAAAAAACCACAAGAATCGCTTAGAAATATTTTTCGGGCCAAGAGTTATGCCAAAAACACATTTCAGCTTCAATTCAGGGCATAACCGGTACGAAAACTACGACTTCATTTTTTTCCCATTCGGACTTGAGGAATCTGTTAAGCATGGAAAAATGCCACTTTAGGCGCAAGAATCAATCATAAATGTTTTCCGAGATAAGAATTATGGGCAAAATACTCTTCAAGTTCAACGTAAGGCACTACTTGCACGAAAAATCCAACTTCATTTTTTCCACATTATGACGTTACAGAGCTGTGGAGCACGGAAAAAATCACTTTAGGCACAAGAATCGTTTAGAAATTTTTTTCGAGTTAAGAGTTATGCCAAAAACACTTTTCAGCTTCAATGTAAGGCACAACTAGTACGAAAAATCCGACTTCATTTTTTTCCCATTCGGACTTGAGGAATATGTTAAGCATGGAAAAATGCCACTTTAGGCGCAAGAATCAATCAGAAATGTTTTCCGAGATAAGAGTTATGGACAAAATACTCTTCACGTTCTGATGCGTATGAGGAGCATCAAGTTCGACAATCCTAGTTTTGTTAGGATTCTTATGTAGCTTCCTAGTTCTGTTAGGAAACTATGTATTTTATTTGCTTAATAACTCAATAATTTAGGTGTTTGAACGATAAAGGGATCCTATTATGTTGAGGAGTCTAATTCCCTAAATCATAGTGTTTGAGTTTGCTTAGAAGTCTTTAATTTCTATGCTTGATTTTAGGCGTGTGATTTGTTTATCTAAGCGTGTGATTTGTTATCACAAAAGCTGGTTGGTTGAGTTGTTTAGCATGCTTAGGAGTCTTTGTTGTTTATCTTAGATAAGTTTATTCATTCTTATCGTATTTAGGCGTGGCTAGTGTTTTAGCTTAATTAGGAGTCTTTGTTGTTTATCTTTTAGTTATTCATGTTTGTTAGGACTTTGTTTAGGCGTGTATTATATAATTACACGTTCATCTTCAATAAAATTCAGTTGATCTTTTTGAGTTTATGATTTCGAGTGCATTGAGCATTGAAAGGTTTTGTTTGAACCAAACACATAGATTGAGATTTGTGTGCATCTCCTAACTGAGATTTGAGAGAGAACCTCTAGTTCTTGAGGGAACATATAGAGTACTATCCTAGTTATTTGTCACGTTTTCTTCAATTAATTCACAAAGTTCGAACCTCTTTTACATAATTCGAGTGAGATTGATTAATCAAAGTATTAATCTTGTTTTAAAGCTTCCGCAAACACACCAAGTGGTATCAGATTTCCAGCCACGAGGTTGTTCTCACAATCTCTCGGTCCTAATTTACTTGATTTGATACGTTGTGCATTATGACTACTGAAGAGCAAGTAGCCAAGATCTGGCTGCCATCACCAATCTTTCGATGCAACAGGCTACCAATGACTCCAAGCACGACGCTCATTAATTGCGCCACCAAGCCTTGCTCGACCAATTTGCTGCTTTGTTCGACAAGGTTGACGATGTGCACAATGCTGCTGCTGTACGTTCTCCCACACCCCCACGCAAGGAAGACTACATGAAAATCAATGAACTCCCGGAGTTCAATGGTTTGATGGGCCCCGATGTCTTTTTGACTTGGGAGAGGAGGATGGATCGCCTATTTACGTACAAAGGGCTGCATGATCGCAAAAGGTATGATCTTGCTATTTTACGTTTGACGGATTATGCTTCTGATTGGCTTGACTCCTACCAAAATTGACGAAGAAGGGAAGGGAAGGAGGAGCTTAGTACTTGGACTGATTTACGCACAAAGATGAAGAAACGATTTGTGCCTAGAACCTTTAAGCAGGAATTGTTTTTAAAGTTGAATTCTTTTCAACAAGAGGGTTTTAGTGTCGAACTCTACATTAAGGAGTTTGAACGGTTGTGGCTTGCGTGTGGTTGCCAAGAAGATGATGAGTAAAAGTCGGCTAAGTTTCCACTTGGCTTGAAGCGGAAAATTGCAAACTTGGTTGAATTACATCCCTATGATTCCTTTGATGAAGTATGCTTGCTAGCCAAGAAAGTAGAGCGCCAACAAGACTCTAAGTTTCGGAGTTTTGGTGGAGGATACACAGCACCAAACGAGGACACCAAGGCTGGTGTCGAGCTTGAGAAACCCACCCTTGATGTGCCTTCATCTTCAAGTACTTTCGGGGCTAGTTCTAAGCCAAAGGTGCCATCTTTGACACCGAGACAGCAAGGTATGAAGGAGAAGATGTGCTTTAAATGTCGGGGTTTTGGTCATCTTCAAAGGGAATGCCCCAACAAGTTGCTGATTTCACACGAGGACCACCAAGTCCTTCTTGCTTCGGTTGACAGTGATATCTACACAGCTGCTTTGGACCCAATGGCTACGGCTTCCTTGTGGGATTCTACCCCCATGTATGGTCCCGAACAAGAGCGTCACAACCTGATTTTGTGCAAGACCTTAATGACTACACCACACCCTTCACACGAGCAAGAACAACGAGAGAATCTCTTTCAAACACGCTGCCTTGTTAATGGTAAGACCTTCTCCGTTATTGTTGATAGTGGATCTTGTGCTAATGTGTGTGCTCTTGTCATGGTCAACGAGGTCAATTTGCCTACTCAACCTCACTCTAGGCCCTACAAGTTAAGCTGGCTCAATGTTGCTAGTAGTGTTTGGGTGAATAAGCAATCACTAGTCTCTTTTCGGATTGGTGGTTACATGGACCAGATTTGGTGTGATGTGGTTCCCATGACTGCTTGCTCTTTACTCCTTGGGTGTCCATGGCAATGGGATAGAAGTGTCATTCACCATGGGAGAGATAATATTTGCTCGGTGCTTGTGAATGGTGAACGCATTGGGTTGAAGCCCTTGGCGCCAAAGTGTGCTCCAACGCCACCTAAAGGCTGTCATTGAGGATGCACATGCTATGGATTTAGGTGCTGCTGCCATGGTCTCTCACACGTGTTTGAGTTTTTTGTCGAGATGAACTTCTTCAAGTCCCTACAACTAAGAAGGAAAGGTGTGCAACTTTGCTGCAAACACGCCATGCCCCTAGTTTGGATGTTGGTGATTTTGTTTGGCTCTCTTTGGCTGCAAAAAAGCTCCACGTCAATCACAAAAACGACGAGCATATGGATGAAGGTCCATTCATAGTGGTGAAGAAGTTGGGGTATGATACGTACAAGGTGTTGTTGGGACATGGGATTTGCGCCACTATGCAGTCAAGTGACTTTGTTCCGTGCTTTGACGCAACTTGAGACAAGTTGGATTCTAAGGGGGAGAGTATGATGCGTATGAGGAGCATCAAGTTCGACAATCCTAGTTCTGTTAGGATTCTTATGTAGATTCCTAGTTCTGTTAGGAAACTATGTATTTTAATTGCTTAATAACTCTTTAATTTAGGTGTTTGAACGATAAAGGGATCCTATTGTGTTTAGGAGTCTAATTCCCTAAATCATAGTGTTTGAGTTTGCTTAGAAGTCTTTAATTTCTATCCTAGATTTTAGGCGTGTGATTTGTTTATCTAGGCGTGTGATTTGTTATCACAAAAGCTGGTTGGTTGAGTTGTTTAGCATGCTTAGGAGTCTTAACTTAGATAAGTTTATTCATTCTTATCTTATTTAGGCGTGGCTAGTGTTTTAGCTTAATTAGGAGTCTTTGTTGTTTATCTTTTAGTTATTCATGTTTGTTAGGACTTTGTTTAGGCGTGTATTATATAATTACACGTTCATCTTCAATAAAATTCAGTTGATGTTTTTGAGTTTATGATTTCGAGTGCATTGAGCATTGAAAGGTTTTGTTTGAACCAAACACATAGATTGAGATTTGTACGCATCTCCTAACTGAGATTAGAGAGAGAACCACTAGTTCTTGAGGGAACATATAGAGTACTGTAGGCGTAGGATTTTTGAATTCCGTTAATGCCTACACGCGGTGTGAGCGCGTTTATTTGACTACCCCATTGTTAAGGTTTTATTAAAAATATATTTTTGAAGTCGCCAATAATTCTTTAAAGGAAGAATCATAAACCTAATTGGATATGGGAAACCGTAGGGATAAATTAGGGACTTATCCAATGTAGATTTCCCCGTCATGACTCCATAGATGGTCAAGAACCAAAAAGTGAGTTCGGGGGTGAGGGTACAAATATGGTCATAATGAACCATGTTTGCCCATTGTTGGCCTCTACTAAATACCGATTCACAGCAGATTTTATGCAATAGAATAATCATATAACGTTTTAATACACCCTAAAAATAATTAATCTAGATTGGTTCAGGAAACACATAAAAAGACTAAATTTGTAGTGACAAGTTATTAGACAATCAATATTAATGGGTTCCTAGCAGGTTGTCCATGTTATCTGAATTAGTTAGAACATTTATTTAGGTCTTGATTAACAATAAATACAAAGTGATAAATATTGCAATCAGGCATAAAACATAACATGTTCATGGAAATAAATAAAAATAAGAAAATAAAATATAGCAGGGATTTAGTATAATATATACAATACTTACAGTCGCATGGACGAGTTAACAATCTGCATCATGAATAGAATGTTAGTAACTTCAAGAAAATAATAAAAATAAATAAAGAAAGAAATAAAGTTAGTTAATTTAGTTGACCCACATAAATTATACCACCGTCTGGGGTCGTTGATTTGTACGGATCTTGGAAAATTAAATGTTGTTCGAGTCTTAAAAAACAGGTTGTATATTGTTTCGTAATATGTATTATGCGCAAGATTTCTTTGTATCAACTATATTAGGCGTTGACTTAGGAGTATTGTAGTGTGGTGTTGATGAATGTTTGATGATGATGATGATGATGGTGATTGGCGTTTGTATGTGTAGCAGTAGGAGAATTTGGTATTGTGATCAGGGGACAAAAAGATGATGATGATTATTAGAGTGAAACGATTAGATGAAGATAATAGGTGTAGGAAGATGAATCAGGCATTGGCGGTGATGATGATTAATGTATTGATTGTGCCAGAGGTTTGCTTTTGGCGATAAGTTTGTTATTGTTGCCGTGTGAGAATTGTGAGCTGTGAGTGTTTAGGTGTAGGAAGATGAATCAGGCATTGACGGTGATGATGATTAATGTATTGATTGTGCCAGAGGTTTGCTTTTGGCAATAAGTTTGTTATTGTTGCCGTGTGAGAATTGTGAGCTGTGAGTGTTTTTTAGGGGTTGTGAGTATTAATTCGTTAGTCCGCATATGTGAATTGTTAGGAGGATATATATAGGTTTAGGTAGTTGGGTTGCAAATTTGCAATAGGTTTCCGAAAGTTAGTAGGCTTCTAAATTTTTTTTTATAAAATAGTTAGATAAAGATTTTAGAAAAGAGTTAGATAAAAGATAGTTAAAAACAATTTGGGAAAAGATTATTTTTGTAAAAGATATTTTTTATTAATAAAACTAATTAATATAATTAATTAATTCTATTAATTAAATTGGGCTAGAAAAAGGGGTTTCATAAAATTGGGCTTTCATAAAACTATTTTTAAAAGGTTTTCGAAGATGGGCATTTAAAAAGTTATTTAAAAACGTTTTAGGAAGTGGGCTTAGTAAAACTAGTTATAAAAATGGTTTTCGGAAATGGATTAATAAAAAGGGGTAGAAAATGGATTTGGGCTTAAAATATTTTACTTTAGACTCGTTCTTTATTCTTTCCTCGATCCGGACCAATTGGAGCAGGGTATTGGTCATCATAGGGTATACTAAATGGGGAGACACGATTATGTGTCAACAGAAGCCCCCACTTTGACTGAGGTTTGGAAAACCGAAAGTCAAAGTATACGTGTCGGGACGGAGAATGATTCTAGATGCTCTGCAATCCAAAATCACTCTTTTGCGCCTGCATTCCGCAAAACAAGCAAAAGCTTCGAGAAGGACATGGGTGAAACATATTCGCAAAATAATTGTAAATTTGCAAAAATGAAATGATATATGGTAAAAAGAATCATGAGCAATTATGATCCGGCTCATGTCGGGGTAGAGTTTTTGTCCAGAGCTTTTGTCCCGCTCCAAGGCGATATGTGTAGAGCTTTTGTCCTGCTCTAAGGCGATTGTAATGAGCTATTGTCCCGCTCCAAGGCGATATGTGTAGAGCTTTTGTCCTGCTCTAAGGCGATTGTAATGAGCTATTGTCTCGCTCCAAGGCGATTGTAATGAGCTATTGTCCGACTCCAAGGCTGATTGTAATGAGCTATTGTCCCGCTCCAAGGCTGTTGTAATGAACTATTGTCCCGCTCCAAGGCCGATTGTAATTAGCCATTGTCCCGCTCCAAGGCCGTTGTAATGAGCTATTGTCCCGCTCCAAAGGTTGTTGTAATGAGCTATTGTCCCGCTCCAAGGTTGTTGTAATGAGCTATTGTCCCGCTCCAAGGCTGTTGTATTGAGCTATTGTCCCGCTCCAAGGCCGTTGTCCCGCTCCAAGGCTAATTGTAATGAACTATTGTCCCGCTCCAAGGCTGTTGTAATGAGCTATTGTCCTGCTCTAAGGCTGTTGTAATGAGCTATTGTCCCGCTCCAAGGCTGTTGTAATGAGCTATTGTCCTGCTCCAAGGCCGATTGTAATGAGCTATTGTCCTGCTCCAAGGCTGATTGTAATGAGCTATTGTCCCGCTCCAAGGTTGTTGTAATGAGTTATTGTCCCGCTCCAAGGTCGTTGTAATGACCTATTGTCCCGCTCCAAGGCTGTTGTAATGAGCTATTGTCCCGCTCCAAGGCTGTTGTAATGAGCTATTGTCCCGCTCCAAGACTGTTGTAATGAGCTATTGTCCCGCTCCAAGACTGTTGTTGTAGTTGATTTACATAGTAGCAAGGTTGCGTTCTTGCCAACTTTTGAAAGTTCGTTTAATTGTCGCACGCAATGTCATAACGAACATTTGAATGCATTTGGGAATTAGGTGTGTGGGCTCCACATGGCTTAGAAGCCCCCGGCGTGTTTGTACAGAGCGTGCGCCGACGCATAGGCTGCGCTTGGCGTGGTATCTTTGCGGCCGGACGCCGATTGTTGTACGTGACACAACGTTGTCGGTGCGGCTCGGACGCACCATGTATATATCACTTGTCTTCTCATTGTTAATTTGTAGGGGTCCGTGGACCTTGGCGTAATATTGCTTATATAGAGCCGTTTAATGTTGGGTACCTGCGAATACCAATAACACACAGATATACAGACAACAACTAGGGGACATGCATGTGTCCCGTAATGTGGGTGTTAGTGTATGGATAGGAAAATACCTGACCTATAAAGAGTGACCTCTAGTACTCTAGACTTAAAGGTGCTATTGTGTGTGCATACGTGTGTGTGTGTATGTGTGACTCGATGATTGATGCTAGAATCCTATGGCTAAGGACGAAGGATGCAATGCTTTGACACAATGTTCGGATGATGCAGATATGTAATGCAAATGTAGAGATACGACACGAATGCAGAGGTATGACACTAATGCAGATGATTTGATCGTTCCATTAGAAGCTTCAAATTTTCGTTTTAGAAAACTGTTTTTGAAATAGGACAAAATGGAATGCCCCAAGGATGATCCATGTAAGTTATGTTTGATTCGAAATGCGTTGTAGTTGTTACGGGTCTAAGTGAGCCCATAAGACAGTTAGGATCTCGTATGGGTCAGGAGCCCACAATATTTTGTATAGACTCGGAATGAAGTCCTTATCAAGGTACACATGGAGCCTATGAAGGATGATTTGTTGGATTTGAATACATTGTAGTCCTCGTAATGCTTGAATTGTATGCGCTTCGAGTTTCGTATGTCAAGGCCTAAGTGAGCCCATACAGTCAGTTCAATCTTGCATCAGTGTGGGTTTTAAAACCGCCGATATTTCATGTATGGACTCGTAATGAAGTCCTTATAGGCCTATACTCGGGGCCTATGATTTTTTTCGTGGAACCATGATGAAGCCCCCCAGTAAGATGGAGTTTATGAAGTACTCAGCTTGATTGTTTGATTTTTGAAGATATCTCGTTACCCTTAGCGGAAGTTTCGACGGAAAATTCCATATAGGGTTCCTAAGGTGAGAAGACAAGAAAGGCCAAGATAAAGGAACACTCAAAAGATGAGGCACGGTCATAGCGCTGAGTGTTGAAAGGTTATGCTAAGGTTGGCTTAGAAGCGATAGTGTGGCTTAGAAAAGGGAAGGGATAAGAATTAGAAGAAGGCGGAGTCATAATGACTTGACTCACGCAATAAGATAGGCTTACGATGCAGGTTCAAATCCCAGTCTAGCTCTAAGGGTAGGGGATGAGCATTGAAAATTCATGATGTGGGAGATCACGCTTTTCTCATGGGCCTAGGCGAGCCTTAAAAGAAAAAAAAATTGAATTAAAATGGTCTGGCCTCAAAAGAGGTTGCCTACGTATCTTTGATGGAATCAGGCCAGTCGTAGCTCTTAACATTTTAATTGGTGGCCTAGCATTTTACTTTGGAGCCATTTGCAATGAATTAAGCATTGAATTAATCATTGATTTGGAAGAGGACTTTGGCAAGGGTGGATAGTGATGTTGATTTGGTTTGGTTTAAAGCGGTCGGACCTCAGGGTGAGGTTTCCTACATATCTTTAGCAGAATCAGACCATTCGTAGTTCAGGCTGATGAATGAGAAGATGCCCTGACTTTTGCCTAAGTCGCCCTTATGGGTTTTCGACCTAGCAGGCTTTGGTTTGTCTTTTATGGCTTATTGGGACGCAATGTGCATGGTTGTTATGAAAGTTTATCATAGAGATTTGAAGCTGGAGGTTTAGAATCGAAGGTTGAAGGTTTTGAAAAGAAAGTACATTTGACAAAGCTATTGATGGGCTTATTTGCAACACATCTTTTCTTTTTTTTTTCATATTTTGCTTCTCTTTTTTTTTTGCTTTGATTTTTGTTTTATTGCTTTGATTTTTCTTGTTACCTTTTTTTTTTTTTCTTCTGATGTTGCTCTTTTTCTTTACTTGCCCTTTACATTGAATTGTTGTCAAATGTACTTCCCATGAGGTAGGTTAAAGGGAGAGGGATGTTATGTATGGAGGAATGGCTGTAGTGAAGGGGGAAATGCCTCTTTTATATATGCCAGTTGTTCATTGCCTTTATTAGAATAGTCATGAGATAATTAGAAATTCATTTCTTTTAAGGCGACAATCGTGATTTTTATTGATGCTCATTAGTGCAAGGTTAGAAAAGAAATACTCATTTATTGATTGACAATTATGAGTACATGCAATAAGAGGGGAAATCCTACATTAGACTGGGAAAAATAAGAGAAATGAAACAGAAAATGAAATCCTAAGTCTAGACTCCTACGTCGCATGACAAGACAGCTTCGTTGCTTCAATCTTTATGAGGTCTCTTTCTAAACGAAAAGAGAAGAAGTGTATTTTTCGCGTTGATTGTACCTAGGCGAGTCCAAGTGTCTTAATGAGTGATTGGGCTCGGAGATATGTCTACTTCTATGACATTGAGGTCATTATCTTCAGTATTTTTCATCAGCAAATCATTCTCAATCTGGATGCCCACATCATATACTCTTGCGAAGCTATCAAGACCCAAGTATTTGAGGTGGTTTTTGTATTTAGGGAGCAGGTTAGAAACGAATATTCGTACCAAGTCTTTTTCTGCAGGCCTTGATACCATATGGGCTGATTTCTCTCTCCACCTACTCAGATAAGTGGTAAAACCTTCATTTTCACCTTGTTTAAGAACCTCGAGTTCTCTAAGGGAGGTTTGCATTTGTGCGTTCGACTCATATTGTTTCATGAAAGCAATAGTGATGCATTCCCAAGTTTTAGTTTGCTTGGGGTCCAGGGAATAAAACCAGTTTTGGCAGATTAAGTCCAACGACATTGGGAATACCATTGGGTAGAGTTCAGGGTCAACCGATTTGATGATCATGGTTGCACGGAAGTTCCTTAAATGATACTTTGGATTATCGGTTGGTTTAAATTTAGGGATGTTAGTTGTAGATAACTCTTCAGGAAGTTTCCCTTTCAGTTTGGTGTTATCAATGGGCTCAAAATAGGAATTTGCATTGGTTACCCTATGAACAACACTATCCATTGTCTTGTTGAATCCAGGAGACTTACCGACTTCGATCTTCTCAAGCCTGATAGCTATTTCTTCCAACATGCTGGACAGCTTGGCTAAAGCTCTAGCCATTTCAGCAAGTTGTTGCTCGTTATTCGATGGAGTGTCCATTTCAATGTCGCTTGATTTCTACATATATCATCAAAGGAGATTTAGGGATAGAATGATGATGGAGAGACGAGAGATGGAATGAAAGAATGGATGTTTGTTTAAAAGTTGAGCTTCTAGGAACAAATCGAATATCCTATATGCATGATGATTTTTTTTTGAATGCACCTAGACTTAATGCATGTATGAATGACTTTCTTGGATGCACCTAGACCTAACGTATGTATGCATGACTCAATCTATGCGTTCGAACCTGTAAAGATCGCCTACATATCCCAAAAGAGGGAATCGGATCACTTGTAGGTTAGGACTATTAAATGCGGAATGCATGAGATGAAATGGAGAGCATGGATGCAATGAGACTCCTAGATGCTTATGAACTCTAATTATGCATGAAGTGTATGAACGATGGGCTATACAATGCAGAGGGACTCTTGTATGAATGCAATTCTAGTTGACGCGAAACTCTAATGACTTCAAAATCCTAGACTTGATAGACTTCTAATGACGTTAGAATTCTAGATTCGACGAACTTTCGAGGATGCTAGACTCCTAATATGTATGAAATTCTAGTGGACCTAGACTCCTAAAATGGACGGAATTCTGATGGATTTTAAACTCCTAAAACAAACGAATTCTAATGGATTTAGACTTCTATGGACTTTCTATGGATTATAGACTTCTAAGATGGATGTGACTCAAGCGAATTAAGACTCCTAACATGGACAGAATTAGATGGGGTTAAGAACCCTAAATGGAATGAAACTGGATGAACCTAGACATTTGGGTCGGATGGACTTCTAGTGCGGTTAGAATTCCTAAGCGAGATGAGACTTTTACAACAAGATGGACAGTAAAAAGGAATCCTAAATGATGTACACAAAAAGGATGGATAATATACATGAAAAGATAGGATATAGGATGAGTGTTTGAAAAAAAAGATATGTGATAGAAAAAAGATATGGAGATTTTTTTTAAAAAAAGAAAGTGGAGATAGAATTTTTGAAGTAGATAGGAGATCGAAGATGGGATGAAATTTTGAAAAGATAGGAGAATGATTTTTGAAAAAAATGATGGGGATGAATTTTCAAACAAAGATGGGAGATAAAATTTGGTAAAATATGGGATAGATTTTCGAAATAGATAGGAGATTAGAGATTGAAAGTAATTTTTTTTTTGATGGATTTTCTTTTTTTGTAAGATAAAAAAATGGAGATATTTTTTTGAAGAAAGATTTTTTAATGGGAAAAAAAAATCAAGGGAAAGAAAGAAAAGAAAAATCCTAGTTAGCCTACGAAAGGGGTAGGGGGAAGCGAAGCACTCAGGCAAGGCGAGGCGAAAGCGGATGCGCCGAACGCAGCGAGAAGAGCGCTCGCACGCGGAAGTCGTGCGTGCAACGCAGTAAATCTGCGCGGGCCGCAATCTAGAAGCGTGTCACGCAATGCGGATGCATCGGGCGCATGCTAAAAGTGTGGCGCGCAACCGCTATTCCTTCTTCGTCTTTCATCACTTTAGTTCGTTTGACAATTTGACTCGAGAACATTGCATAATACAAGCAATTATAATCACGCACATGTAGAGATACCCAAATAGAATAATAATATGCCCAACCTAAAAGTCAAGTTCTACGTTCAACTATGGTCAGGTTTAGGTTAAGGCTGAAAAGGGTCCATGACTAAGAGATTGATCCCACGCTTCGTACCCCTGCTTAAAGAGGTGGCCACGTGTAAGACGCACTCCAGTCTCGAGTCGAGAACAAGAGAACAATGCCATGGTTGGGTAGGTTTGCTTATGACAAAGATCCAACACTATCGCCGAGGAAGCTTTTTGGAAGGACAAAGCGCAAATCCCCCGGGGGTGACCTCACACATAGAACATGTGCTAATGATGCAAGGTAGATTGTCCTTATGGTGGTGAACAATAGCCATGCACATGCAAAACAATATATTATTCTAAGGCATAAAAATAAGAATGAATCGTATTTTTCAAGTTTCACCCACTCATTTAAAAAAATTAATTTTT
>CANSZD010002747.1:0-275094 GCA_947648045.1 Beta corolliflora
ATTTTGCTAATCTTGTTGGTACACTTGTTACAACCAATTTACCAAGTAAGAAGAGGGTTAATCCTGTAGTTGAAAAGGATAACTTGAAAGCTCCAAAGAAGAGCAAAATATTGCAAGAATCTAAAGGACAGAGAGTAAACCTGTTTAAAACCACTTGTTGCGGTAAAAGGCTTTGTGCATTAAATGAAGGTTTTACTGCTGAACAGAGGAAAGTTGTTATAGAAATTGGTTTTGGATCTTTGCTGGATTTAAAGATTTCAAGGACTAACAATTCGTTAAGTGGATAGTTGATTGAGAGGTTTGATGGTGGTTCTGGCATGTTTAGAGTTGGTTATGCCAAAGAGTTTAAGGTTAACCAATTTGATGTTTATGAGGTGTTTCAGTTTCCTCTACATGAGGGAAAGGATGTTGTGGATGTGTCTAGGGGAGCTAATGCGGATTATCCATATTTTGAGTTGAAAGCAAGCTGGAGGGATTATTTTGGAGTTGATCGGGATAAAGGGCAGATTCCTATGTCTTCTGCTTTTTCTGAGTTAATTAGGTTAGTTGATGGTGGGGAGATGTTCAAAAACTTGTATGTGTTATTTGCTTTTTCTTATTTTTTAGCTCCAGTTGCAAATAACACACTTGATTTGAGGCTGGTATTTGTTGTAAATGAGGTTCGCACAATTCCTTTTATGAATTGGTGTAAATATATTTTGGAGAGGTTGAAGCATGCTACTGTAGACACATAATCGTGTCTCCCCATTTAAGGATCCGATGATGAAACATATCGTGGTCTTAATTGCTCCGACCCAAGGAGAGAGCAGTCTGAAAAGCCATTCAAAACCATTTCGAAAAGTGTTAAAGTCCTATTTTTAAACTCAATTAATTATTCATGATAATTAATTGTATTTTGAGCCCAATCCTTCGAAAAGCCCAATTAATTGTTTAATAATAATTAATTGTTTTATTTAAATAAAATAAATATTTTCAAAAGATATTTTTAAAATCGGATTTCATCCCGTAAAATCAGATCCGTAGTTAAAAGATAAAAGAAAATATTTAAAACACTTTTTATTATCAAAAAACTGTCAAACCATGTCAAAAACAAGGCGGTGCGCTAAGCGCACCAATGTGTGCTGAGCGCACCTGCCTGTGCTGAGCGCACCTGCCTGTGCTGAGCGCAAGTCCTGCGCCGAGCGCACGTGTCTGACACATAGACTGCCACGTAAGCCTGCTCCTAGCGCACGCCCTGCGCCAGGCGCACATAAATGCCACGTAGACTTCTGTGTCATATAGAGTCCTGCGCCAAGCGCACTTTTTCGCGTGAGACGCGGCTTTTCTTTCTTATCTTTTTTCAAAGCGCGTACCACGTGTACGCTACTGGGCATGCCGCATCATGCGCTTGACACGTCAGCCTTGGTATAATCCTGAGGGTCCTGAAATAAATTCTCTATTTTTATATTAAAGTTACTAACTGTTTCTTTCCAGATGTAGATCTTTAATATAAAATCGTTCTACTGTATATTCTAAACCATTTTCTTTCTTTTAATTTCTTTTCATAGACTATTATATGCTTGCCTGATTATTTTATGCATATTATATAATTGTCCTACTTTATTGTTTTTAGCACCCACATGTTATTTTTGCTAATCAAGACCTAAAGAACTGTTCTAATTAATTTAGATAATTTGGACAACCTGCTAGGAACCTTGTAATATTGATTGCATAATAACATGTCACTAAAAATTAGTCTTTTTATGTGTTTCCTGAACCAACTTGAGACTAAATATTTT
Organism: Beta corolliflora; assembly: GCA_947648045.1. Classification (NCBI taxonomy): domain Eukaryota; kingdom Viridiplantae; phylum Streptophyta; class Magnoliopsida; order Caryophyllales; family Amaranthaceae; genus Beta; species Beta corolliflora. The sequence goes on from CANSZD010002747.1 coordinate 1,779, forward strand.
TAGGGTGTATTAAAAATGTTGTATTCCATGTTTTGATGATGCCAAATACTTAGGTTGTAATATAGTTTTTATTTTGAAAAAATATAAAATCCAAAAATATTGTAATGTTACTTTTTATTTACATATCTTGTGGAGAAAGATTATTTATTTAATCTAAGTCAAGATATTAATATTATGCACTTTGAATTTTTATCATATGGTATGTTTAATGTTCTAGTAAATTAGAATCTTTGAATAAAAGATTCTCCAAGTTATTAGATATTTTGTTGCTTGTTGCTTTGCTTGACAATCGATTGAAAAGCGTGGCATAAAAAAGTGGAGCTAACTGCTTGAAGCTCTCCAACTACCTCAATACACTCGCTGGAAATTCTCCCACTAACGGATAGTGGAGTCCGTTGATTACCGTTGCAAGAAATGTGGAGATAATGCAGCGCCTTTTAGGCCATGATCTTCTTAAATCTACAAGCGCATAACTTGAGAACGTGGAGAATATTTCCAGAAGAAGGAATTGCAGCAGCTATATAAGAGAGAAATTACTTGACGAAAACGTACAACTTTCTTGAGCGAAAAATTGAGAATTACTTAGAAATGTTTCTTGTAATTTCCTCTCATATTCAACATACTTATTATTGTAATATTCATAGTGTTTGGGTGTGAGAAAAATTAGAGAATATCCTTGTAATCAAGAGAGAGAAAGAAAGAGAGAAAAAAGAAGACTTTTAGTAAAGTCAAAGTGAGTGTCATCAGTTCAGGGGGAACTGGGTGACTGGGAACAAGTTCTTAGAGGAACAGAGAAGGGTCCATTAATAGGTTGTAAAAGATAGAGTCTTTTGGCCTATTATATTAAAGAGAGTATTGAGTCAAAATCCCTCGTGGTCAAGGTTTTTCTTCCTATTGGGCCTAGGAAGTTTTCCTTGTAAAAATACTTGTGTGTTTTTTCTCTTTCGCATTTAAGTTATTTTAATTCCGCAACATAATTCGAAAATTTCCCCTCAACTACAATTCACCCCCCTCTTGTAGTTGGTCTAGTGTTCATACTAGAATAACAATTGGTATCGAACCTAGTACCTCGGAATCGGCCTAACACTGAGTAGATTGTACCTGGAAAAATGAACACTACGGGAGATAAACTTGATGAAGGGTATTCAACTCAACGCCCACCTATGTTCAATAGCAAGCATTATCCATACTGGAAGAATCGTATGGAGATCTTTATCAAAGCTGAAAATTACCAAGTATGGATGGTAATTGAAATTGGTGACTTTGAAGTCACAAAGAAGAACGAGAAAGGGGAGCTGATTCCTAAACCCCTTGCAGAGTTTGACAAAGACGACTTTGACAAAATGGAAATGAACAACATGGCCAAGAAGCTACTCCATTGTGGTCTTGGTCCCCATGAGCACAATCGAGTCATGGGATGCAAGACTGCTAAGTAAATGTGGGAATTCCTTCATGTCACTCATGAAGGAACAAGCGAAGTGAAACGATCAAAGATTGATATGATCATGCATAAAAACGAATTGTTTCACATGAAACAAAAGGAGTCTGTTCAAGACATGCTCACTCGCTTCTCAAACATTATAAACGAACTTGAATCTCTGGGAAAAATAATCTCTCCAGGAGGAACGAGGTTCGTAAGGTTCTAAGGAGTCTTCCACAAGATGAAAAATGGATGGCCAAGACTACGGCATTGTTGGAAACAAAGGACTTCACGACGTTCAACATTGAACAACTTGATGGTTCCTTGATGACCCATGAGTTACATCTAGAAACTCATGAAACTGAATCATCGAAAACTAAGGCTCTGGCTCTCAAGTCAGAGGAACAAGAAGATTCAGAAATGGATGATGAAGAAGCTGCAATGATTGTAAGAAGATTCAAGAATTTCTTCAACAAGAATTACAAAGGAAAGGTCACAAAGAAACCAACGAAGTTAAGTTGCCATAAGTGTGGAGGCCTTGATCATTTCATCAAGGAGTGTCCTCAATGGGATAACGAGAAAGCAAAAGGGAAGTTCAAAGAGAAGGGCAAGGAACAACAAAGACCCTTCTCAAGAAATGGTATGAAGAGAGCTATGGTTGCAGCATGGGGAGAGTCTGACTCAGAAGAGGAGCAGGAATAGACTGAAGAAGAAACTGCCCATTTATGTCTCATGGCGAGTGTTGAGGACAAAGTGGAATCATCAAACCCCAAGGTAAGTTTTAATGCCATTAAAGAGGAACTTACATGACTTAGTAAAAGCCAATTAATTAAAATCTTATTTGAAACCTTAGATGATTACAAGGAAGTTTGTACAAAAAGAGACCAAGTAACAAATGCCTTGAGAATCACTAAGGATCATTCAAATTGGCTTAACACCTTAAAGTGTAATACGGAAAAAATATTCTTTGAACTTTTTGACAAGAGTAGAGCTTTTCAAGAAGCCTTCGAAAAGGTCAAAAATGATAATTATCTTTTGAATATGAAGATGGCAGAATTAAAACTCTTTGTTCCGGAAGGAAGTGGTTCCTCTACTAATACCAGAACATATTTCACAATTTTGAAAACTGAGTATGAAAATGATTTACAAAAAAATCTGGTATTAAAGAAGAAACTGAAATCCTCAAGGGACAAACTTCCTGATCCCGTAAGTTGGATACAAAAGTATCAGAATAAAGGAAGAGATGGTATTGGTTTCAATCACAAGAAGAAGAATAAAAAGAAAAAATATGTTGATTTGCCAAATAGTAAAATTTCTGTGGGGACAGTGGTCACATTGTGTCTGACTGTTCCACCAGAGAAGAACGCATTGAAAGGAACACGTACCTAGTAAAACAGGTTTGGAAAATTAAGAAAGACTTAAGTCCAACAAAGGAACCCAAGCTAGACTGGGTTCCTACCACTAACTAGTTTGTTATGATACAGGCTGAAGTGAGGGGGAAAGTGAGGGGGAACAACCTGTGGTACCTCGATAGCGGTTGTTCTAAGCACATGACAGGAGATAGATCCAAATTTCTCTCACTTTCAGTCTACAATGGAGTAACTGTGACCTTTGGAGACAATCTTACAGGTAATATAGTAGCAGTTGGTAAGATTCGTAAATCTCAGTCACATTCCATAGATAATGTATTTGTGGTCGAGGGTTTAAAGCATAGTTTACTTAGTATATCTCAGTTTTGTGACAAGGGAAATTCTGTGAAGTTTACTAATGAGTCTTGTGTACCCGGCAATGAAAGTACAGGAACCAAGATCCTTAAGGGAACGAGGAAAGGGAACACCTACATGGTTGATCTGAACCTTGTTCCTAGGAATAATCTCGCATGCTTAAGTGTGATCGAAGCAGATCCTCTACTATGGCACAAGCGTTGCGGTCATGCAAGCCTATCCCTACTGCATAAACTAAGTGGGAAAGACTTGGTAGTTGGTTTACCAACAATTAAGTCCTTGAACCACGGTGTTTGTGATTCATGTGTTAAAGGCAAGCAAGTGAGATCCTCCTTCAAATCCAAGAAAATGGTAAGCACACAAAGTCCATTGGAACTTCTTCACATGGACTTATGTTGCCCTGTACGCATCCAAAGTCGCTCAGGTAAGAGATATGTGTTAGTCATTTTAGATGATTTTTCAAGATACACATGGGTTATCTTTCTTCATAGTAAGGATGAGACTTTTGATGAATTTCTAACCTTTGCTAAAAAGATTCAACGAACGAGTGGTTTTGAATTAAAACATTTAAGATCTGACCATGGTAAGGAGTTTGAAAACTCCAAGTTTGATGAATTTTGCAGCAATGAAGGGTTAGACCATAATTTCTCAGCTCCAAGGACACCACAACAGAATGGTGTAGTCGAAAGGAAGAACCGGACCCTTGAGGATATGGCAAGAACTATGATAATTGCAAGCGGTCTTCCGAAGAATTATTGGGCTGAAGTAGTGAACACAGCATGCTACATCATCAATCGTGTTATGATAAGGCCAATTACATTGAAGACACCTTATGAGCTCCTTAGAGGAAGAAAACCCAATATCACTTACTTTCGTGTTTTTGGATGTAAATGCTTTGTACATAATAATGGAAAGGACAACTTAGGAAAATTTGATGCTAGGAGTGATGAGGCTATATTTCTAGGATATGCCTTAAGTAGTAAAGCTTATCGTGTTTACAATAAGCGAACAATGTGTGTAGAGGAAAGTGTCCATGTTATCTTTCATGAAACTAACTCCTTGCAGGAACAAAGTCATAATGATAACTTTGAAATTGGTTTGACTCATCCTGAAGAGTCTGATCATTGTGATGAGGAACTAACCCCTGCAGGAAAAGAGAAGAAGATAATTCCTGATCCTGAGAACTATGTGCCTGATTCTCCAGAGGAACAAGCAACAGGAGGATCTCAGGAAAATGAAGGAACTCCTGAACTTGAAGAAGATCAAGTGAATCAACCATCTCCAGAAACTCAAAAAGCAACCAGGAGATTTTATCCAAAGCCTTGGAAACACACCAAAATTCTCATCCCTTAGAATTAATCATAAGTGACATTTAAAAGGGAACTCAAACGAGATCCCAAATGAAGAATTTTTGTGCTTTTCATGCTTTCTTATCTATGACAGAACCTAAGGATCATATGAAAGCACTCAAAGAGGCTGATTGGATAAATGCTATGCAAGAGGAACTGAATGGGTTCTAAAGGAACAAGGTCGGCACTGGAGACCAAACCAAAGAACCGAGAAAGTTATTGGACTTAAGTGGGTCTTCGGGAACAAGCTCAATGAGCATGGAACAGTGATAAGGAACAAGGCTAGACTTGTGGCCAAAGGGTACAATCAACAAGAAGGTATTGATTTCGATGAAACCTTTGCTCATGTTGCTAGGATGCAAAACAATTAGAATTTTGATTGCCTTTGCTGCATTTATGGGATTTAAGTTGTACTAAATGGACGTAAAGTGTGCATTTTTAAATGGCTTTTTACTAGAAGACGTCTATGTGGAACAACCTCCCGGATTTGAAAATCCCGATATTCCAAATCAGGTCTATAAGCTTGATAAAGCTCTTTATGGGCTAAAATAAGCTCCTAGATCGTGGTATGAAAGGTTGTCAAAATTCTTGCTTTCTCATGAGTTCATAAGAGGTAAAGTTGATAGAACCCTGTTCCTTCATTCAAATGGAATAGACATATTAGTGGTCTAGATTTATGTTGATGATATAATTATCGGTGCTGCTAATGATCTTCTTTGTAAGGAGTTTGCTGATCTTATGAGAAGTGAGTTCGAAATGAGTATGATGGGAGAGTTGAACTTCTTTTTGGGATTGCAAATCAAGCAAACTGAAAGAGGAACAATGATCCATCAACAAAAATATGTCACGGAACTACTGAAGAAATATGGACTGGAACAATCTAAAACCAACCACACTCCCATAGGAACAGGAACAAGGTTAGATGAAGATTCAAATGGTAAGTGTGTAAACGAGAAGCAATATAGAGGTATGATTGGTTCTTTACTCTACTTAACTGCAAGTAGACCCGATATTGCTTTTACTGTTGGTTTATGTGCTCGATTCCAATCGAATCCCAAAGAATCTAACTTAACGGCAGTTAAGAGAATTCTTAGGTATATGAAGGGAAGCGATGACTTATGTTTGTTCTATCCTCGAAGTGATGTATTTGACCTAGTAAGCTATTCAGATGCGGATTATACTGAAGACTTGGTTAATCGCAAGAGCACATCAGGCGTTGTCCAGTACCTAGGAACAAACTTGGTCTCATGAAGCTCAAAGAAGCAAAATATTGTTGCCTTGTCCACTCGCAGAGGCGAGTATGTGGTCGGCTGCCGCATGTTGTTCCCGTGTCCTCTGGATCAAGCAACGAGTAAGAGACTTTGGTATTAAATTTAAGTGTGTTCCTATCTATTGTGATAATACTAGTGCAATCTGCATCTCCAAGGACCAAGTTCATCATTCAAGGGTCAATCATAATCACATTAGGCATCATTTCCTTAAGGACAATGTAGAAAAAGGTCTTGTGAAAGTTGAATTTTGTCCAACAGAAAATCAAATAGCTGACATATTGACTAAACCACTTCCTAGAGAAAAGTTTGAGAAAATTCGCTTAGAGCTAGGGATGATTAGAATTCATTAAGTGTGCTACTTCAAATAAAACCCTTAGTTACAAGATTACACTAAGTGGCCAGCAACATTTTGTGAATTTATTCATACATTACGATCATTGTAAAGGACTCACATTAGTCTTCATAATACTATCCTTATTGTCCATACATAGTTGTTGAGCAAAACTTGATGAGACTTGTGTGAATAAAGCTTGTACATGAAAATTGCATGAGTTCTTTTTCTTTATCTTTTTCCTTTCTTTTCCCTCGTAAATATATATTCCACTTTTATTTTTCTATTTCTATTTTTTATTTTCATCTTTTATTATTTTTCCTTTTCTTTTCTCTCTTCATTAATTCTCCACACAAAAAAAATATCTCACTCTGAAACAATGCAACGCATCACATCAGTCTAAGTTCAAAATCAAGGTTAAAAAATACAATGGATTAAGAAGGGAGTGAAAAGCCGTCATTAATCATCTCACAAAAACCCCATAAATCTACCGCCTCATAAAAACCCTGTCAAATCATCTTACTTTACACGGCAATTTTTACTTTTCACCCAAAACCATCAACTCTCAAAACTACTCATCTTCTTCACCCTTCTCCAAGCTTCATCAATGGCCCCAAAACGTAAAACTTCTGAAGACACCAAACCCCATTCAAATTTCCCTGCTGAAAAATCTTCACCTTTGGTTGAATACGAAGAGAGCGATCACGAATCTTCCAATTCCAATCAAGAAACCCAGGATTCTCTTGAGCAATCATCTGGAAATGAAGAAATCTCTCCAAAGAAAGAAGAGGCAGTCAGCGAGGAAGAAACAGAGCAAGAAAAGATCATTAATGTGCCGCTAAAAAGGGGTAAGAAATCAAAATCCTCCAAATACATGATTGGGTTCTGTGTTGATCTTGCATGGTGCAAGAAAGTAAAATGGGTAGAGATTCTTGACCTAGTTAAATTTCAAAAATGGTCTAAAATTCTTTGTTTTGATGAGGGTCTGTTTGAGGCTGAAATGGGTGAATTCTGTTCGAAATTTGAAAATTCTGATGGTATGTGCATGAGTGTTGTTAATGGTAAATTGGTGAAATTTACTGAAAAAACCCTAGGAGATTGGCTTGATGTACCAACTGATGGGTACAAGGCTTATATTAAGGGAAAGGTTCAATTGAATATTAATGGAATTTCAAATGATAAAGTCTTGTCATTTTTTGGTGGAAAGTCTACTGATTTTTCTCTTGACCAAAAAGACCTTTCACCTTTTCACAAATTCCTATTTCATCTTGTTTGGCACTTTATCTTGCCCCGTACTTCTAAAAGAACCCAAGCAAATCTTATGGACTTGTCCCTTATGTACTGCCTTGCCAACAACATCAAGATTAACTTTCCTTCCCTCATGATTACTCATTTGACCCATTGCATTACCCATAATAACAGAATTGGCTATGGTAGTATTCTTACTACTATTTTCAAAAAGAGCAATGTCAAACTCCCTTTTAGTCCAACCTTTGTATTTAAACATGAAAACTATTTGACCAAGGATACACTTGCTAGGCTTAGTTTGAAGGTGATGGGAGGCAAAGTGGTTTTTGATGTTGAAGAGCCTAAGGTCAAGAGTGAAGTAGGGGTTAAGAGGAAACCTGTTGAGGAGGTGAGTGCTGGGGGTGCAAAGTCAGTAAGGAAGAGTAGGAGGTTGGCAGATACCAAGTCCCCAAGGAACAAGGATGATGATGATGCAGTGATGATTGACCTGGATGAGGATCCAGTTCCTACAGGGTCTGCCTCCAGAGCTGTAGACTTTCCCTTGCTCTCTACTGCTGGTCTTACTGGTCAGCTAAAAGAAATTCAAGGATCCCTGTCTCTTCTCCACTCAAGGGTCCAGGGGATGGAAGCTAGGATTGCAAGATTAGATGTTCAACAGGAGCACCTCCTTGCTGCAGTGAAGAAAGGTGAAGCAGTTGATCGTGAGAAGATTGACTCCGTTGTTGCCACCTATGTCATCCGTCCCAAGCCCTGATTCTCCCTTCTATCACTCTTCCCTCAATCTATTAAACAATATAACTTTTGGTTTTTGTAACTAACCATTGGTGAATCGTTGCTAATGTTGGTTTTTGGATGTGTTAATCACATCGGTTTATTTTGATTCATTTTTTTTTCTTATTCTTATTCTGCTTGCTTTCCTTCTTCCTTTTCATCTCTTGAACTCTGCTATTGCTCATATCTTGCTTGTTTGCATCTGTTTTGTTTATATCTTCTCATTTACATGTTGGATGGCTAGTATTATTAGATGAATGTTTGAGCTACTAAGCCTTAACATTGTTGTATATGCTGCACTCTTAGAGTCCTGCTGGATACTTAGCTGTTTTTTATGATGACAAAAGGGAGAAGTAGAGTGGCACATAAAATGACATTCTAGTCTTCTTAGTTTCTGGGTGATGCTTTTTAATTTTTCTTTGCCTTGTCTTCAAAACTGCTTAGTGTGTTAGATTAGTGTTTTAACTTTTTAATCTTTTGGTAGTTTTATGTCTTTATTTTTAAACCCATTAGCTTTTGATTATTTTGCTATGCTTAATTTTCTTTCTTTTATTAGTCTTTGCTAATTTTATATTTTTTATATGCCTTATATTTGCCATCATCAAAAAGGGGGAATATTGTTGTATTCCATGTTTTGATGATGCCAAATACTTAGGTTGTAATATAGTTTTTATTTTGAAAAAATATAAAATCCAAAAATATTGTAATGTTACTTTTTGTTTATATATCTTATGGAGAAAGATTATTTATTTAATCTAATTGAAGATATTAATTTTATGCACTTTGAATTTTTATCATATGGTATGTTTAATGTTCTAGTAACTTAGAATCTTTGAATAAAAGATTCTCCAAGTTATTAGATATTTTGTTGTTGTTGCTTTGCTTGACAATCAGTTGAAAAAGCGTGGCATAAAAAGTGGAGCTAACTGCTTGAAGCTCTCCAACTACCTCAATACACTCGCTGGAAATTCTCCTACTAACGGATAGTGGAGTCCGTTGATTACCGTTGCAAGAAATGTGGAGATAATGCAGCGCCTTGTAGGCCATGATCTTCTTAAATCTACAAGCGCATAACTTGAGAACGTGTAGCATATTTCCAGAAGAAGAAGGAATTGCAGCAGCTATATAAGAGAGAAATTACTTGACGAAAACGTACAACTGTCTTGAGCGAAAAATTGAGAATTACTTAGAAAGTTTTCTTGTAATTTCCTCTCATATTCAACATACTTATTATTATAATATTCATAGTGTTTGGGTGTGAGAAAAATTAGAGAATATCCTTGTAATCAAGAGAGAGAAAGAAAGAGAGAAAAGAGAAGACTTTTAGTAAAGTCAAAGTGAGTGTCATCAGTTCAGGGGGAACTGGGTGACTGGGAACAAGTTCCCAGAGGAATAGAGAAGGGTCCATTAATAGGTTGTAAAAGATAGAGTCTTTTGGCCTATTATATTAAAGAGAGTATTGAGTTAAAATCCCTCGTGGTCAAGGTTTTTTTTTCCTATTGTGTCTAGGAAGTTTTCCTTTTAAAAATACTTGTGTGTTTTTTCTCTTTCGCATTTAAGTTATTTTAATTCCGCAACATAATTCGAAAATTTCACCTCAACTACAATTCACCGCCCCTCTTGTAGTTGGTCTAGTGTTCATACTAGAATAACAATTGGTATCAGAGCCTAGTACCTCCAAAATCAGCTAACACTGAGGAGATTGTACCTGAAAAAATGAACACTACGGGAGAGAAACTTGATGAAGGGTATTCAACTCAACGCCCACCTATGTTCAATAGCAAGCATTATCCATACTGGAAGAATCGTATGGAGATCTTTATCAAAGCTGAAAATTACCAAGTATGGAGGGTAATTGAAATTGGTGACTTTGAAGTCACAAAGACAAAGACGACTTTGACAAAATGGAAATTAACAACATGGCCAAGAAGCTACTCCATTATGGTCTTGGTCCCCATGAGCACAATCGAGTCATGGGATGCAAGACTGCTAAGTAAGTCACTCATGAAGGAACAAGCGAAGTGAAACGATCAAAGATTGATATGCTTATGCATAAATACGAATTGTTTCACATGAAACAAAAGGAGCCTGTTCAAGACATGCTCACTCGCTTCTCAAACATTATAAACGAACTTGAATCTCTGGGAAAAATAATCTCTCCAGAGGAACAGGTTCGTAAGGTTCTAAGGAGTCTTCCACAAGATGAAAAATGGATGGCCAAGACTACGGCATTGTTGGAAACAAAGGACTTCACGACGTTCAACATTGAACAACTTGATGGTTCCTTGATGACCCATGAGTTACATCTAGAAACTCATGAAACTGAATCATCGAAGCCTAAGGCTCTGGCTCTCAAGTCGGAGGAACAAGAAGATTCAGAAACGGATGATGAAGAAGCTGCAATGATTGTAAGAAGATTCAAGAAATTGTTCAATAAGAATTACAAAGGAAAGGTCACAAAGAAACCAACGAAGTTAAGTTGCCATAAGTGTGGAGGCCTTGATCATTTCATCAAGGAGTGTCCTCAATGGGATAACGAGAAAGCAAAAGGGAAGTTCAAAGAGAAGGGCAAGGAACAACGAAGACCCTTCTCAAGAAATGATATGAAGAGAGTTATGGTTGCAGCATGGGGAGAGTCTGACTCAGAAGAGGAGCAGGAACAGACTGAAGAAGAAACTGCCCATTTATGTCTCATGGCGAATGTTGAGGACAAAGTGGAATCATCAAACCCGAAGGTAAGTTTTAATGCCATTGAAGAGGAACTTACAGGACTTAGTAAAAGCCAATTAATTAAAATCAAGGAAGTTTGTACAAAAAGAGACCAAGTAACAAATGCCTTGAGAATCACTAAGGATCATTCAAATTGGCTTAACACCTTAAAGTGTAATACGGAAAGAAGATTCTTTGAAGTTTTTGATAAGAGTAGAGCTTTTCAAGAAGCCTTCGAAAAGGTCAAAAATGATAATTATCTTTTGAATATGGAGATGGCAGAATTGAAACTCTTTGTTCCGAAAGGAACAGGTTCCTCTACTAATACCAGAACATATTTCACAATTTTGAAAACTGAGTATAAAAATGCTTTACAAGAAAATATGGTATTAAAGAAGAAACTGGAATCCTCAAGGGACAAACTTCCTGATCCTGTAAGTTGGATACAAAAGTATCAGAATAAAGGAAGAGATGGTCTTGGTTTCAATCACAAGAAGAAGAATAAAAAGAAAAAAATATGTTGATCTGCCAAGTAGTAAAATATGTTCTTACTGTGGGGCCAGTGGTCACATTGTGTCCGACTGTTCCACCAGAGAAGAACGCATTGAAAGGAACACGTACCTAGTAAAACAGGTTTGGAAAATTAAGAAAGACTCAAGTCCAATAAAGGAACCCAAGCTAGACTGGGTTCCTACCACTAACTAGTTTGTTATGATACAGGCTGAAGAGAGGGGGAACAACCTGTGGTACCTCGATAGCGGTTGTTCTAAGCACATGACAGGAGATAGATCCAAATTTCTCTCACTTTCAGTCTACAATGGAGGAACTGTGACCTTTGGAGACAATCTTACAGGTAATATAGTAGCAGTTGGTAAGATTGGTAAATCTCAATCACATTCCATAGATAATGTATTTTTGGTCGAGGGTTTAAAGCATAGTTTACTTAGTATATCTCAGTTTTGTGACAAGGGAAATTCTGTGAAGTTTACTAATGAGTCTTGTGTAGTCAGCAATGAAAGTACATGAACCAAGATCCTTAAGGGAACGAGGAAAGGGAACACCAACATGGTTGACCTGAACCTTGTTCCTAGGAATAATCTCGCATGCTTAAGTGTGATCGAAGCAGATCCTCTACTATGGCACAAGCGTTGCGGTCATGCAAGCATATCCCTACTGCATAAACTAAGTGGGAAAGACTTGGTAGTTGGTTTACCAACAATTAAGTCCTTGAACCACAGTGTTTGTGATTCATGTGTTAAAGGCAAGCAAGTGAGATCCTCCTTCAAATCCAAGAAAATGGTAAGCACACAAAGTCCATTGGAACTTCTTCAGATGGACTTATGTGGCCCTGTACGCATCCAAAGTCGCTCAGGTAAGAGATATGTGTTAGTCATTGTTGATGATTTTTCAAGATACACATGGGTTATCTTTCTTCATAGTAAGGATGAGACTTTTGATGAATTTCTAACCTTTGTTAAAAAGATACAACGAACGAGTGGTTTTGAATTAAAACATTTAAGATCTGACCATGGTAAGGAGTTTGAAAACTCCAAGTTTGATGAATTTTGCAGCAATGAAGGGTTAGACCATAATTTCTCAGCTCCAAGGACACCACAACAGAATGGTGTAGTCGAACGACCCTTGAGGATATGGCAAGAACTATGATAATTGCAAGCGGTCTTCCGAAGAATTTTTGGGCTGAAGCAGTGAACACAACATGCTACATCATCAGTCGTGTCATGCTAAGGCCAATTACATTGAAGACACCTTATGAGCTCCTTAGAGGAAGAAAACCCAATATCGCTTACTTTCGTGTTTTGGGATGTAAATGCTTTGTACATAATAATGGAAAGGACAACTTAGGAAAATTTGATGCTAGGAGTGATGAGGCTATATTTCTAGGATATGCCTTAAGTAGTAAAGCTTATCGTGTTTACAATAAGCGAACAATGTGTGTAAAGGAAAGTGTCCATGTTATCTTTGATGAAACTAACTCCTTGCAGGAACAAAGTCATGATGATAACTTTGAAATTGGTTTGACTCGTCCTGAAGAGTCTGATCATTGTGATGAGGAACTAACCCCTGCAGAAAAAGAGAAGAAGATAATTCCTGATCCTGAGAACCCTGTGCCTGATTCTCCAGAGGAACAAGCAACAGGAGGATCTCAGATCTATAAGCTTGATAAAGCTCTTTATGGGTTAAAACAAGCTCCTAGATCGTGGTATGAAAGGTTGTCAAAATTCTTGCTTTCTCATGAGTTCATAAGAGGTTTAGTTGACATAACCCTGTTCCTTCGTTCAAAAGGAACAGACATATTAGTGGTCCAGATTTATGTTGATGATATAATTTTCGGTGCTACTAATGATCTTCTTTGTAAGGAGTTTGCTGATCTTATGAGAAGTGAGTTCGAAATGAGTATGATGGGAGAGTTGAACTTTTTTTGGGATTGCAAATCAAGCAAACTGAAAGAGGAACAATGATCCGTCAACAAAAATATGTCAAGGAACTACTGAAGAAATATGGACTGGAACAATCTAAAACCAACCACACTCCCATAGGAACAGGAACAAGGTTAGATGAAGATTCAAATGGTAAGTGTGTAAACGAGAAGCAATATAGAGGTATGATTGGTTCTTTACTCTACTTAACTGCAAGTAGACCCGATATTGCTTTTAGTGTTGGTTTATGTGCTCGATTCCAATCGAATCCCAAAGAATCTCACTTAACGGTAGTTAAGAGAATTCTTAGGTATTTGAAGGGAAGCGATGACTTATGTTTGTTCTATCCTCGAAGTGATGTATTTGACCTAGTAAGCTATTCGGATGCGGAGTATGCTGGAGACTTGGTTAATCGCAAGAGCACATCAGCATTGTCCAGTACCTAGGAACAAGCTTGGTCTCATGGAACTCAAAGAAGCAAAATACTGATGCCTTGTCCACTGCAGAGGCAGAGTATGTGGCTGCTGCTGCATGTTGTTCCCATGTCCTCTGGATCAAGCAACAGGTAAGAGACTTTGGTATTAAATTTAAGTGTGTTCCTATCTATTATGATAATACTAGTGCAATCTGCATCTCCAAGGACCCAGTTTATCATTCAAGGGTCAAGCATATTCACATTAGGCATCATTTCCTTAAGGACAATGTAGAAAAAGGTCTTGTTAAAGTTGAATTTTGTCCAACGGAAAATCAAATAGCTGACATATTGACTAAACCACTTCCTAGAGAAAAGTTTGAGAAAATTCGCTTAGAGCTAGGGATGATTAGAATTAATTAAGTGTGCTACTTCAAATAAAACCCTTAGTTACAAGATTACACTAAGTGGCCAGCAACATTTTGTGAATTTATTCATACATTACACAATCATTGTAAAGGACTCACATTAGTCTTCATAATACTATCCTTATTGTCCATACATAGTTGTTGAGCAAAACTTGATGAGACTTGTGTAAATAAAGCTTGTACATGAAAATTGCATGAGTTCTTTTTCTTTATCTTTTTCCTTTCTTTTCCCTCGTAAATATCTATTCCACTTTTATTTTTCTATTTCTATTTTTTATTTTCATCTTTTATTATTTTTCCTTTTCTTTTCTCTCTTCATTAATTCTCCACAAAAAAAATATCTCACTCTGAAACAATGCAACGCATCACATCAGTCTAAGTTCAAAGCCAAGGTTAAAAAATACAATGGATTAAGAGGAGAGTGAAAAGTCGTCATTAATCATCTCACAAAACCCCATAAATCTACCGCCTCATAAAAACCCTGTCAAATCATCTCAGTTTACACGGCAATTTTTACTTTTCACCCAAAACCATCAACTCTCAAAACTACTCATCTTCTTCACCCTTCTCCAAGCTTCATCAATGGCCCCAATACACAAAACTTCTGAAGACACCAAACCCCATTCAAATTTCCCTGCTGAAAAATCTTCACCTTTGGTTGAATACGAAGAGAGCGATCATGAATCTTCCAATTCCAATCAAGAAACCCAGGATTCTCTTGAGCAATCATCTGGAAATGAAGAAATCTCTCCAAAGAAAGAAAAGGCAGTCAGCGAGGAAGAAACAGAGCAAGAAAAGATCATTAATGTGCCGCTAAAAAGGGGTAAGAAATCAAAATCCTCTAAATACATGATTGGGTTATGTGTTGATCTTGCATGGTGCAAGAAAGTAAAATGGGTAGAGTTTCTTGACCTAGTTAATTTACAAAAATGGTCTAAAATTCTTTGTTCTGATGAGGGACTGTTTGAGGCTGAAATGGGTCAATTCTGTTCGAAATTCAAAAATTCTGATGGTATGTGCATGAGTGTTGTAAATGGTAAATGGGTGAAATTTACTGAAAAAACCCTATGAGATTGGCTTGATGTACCAACTGATGGGTACAAGGCTTATATTAAGGGAAAGGTTCAATTGAATATTAAAGGAATTTCAAATGATAAAGTCTTGTCAATTTTTGGTGGAAAGTATACTGATTTTTCTCTTGACCAAAAAGACCTTTCACCTTTTCACAAATTCCTGTTTCATCTTGTTTGGCGCTTTATCTTGCCCCGTACTTCTAAAAGAACCCAATCAAATCTTATGGACTTGTCCCTTATGTACTGCCTTGCCAACAACATCAAGATTAACTTTCCTTCCCTCATGATTACTCATTTGACCCATTGCATTACCCATAATAACAGAATTGGCTATGGTAGTATTCTTACTACTATTTTCAAAAAGAGCAATGTCAAACTCCCTTCTAGTCCAACCTTTGAACTTGAACCTGAAAACTATTTGACCAAGGATACACTTGCTAGGCTTAGTTTGAAGGTGATGGGAGGCAAAGTGGTTTTTGATGTTGAAGAGCCTAAGGTCAAGAGTGAAGTAGGGGTCAAGAGGAAACCTGTTGAGGAGGTGAGTGCTGGGGGTGCAAAGTCAGTAAGGAAGAGTAGGAGGTTGTCAGATACCATGTCCCCAAGGAACAAGTGTGATGATAATGCAGTGATGATTGACCTGGATGAGGATCCAGTTCCTACAGGGTCTGCCTCCAGAGCTGTAGACTTTCCCTTGCTCTCTACTGCTGGTCTTGCTGGTCTTTTGAAAGAAATTCAAGGGTCCTTGTCTCTTCTCCACTCAAGGGTCCAGGGGATGGAAGCTAGGATTGCAAGGTTAGATGTTCAACAGGAGCACCTCCTTGCTGCAGTGAAGAAAGGTGAAGCAGTTGTTCGTGAGAAGATTGACTCCGTTGTTGCCACCTATGTCATCCGTCTCAAGCCCTGATTCTCCCTTCTATCACTCTTCCCTCAATCTATTAAACAATATAACTTTTGGTTTTTGTAACTAACCATTGGTGAATCGTTGCTACTGTTGGTTTTTGGATGTGTTAATCACATCAGTTTATTTTGATTCATTTTTTTTCTTATTCTTATTCTGCTTGTTTTCCTTCTTCCTTTTCATCTCTTGAACTCTGCTATTGCTCATATCTTGCTTGTTTGCATCTGTTTTGTCTATATCTGCTCATTTACATGTTGGATGGCTAGTATTATTAGATGAATGTTTGAGCTACTAAGCCTTGACATTGTTGTATATGCTGCACTCTTAGAGTCCTGCTGGATACTTAGCTGTTTTTTATGATGACAAAAGGGGAAGTAGAGTGGCACATAAAATGACATTCTAGTCTTCTTAGTTTCTAGGTGATGCTTTTCAATTTTTCTTTGCCTTGTCTTCAAAACTGCTTAGTGTGTTAGATTAGTGTTAGTTTTAACTTTTAAATCTTTTGGTAGTTTTATGTCTTTATTTTTAAACCCATTTGCTTTTGATTCTTTTACTATGCTTAATTTTCTTTCTTTTATTAGTTTTTGCTAATTTTATATTTTTTATATGCCTTATATTTGCCATCATAAAAAATGGGGAATATTGTTGTATTCCATGTTTTGATGATGCCAAATACTTAGGTTGTAATATAGTTTTTATTTTGATAAAATATAAAATCCAAAAATATTTTAATGTTACTTTTTGTTTATATATCTTGTGGAGAAAGATTATTTATTTAATCTAAGTCAGTATATTAATTTTATGCACTTTGAATTTTTATCATATGGTATGTTTAATGTTCTACTAACTTAGAATCTTTGAATAAAAGATTCTCCAAGTTATTAGATATTTTGTTGCTGTTGCTTTGCTTGTCAATTAGTTGAAAAAGCGTGGTATAAAAAGTGGAGCTAACTGCTTGAAGCTCTCCAACTACCTCAATACACTCGCTGGAAATTATCCCACTAAGGATAGTGGAGTCCGTTGATTACCGTTGCAAGAAATGTAGAGATAATGCAGCGCCTTTTAGGCCATGATCTTCTTAAATCTACAAGCGCATGACTTGAGAACGTGGAGCATATTTCTAGAAGAAGAAGTAATTGCAGCAGCTATATAAGATAGAAATTACTTGACGAAAACGTACAACTTTCTTGAGCGAAAAATTGAGAATTACTTACAAAGTTTTCTTCTAATTTCCTCTCATATTCAACATACTTATTATTGTAATATTCATAGTGTTTGGGTGTGAGAAAAATTAGAGAATATCCTTGTAATCAAGAGAGAGAAAGAAAGAGAGAAAAGAGAAGACTTTTAGTAAAGTCAAAGTGAGTGTCATCAGTTCAGGGGGAACTGGGTGACTGGGAACAAGTTCCTAGAGGAACAGAGAAGGGTCCATTAATAGGTTGTAAAAGATAGAGTCTTTTGGCCTATTATATTAAAGAGAGTATTGAGTCAAAATCCCTCGTGGTCAAGGTTTTTCTTCCTATTGGGCCTAGGAAGTTTTCCTTGTAAAAATACTTGTGTGTTTTTTCTCTTTCGCATTTAAGTTATTTAAATTCCGCAACATAATTCGAAAATTTCTCCTCAACTACAATTCACCCCCCTCTTGTAGTTGGTCTAGTGTTCATACTAGAATAACAAAAACGTTGTATGGTTATTATTTGGCATAGAATTTGCAATGAATCGATATTTAGTAGAGGCCAACTTTGGGCGAATGTGGTTCATTATGACTATATTTGTACCATCACCCCCGAACTCAATCTTTGGTTCACTTTGACCATCTATGGAGTCTAGACGGGGAAATCTGCATTGGATAAGTCCCACAATTTGTCCATATGTTTTTCCCATATCCAATTAGGTTTATGATTCTTTGTTTAAAGAATTGTTGGCGACTTCTTTCAAAAACATATTTTCAATAAAACCTTTACAATGGGGTAGTCAAATCTAATACGCGCTCATCCCGCGTAGGCGAAATAAAAACACGCCTACAATTTGGCGACTCCACTGGGGAGGATTTAAAAAAAATTAATTTTTTTTATATGAGTGGGTGAAACTCGAAAAATACGATTCATACTCTTTTTATGCTTTAGAATACATTACAGTTTTGCATATGCATGACTATTGTTTAAGCCACCATAAGGACAATCTACCTTGCCTCATTAACACATGTTCTATGTGTGAGGTCACCCCCGGGGGGTTTGCGCTTTGTCCTTCCAAAAAGCTTCCTGAGCGATAGTGTTGGATCTTAGTTAGAAGCAAACATACCCAACCATGGCATTGTTCTCTTGTTCCTGACTTGAGAACTGGAGTACGTCTTACACGTGACCACTTCTTTAAGTAGAGGTACGAAGCGTGGGATCAATCTCTTAGTCATGGACCCTTTTCAGACTGAACCTAAAACTGACCAATAGTTTCAAACATAGAACTGGACTTTATGTTGGAACTTTTGCATCCATGTTATATGACATTTGCCTGTGATTGCAATTCTTGCCTGTTATTATCCTGTCAAATTGTCATTATTATGTGTCGTTCCTAAAAATCGCGTCTAAACAAAATCGTCAATCGACCAAATTTCGCCTAATCCCCGAAAAACATGTCGGGGGAGTAGTGCGCCAAGCGCATTAAGTTGCGCCTGGCGCACCACTCCCGCGCCAGACGCACGACTGTGCGCCGCGCGCAGCAATGATGCGCGGCACGCAGTCTGTGCGTCGCATGCTTTTCTTTGATTTATTCGTCGTGGTGGTCGATCCTATGTTCGATCTTATGTTGGGTCTGTCTGCATTCGCGTTAAAAAAAACTTGGTCATTTTAGGGGTCTCACCTAATTTAAACAATAAAAATCAGTCTTTTCGTGCAAGGTCGAGTCTGTCCTAAAAAAATTGCATCTAGAAAAAAATGGTCATGTTAGAGTTAGAATCATCATGCATGTCTACCTTCACCTTGCTGTCCAGCTAATCCTCTCTATCAATCCTACGTTACCATATTCAACAAATTTCAAAATCTTACATTTTTTCAAAATCATTCCTACACCCATGTCTATTCTACCTTTTTCAAAAGCTTTACTAAACATCATCATACACGACATTTACAAAAAAAAATTCCATCATCTTTTCCAAACAAAAGATAAAATAAGGGGTTCTTTTCAAAAACGAATTGCGAAATATTCTAAGCCCAGTCCAAACACCTTCATTCAATACAATTCAACCAAATCCAATTCACTTGCAATCATTTTAGGCCCATGTGCATTTCAGTCCATACATTCACTAGCATTAGAGTCGATATTAGGCCCATATAAGTCTAGTTCATGTCAAAATCTAGGCTCATTTGCATCTTTATGTGAAGTCTAGTTCAAGTCTATTCCTAATCCATTCCAATCTAAGTCTAAGTCTAGTCCAATCCAAATCTTAGGTCCATTTAGGCTTAGCTCATTTCCCTAGGTCTAGTTTGCATTATATGTAGACCCTAGTCAGTCTTCGGACTATAAAAGTCGGTCTTAGGACTATAAATTTTCCCTAGGTCTAGTTTGCATTATATGTAGACCCTAGTCAGTCTTCGGACTATAAAATTCAGTCTTAGGACTATAAATTTTCCCTAGGCCTAGTTTGCATTATATGTAGACCCTAGTCAGTCTTCGGACTATAAAAGTCCGTCTTAGGACTATAAATTTTCCCTAGGTCTAGTTTGCATTATATGTAAACCCTAGTCAGTCTTCGGACTATAAAAGTCGGTCTTAGGAATATAAAATTCCCCTAGGTCTAGTTTGCATTATATGTAAACCCTAGTCAGTCTCCGGACTATAAAAGTCAGTCTTAGGACTATAAAATTCCCCTAGGTCTAGTTTGCATTATATGTAAACCCTAGTCAGTCTCCGAACTATAAAGGTCAGTCATCGAACTATAAAATTTCCCTAGGTCTAATTTGCATTATATGTAAACCCTAGTCAGTCTTTGGACTATAAAAGTTCAGTCTACGCACTATAAAAGTCAAGTCTACGCACTATAAAAGTTCATTCTCTAAGTCTAGTATAATCAAGTCTTCGGACTATAAAAGATTAGTTCATACCCTTAGGCCTAGCCTGCTTGCAATCATGTAAGTTCAAAAGTCTAGTCCAGTTCAGTCCAATCCATATCTGCATATGCATATAGTTAGGCCCATGTCAACATCATGGTCAAGCCCATACTAGTCTAATAATCATACCCATTTCAAAACTTCTCATATCCATTCCCATTTCTCATTTCCATTTCTCATTTCGAAAACATTATTTCTTAAAACTAACAAGCGAGGTCCACTCGATTTTGTTCGTGACCGGTCGAAAGATTACAACTTAGGAACGCTTGATGGAGGAACAAACTGTGAGCCTACTCTAAAGCTCATCAAGCGCACTATCACCACCCGACTTCATTTAGATTCATGAAGATTATTGTTGACCGCCTTCACAATAGAGGCGCGATCCCTTCAATAGGATCTACCGCCTTCACATTAGAGGCACGATCACTTCCATAGGATTTACTCCGAACCCTGCACCTAAAAGATAATTCAAAAGGTGCAACCTACATTTCTACTACGAATTCCAACAGAACAATGAACATCTGACATCTAGTGTTGGATCCTACAAATGCACTACGAAACATGGTCGATGACAATAGACTTCTAATACTTGCTACAATGAGAATCAGTGTCACCAACAACCCCTTCTGCATAGTGCATCCACAATTCAACAGGCTTAGTCTTTTGTTTCTGGTTTCCTAGGATGAGTCAGAGAGTCCTTACCCTGAGCCATTTCTGTCCTTTCCCATTGAGTCTATGTCACTATAGGACTTCATCTATTATAGCCTTTCCATTTTCGTTTCATTTTATTTTTTTTTCATTTTCATTGGCCTTCCATCATTTTATTTATGCTTCTAATTCAATGATGAAACTTAAATCACCTAATAAACTTGACTAATAATAATAATAAAAAGAAATCTGAAAAAAAAATGGAAAAAAGACATGCTTTGGATCAGGAGTTATTCCCATCACCTTCCATCATCCATAAACCATCCTCATCCATGCAATCCAAAATATAATCTCATAAGCCATCATTCTCCATGATACTTAGCCAAATAATCCCTCCATTAACCAAAGCTCCACAAATATCCTTCAAGCCTTCCAATACCCTAAACCAAACTTGTTTGCAAGTCTTACTACATAAAAAAGATCAATGCCAGGCAAAATAAAAAAAGTGAAAGAAATTCAAAGTGCGAAAGAAAAAAGCAAAAAGCAAGAGAAAACGCACATGACAGAAAGAAAATATTCAAAAATAAAAAGCCAAAGGCAAAGAAATAAAAAGTCAAGCTAGGGGGCTTGCACACAAGTTCTACCCCTCATTCAAATCCTTCAATTCATCAAACCTTTAAAACCCATATAATCCAAATCCATGATCCATATCTTAGCCCATCCACTTAAACCTTCATCTAAACCTCAAGCCTTAAACCTTTTAGCCTTTCATCAGCCATGACTCTTTTTTTCAAGGTATGTCCAAGCCCGCTAGGTTGAAAACTCAAAAGGGCGACCTAGGCAAAAGTTAGGGCATAAAAAAATGATAAATAAAAAAAAAAGAAATCAGATCCAGAACTACGAATGGTCTGATTCCGCAAGGATACGTAGGAATTCTCATCTTGAGGTCCGACCGCTTCAATAAAATAAAAATTAGTCATGGTCTAATGATTTGACTTTCTATAATTCAGGAGCATACTCTTTCTAGATCCCGATATAGACTCGAGTCTGAACCTAGTCTCGTTAAAGCCTTTTCCCACCTATATTTATTTAAGTCACAAATTCAAACTTTTTATTTTTCAATCCAAACTCTCCTTTTCCCTGAAGGATTCTTCGACAATTCCATGGTCTCTGGCGATATTTGTCTTTGCCTGTATCAACTTCCCAAAGAAGAATCCCCAGTGACAACTTTCAAAGTTCAAGACAGATCAAGTACATTTCAATATTAGATCAAGTACATGTCAAATTCAAGACAAGCTCACCCAAAGTGGGGGCTTCCTATATGTGGTGGTGCCTCCAAATCAAACTCCCGAAGAGTTGTAATCTGTGGACCTCGTTTATGGACCCCGATTATTTAATAAAAACGGTTTTCGAAAATGTTTCTAATCATTCTATTCATTTCTGATCATTCTATGTCTCTACATATCCAGATCTTCTACCCTTGCAAAAACCTGATCTTCCATTGCATTTCATACATTCTAGTCTTGTATAACCCAGACCTTGCATGACGTGTAATCTTCCTTAGCTTTGCATAACCTTAATCCTTGCATAGCATCTCATGCATCCTTAGAGAGTCTAAGTTCGCATTTTTTGCATCATTATGTGCTTTGTCTGAGTTGTTTGCACCTATCTGCTAACATCTTCTTCTGCAGGTAATCAGATTGCTTGTAGTTATTGTCCTTCATACTAACTTTGTTTTGCAAAGACTGGCGTATATATATCAGCTCTAAACTGCAGAGCGTTTAGAATCGTTCTCCGTCCCGACACCGTATACTTTGACTTTCGGTTTCCTGAACCTCAGTCAAAGTGGGGGCTTCTGTAGACACATAATTGTGTCTCCCCATTATAGGATCCGATGATGAAATATATCGTGGTCTTAATTGGTCCGACCCAAGGGGAGAGCAGTCTGAAAAGCCTTTCAAAACCATTTCGAAAAGTGTTACAGTCCTATTTTAAAACCCAATTAATTATTCATGATAATTAATTGTATTTTGAGCCCAATCCTTTGAAAAGCCCAATTAATTGTTTAATAATAATCAATTGTTTTATTTAAATAAAATAAATATTTTCAACATATATTTTGAAAATCGGATTTTATCCCGTAAAATCAGATATCCGTAGTTAAAAGATAAAAGAAAATCTTTAGAACGCGTTTTTTTATCAAAAAACTGTCAAAACATGTCAAAAACAAGGCGGTGCGCTGAGCGCACCAACGTGTGCTGAGCGCAAGGCCTGTGTCGAGCGCACGTGTCTGACACATAGACTGCCACGTAAGCTTGCTCCTAGCGCACGACCTGCGCCAGGCGCACAGAACTGCCACGTAGACTTCTGTGTCATATAGATTCCTGCACCAAGCGCACTTCTCCGCTTGAGACGCGACTTTTCTTTCTTATCTTTTTTCAAAGCTCGTACCACGTGTACGCTTTCTACTGGGCATGTCGCGTCATGCGCTTGACACGTCAACCTGCGCAAGGCGCAGCTGGCGCGTGAGGCGCAATGTTGTTTTCCCTATAAATAGGCCTGATTGCCGTACAGATTTAAAAAAATGGATTTTTCACACTAACACACTTCGAACTCGACGAATACTTTACGAACCTCTCTACGAACTATAAAACTTCCCTACAAAAAACTCATACTTTCAAACACAAATACATTCAATCTACATACTTTCAGACATTTAGATTTTCAGGCTTCACGATTGCTCATCCCAAAGGTTGTCAATCTCGCAGACCCAAGCCACGGTATAATCCTGAGGGTCCTTAAATAAATTCTCTATTTTTATATTAAAGTTACTAACTGTTTCTTTCCTGATGTAGATCTTTAATATAAAATCATTCTACTGTATATTCTAAACCTTTTTCTTTCTTTTAATTTCTTTTCATACACTATTATATGCTTGCCTGATTATTTTATGCATATTATATGATTGTCCTGCTTTATTGTTTTTATCACCCACGTGTTATTTTTGCTAATCAAGACCTAAAGAACCGTTCTAATTAATTCAGATAATTTGGACAACCTGCTAGGAACCTTGTAATATTGATTGCATAATAACATGTCCCTAAAAATTAGTCTTTTATGTGTTTCCTGAACCAACTTTAGACTAAATATTTTTAGGGTGTATTAAAACGTTGTATGGTTATTCTTTGGCATAAAATTTGCAATGAATCGACATTTAGTAGAGGCCAACTTTGGGCGAATGTGGTTCATTATAACTATATTTGTACCCTCACCCCCGAACTTAATCTTTGATTCACGTTGACCATCTATGGAGTCTAGACGGGGAAATTTGCATTGGATAAGTCCCACAATTTGTCCCTATGTTTTTTCCATATCCAATTAGGTTTATGATTCTTCCTTTAAAGAATTGTTGGCGACTTCTTTCAAAAATATATTTTCAATAAGACCTTTATAATGGAGTAGTCAAATCTAATACGCGCTCATCCCGCGTAGGCCAAATAAAAAACACGCCTACAGCTACTGTTTTGTACAAGAATTCATTGTACATTAAAGGTTCTCGGGGTCATTATACTGGGTGTATAATCTTGTTGGAGTTGATTTACTTCCATCACCTACAGATTGGTGATGATGTTCCTCCAACTCGCCTGCCTCTGTTGACTCGTTGGGATAATGAGTCAATTGGCAGGAGAATTCATCTTGAAGTAAGGTGTGATAAGTTTGGAAGTGGTTTGTTGGATGATACTTATCCAATAAGTGCTAAGTTTTACTTCAATGATGATGGACATGTTGATTTCTGCCGGATGAAGCCGGTTCAAAAAAAAGTTGAAGTTCAGGTTGTACCACGTTTTGTATCAAGTGATGAT
Organism: Beta corolliflora; assembly: GCA_947648045.1. Lineage (NCBI taxonomy): Eukaryota > Viridiplantae > Streptophyta > Magnoliopsida > Caryophyllales > Amaranthaceae > Beta > Beta corolliflora. The sequence continues at coordinate 26,465 of CANSZD010002747.1, forward strand.
ACATAAAGTGATGTAGAAAAGGAGGTTGTGCCAAAGAGGAAGGTGAAGGGCAAGCTTCATATTCAGTTTGAGCTTCCACCAGGAAGTCTCACTGATGAAGAAATTACTGCAAAAGCTAAAGATGTAAGTTGTAAATTTTAGAATAATATTAATTTTTAATATAGTATAGTTTTGAGTGATATAGTGTGGTTGTATGTGGTATAGTATGGTTTTATGTGATATAGTGTGCTTTATGTGATAGTGGTGGTATGTGATATAGTGTGTTTGTATTTGATATAGTGTATTTTGAAATGATATAGTGTGTTTTGACATGATAGTGTTTTACTGTGAGTTTTTTTGGCATGATAGTGTATTTTACATGATATAGTGTATATTGACTTGATATAGTGTGTTTTGACATGATATAGTGTATTTTGAGTGATATAGTGTTGTTTTATATGATAGTGTATTGTTTGTGGTATAGTGTATTTGCTCTAATTGTTTTGGTTGTGATACAACATAGTGTGTTTTTGCTCTGATATAGTTGGTGTTATTTTCATATAGTTGGTTTTGTTTTGATATAGTGTATTTTCATATGGAGTATTACAAATTAATTGTCTTTGTTTTGTTTTTTGTAGGAGCTTCATGCTTTGTGGTTGATTTGGAAGAGGGATTTGGAAGCTGTCTCCCATTGCCACATTGATGCGTTTAAGAGTTTGAAGGACTCTTTGTGGCTGGTATTCCTTCTTCTTCTGATAATCCTTCCCAAGATGATCTTAACAAAATTTTATCAAATTCAGTTTATCAGAAGTTCTTTGATGAGATGGTATCATTGGCATATGCTGTGAAGGATTTGCCTACTGGTTGGGATGAAGTTTCTAATCCTTCAACTATTGCCTTCCCTAGCTTTATTGTGACTCAATTGAGTCAGAAGACCACTGATATCATCAACAACGTGTTTTATGATGCAAGTGAGAACATGTATGTGGAGAATACATGGACTGCTTTCCAAAGTATTTTGTCTAGGGGTCCAGCAAAGTCAACTCTAAGGCTGGATGTTTATGCAGTTGAAGGTGCTTTCAGTCATCTTTCAAAGATGATGAAGGGTTTTGAAAATGTGATGGAAGATTTACCTATATTTTTAAGGGAGGCTGTTGATTATTGTTCTAAAAATCAAGATCCTTTAGTTGGGAGGCAAATTTTTGAATGAAATTTGTTTAACGTATTGTTTTTATTGAAATTATTCTTACAATTTGTGTTGTTTGTTGCAGTGAAGAGCTCTTTAAACTGGATGAAGTGTTTTTCTCTATTCCTCGGAGTGAGATTTGGACGGTTGGTAGTGAGACTGAAATATTTGAATCAGTTATAGATAATTGGGCAAGAATGATGAATATCAATGAACTCAGTCTCTCTTCTCCTCCAAAAAAGTTTTACTTTACTTCTTCTCAGAGTGTAAGAACTTTTTGTAATATATTTTTATGTTGTTGAATTCTTTATCTTTGCATGCATTATTTATTTTGTGATAACATGAGTTTTTATGTTGCAGGGTGCGTTGTTTCATGTGCTAGAAGATGGAACTGATGCTCAACACGTCGATGATTTGATCAAATGCTGGAAGTTTCAAGTTGAAGACTTAAATAATATTCCAAAACTGGATTCTGGTGTTGAACTGGTGAGACAAGTTCTCTTTTTGAAATTATGGTCTTGTTTTTTGTAGTTGGTTTACATATATTTTTATGATGAAAGTATTTGTTAGTATAAGTAGACAAATATATAGTGGGTTTATATGTGATATAGTGTGTTTATATATATCATATAGTGGCTTTCTTTATTATATGGTGTGTTATGTGTGCTAGTGCAGTTGATATAGTATAAATAGACAAATATATAGTGGGTTTCTATGTGATATAATGTGTTTGTATGTGATATAGTGTGTTTGTTTATGATATAGTGTGTTATGTGCGCTAGTGTTCATATAGTGTGTTTGTTTATTATATAGTATGTTTCTCTGTGGTATAGTATCATTTTAGATGATACAGTTGATTTTATGATAGTTATTTTTACTCATTGAGTTTATACTCTTTTTATTCTGTAGGTTTTTTCCCAACTTTACTAAAAGGAGTTAATCATTATGTTCTGTTTGTGCTGGACATAGAGAAAAACATTGTTTTTTATATTGATAACAAGATTTGGGATGATGATGAGGAGTATAAGAAAATGATAAAGACTCTCAGTTTAATCATTGCTGATGGAGTTTCAAGTCTTTTCCAATCTTATGAAATCCCACAATCCAAAGGTGATGATATGGGTTTATGGCCAACAACAGAAGTGAAAGGAAGCTGAAAAAAAGGTGCATATGATTTGGACTGTGGTGCGTATATACTTTTCCATATGCTACTTTTTGATGGCTCACAAGAGTTTGAATGCCCATATCTGAATGATGTAAGTTTAATATAATTATTTTTATCTCAGTTATGTATTTAATTTTTTTTATAGTTTCTTACTGATTTCATTTATTTTCAGGAGAGGATTAGGAAAGCAACACGAGTCTCGTTGTGTGGTTGCATGATTTTATCTAATCTGAATTTGAATAGAAGTGTGCTTGTGGAGAATGTGATATCATTCAGATCAAAGAGATCAGAGACTGATGCTTTTATTGAAGAAAATGAAAGAAAGAATGCCGAAGAGAGTAAGAGGATTGAAGATTATTTAAGACAGAAAATGCAGAAAGAAAAACAGGACAAAGAAGTTGGAGGTGGGAAGAAGAAGAAGACAACAAAGAAAAAGTTAACAATCAAATTTGGAAAGTAGAACTACTTGATGTACTTGATTTTACAAACAATGTTACTAATCTAACTGCAGTAATAGTGTGACATATGTAGGTTTGGGTTGATACAGTAGGTTTGGGTTGACAGTAGGTTTGTGTTGATACAGTAGGTTTTTGTTGGTACACTAGGTATTTGTTGGTACAGTAGTTTAGTTGATATAGTTTGGTTTTAGTTGATATAGTGTGATTTATGTTGGTATAGTATGGTTTATGTTGATGAAGTGTGATATATTTATTTTGCTGCCTGATATAATTTATATATTTGTTTTTTGATATAGTTGATTTTGTTATGATATAGTTGATTTCCTCCTTATATAGTTGATTTAAAAACTGTAGATTCTTGTAGATATGTAAATTTCATAAATATATAGTGCACTATATTTACATATAGTGTACAAGTCATTAGAGACTAAGCTATTATTTATTTACTTGGTTTTGATGTAGTTGATTTTGTTTTGATATAGTTTATTTTCTCATGATATAGTTGATTAAAAAAATTATAGTAGTAGTTGATATTTATAGGTTTTGATATAGTTGTGTACACTAGGCTAAATCATACTAACAGTTTTTTCATAAGAATTTGTTTATATAGTGTATTTCATAACCATATAGTGCACTATATTTGCATATAGTGCACTATATTTGCATATAGTGCACTATATTTGCATATAGTGTACAAGTCTTATTACAAACTCAACCATTAAAAAAATTGCATATAGTACTCTTGGTAAACAATTTTAGAACATATGTTCTTTTGGAGTTATGCTTCCAAACTCCTTGTGTCTCTTTTTCCCTTTTTTTGATGCCCTCTTGTATGAATCATAGTGTCCTTTTATTCGCTTGTTGTCTTTTCCTTTTGTGACTGCTCTATCTAGATCCAAAACTGTTGGTCTTGGTGCTGATTATTGTGCATTTTTTTCTTGACTTTCATTAGCTTGTAATGCTGCAGCTGCTTCTTGTAATGCTTTCTGATGAGCGATTTTCTGCTGCTACTTTTGCTTCTTCAATCTTTATTACTTCTTCAACTTTTGAATTTTGTTTTTTTGAAGCTTTCCTCTATCACTGCTCTAGCTGGTTCTATTATGTGGCTCTTTAATATGAGGTTATAGTACCTTATGCCATGAAAGTTTGTGTTAGTATTAAGTAGACAAATATATATTGGGTTACTATGTGCTATAGTGTGTTTATAGATCATATAGTGGCTTTCTTTATGATATAGTGTGTTCTGTGCTAGTGTACAGTTGATATAGTATTAGACAAATATATATGGATTTCTATGTGATATACACTAGTGGAAAAAACTGCTTTTGCTACTTATCAAATGCTCCGGTTAACTAATCAACCGGAGCATTTGTTAAAATTTTAATATAAAAATTCACAAATGCTCGGGTTGATAAGTCAAACGGAGCATTTGACACATCTCTCAATTCATGACATTAAACCTCGCACTATACGTATTACTAAATTTTATTTCGACCTCCGCATCTGTCCTTCCCTCCCTCCCAAGTCTCCCGTTCAATTGAAACCTCCCACTGTACTCATTCGTCGTCCTTTTTGCTCCCTCCGTCATCCTTCGCTTAATTTGTGTTAAATTCATTGTAAGTTTTCAATTTCGCTCTAATGTTTCGCCAGTTTAGGGTTTTTTACTTGAGTATTTTGGTTGTTGTTTGCGTCCTTCTCCTTCGTCTTCCCCTAGATAGATCTCTGCATCTCCCGCTTTTCATGCTTTCTTAGTTGTCGAAATTTAGGGTTTTTTGTTTCTTTTCTGCTAGTAGGTTCTAGATCTCGAAATTTTTGGATTTTAGGGTTTTCTCGAATATTCGTGGTAATTTCTCGATTCTTTTTTCTCTATGATTTTCTTCATTATTTTTCGATTCTTTCTCTGATGTGTTTAATGTTCAATTATAGGAGGAGATGGGAAAGAGGAGAGAGATTGAGGGAGAAGTATCAAAAATCTCCTAGTCAAACTGACGAACTGTCAACGGGATGTGATAGGAATCTTCACTCAAATTCGCTGCTTAATTCGCCAAGCTACTTCAAGTTCATTCTTCAAGACTGAATTTTAGGGCATGATTTGGAATCAAGGTAACCTTCTAATCCAACTTTACGTTTTCTATTTGCTTGTGAAATTGAAGCAAAAAAAGTATGAAATTGTTGTGGTCCTTTTTATGTTGTTTCAGCTAAATCTACATCAATCAACAAGGTTTGAATGCCTTAATTTATCTAAATGTGCGAAAAATCTGAATTTTGCAGGAGTGTTAAAATATACTATTTGTTGTATAAGTATATTCTTCATAGACTTTGACTGATGGGATTAAGTGCTCTCTTCCTACTTGATTATCTTTTTACTTATGTGGAAAGAGAACTGGATACTCTACCTCTATGTTGGGCACCCGTCTGCATAGAATGGATGGCCCAGTTATGACCTAAGTTCCACTTATGTGTTCTCCCACATGCAGCGTGTTCTGGAGAAGCTAAACTCGTAATCAATTGTGATGGCGTACAAGGAAATCCTTCTCTGTCTCCTATGTCACACTTTTAAGATAATTTAGACTCAGGCTTTCATCTTCTGATTTAAAGTCATTATGAGAATACATGTCCTCATATGTGATACTGTGTTCTGAAGGAATTAGAAACCTATTGCGTTCCGTGTCCCCACATAAATATTCTGTTAATTTGTGCCCATATTTCGATTTCTAAGAATTTCCAGGCTTATTTTTCCTACAGCGCATTTCTTGATGCAGTACAAGAACCAAAATGCAGAAAGAAATGCTAAGCCATGTGACCTGTAGTTGGCTAACATCTAGGCAGTCCTGTCTCATTATTGATTTTAGGTGTACTTATTTCGGCTTTGCAAGCATCTGTACAGAATATGATCCTACATGTTTGTGGAATTTATCTGTTGAGTCATTTTTGAAATACGTCTTTCTGGTCACTAGATGAATAAAGCTTGGACCGGTTTGGAGAAGGCGCTGAAAGGGTCTTTTAAAAACAAAATTTATGGGTACTCTTAGATGTAAATTTTCTCTTTTGCCTATTGTGCTTTGCTGGACTACGTCAATCATTTTGCTTAAACTAAGCCTAAACTTTTGTGCAGTGTTGGGGTGTGGTTGCTATCTCGTGTGAAACCATCCGAGATCTTCCTGAAATCTATATCTGAAGACGTCACTGGAGTTGAAGTTACGTATCCAACAAGGTTCTTTTTCACTTTCATGTTTCGACACTTGCCTTCGGACATTCCTTGTTTTCATAGATTGGTATGAGATGTAAGATATAACCAGTTTTAGATCTGGCTTATTGTTCCAGTTTTAGTGCTTGTATACTGGTGTGGTTGAGTATCTAGATTTTCCAAAACTGCGGAATATTACATCTTTCTTTGCTGCTTTTTTTTGTGTTGCAGTTTGAATGCTAGACTCGTACGGCGGAGATTCAGGCACCTTGCTCCAAATCTCTTTCTATAACTTTGGAAATACTAAATGTTTTTTATGGGAGTATTGGTAGTTGAGTATCTAGATTTTCCAAAACTGCGGAATATTACATCTTTCTGCTGCTTTTTTTTATGTTGCAGTTTGAATGCTAGACTCGTACGGCAGAGATTCAGGCACATTGCTATGAGGTATTGCATGACCTTTGTTCTTATCATTTGGAATTTATATAGACTATAGAGGATAGTGGAATTGTTTTGTTGATTTGCTAAGTGTTGTCAGAAATGTATATGGCATTTTGAGATTATTGAATGCACTAAAAGTTCAAGTTGGCACTAAACTTACATTATAAAATGACGGTGGATGATGATGCTCTTTTGATAAAGTTGCAAGGGTGGACTTTTCTCTTAGTGCCGCCAGCTTTATTGGCAATGCAGTTCAGCTCTAATGCTCTATCATGCTCAAACAAGTAGTTAGGATTCATTATTATTAGTGTTCGCTTCTTGGAAGCTCATTGTTCACAAACATTGTTTTCCTGCCTCTTTTGATTACTGTGCTTGAACGAGCGATTCAAGTTCATCACTTCGCACACTTCACTCTTCAATTCGCCATCGCGTTCATAAACATCGCAGGTTTGTTTCCAATTCTCGTCCTTTTTTCCTTGAATTTTGTAAAATTTAATCTGATTTTCGATTTTGTTTGACTCCTTTTCTTTTTTGCAGTTTTGCAATTTTGTTATCTTGGTTTTTGTTCTGTGTGTTTGTGAGGTTTGGCAAGTTGAGGGTGGAAGGTGTCTTCGATTCCATATTAGATGTGGATCGGCCGCCTTGATGTTTGCGTTGCTGCTAGACAGCTGTTGTTGTTTTTTCTTTTTCTTGATTGGTTATATTTGTGGGTGTGAATTGATTGTGTTTGATTCTTTATTGGGATGAATAGGTCACTGTGCTGAAAAAATAACCAAATTAACTATGTAGACATAGGAATTCTGATGATTCTGTGTCTGTTAACACCCACTACAGCTGTTGGGGAGCTTGGTCTAGACAAAGGGTCACATGGGAAACAAATTGACTTTGATGTTCAGGTTGAAGTTTTTAAGAAAAAGCTAGAACTAGCGAAAGAGCTTAAAAGGCCAGCTTCGGTACACTGTGTGCGTGCCTTTGGTGACCTTCTTGATGTGATGAAATCAACTGGCCCTATTCCTGATGGAGTTATTCTTCATTCTTACTTAGGATCTGCTGAAATGGTCCCTAATTAGAAAGGCTTGGTGCTTATTTTTCCTTCTCTGGATTTCTTATGTCAATGAAATCACAAAAGGCTAAGAAGATGCTCAAGGCAGTGCCTTTTGATAGAATTATGCTCAAGACTGATGCACCAGATGCCCGGCCTAAGTCGAATTTGGGCGATTTGTTCTTAGTGGAAGGTGATCCTTCCCTTTCTCCGTAACTTCAGCGCTAGGAGAGAGTCCACATTTGAGGGATAGGTCGAAGTTGAGAAAGAAGCACCGAATTGCCAAAGGAAATACTGAATCATCCGGCTAATATACATAACATACTAACCTTCGTGGCCGCCCTGCTTGAGATGAGTAAAGAAGAAGAGGCAGAGTTAAGCCACTCAAATGCGATTCGCTTGTTCTCTTATGAAGGATCTAAGCTACTCCAAGAAGGTTAGTGCATCATTGTTCTGCTTGTATCTGTGCTGCAGATATAGACCTATATGGATACTTTCTTAATTATTTTCTATTATAATGTGCTATTTGTTATTATTTTTGTGTCACATCCCGTCTCATGTCCATGTGTTAAATTTTTTTCAAGTTGGCTCCTTGGGCAGGGATTGGATTTGTAGTTATTCTAAAGAATGAAACTCAGATCTTTCACTTATTTATTATTGGTATAGAATTCAAGTAGTTGAATGCACCAAAGAAAAAGGCTTGTTGCTTGTTCGGTCTTTTAGTATGCTATTGGTAATTATATCTACTTATTGACTGCAATCTTGGTCGCTTTAATAACTAAAATTGATACCAATACATACTCCTGATTCAATTACTGTGCATTATTATAATTGAGTCTCGCATTTGTGTCTGTGACTTTGTCACGTTCACTTCTTGCAGGTTTCATCAATATAAGGAAGATGACATATATACTTTGGTCTCTTGTAGTTTGTCTAAGAATGGTGTTAGCAGCTGAATTTAGAAGTGCAATTGATTTAATTTAGCTTGGCATGAACTGTATTCTTGTTTCATATTTCTGTCTCTGACTTGTTAGATGTGCCACCTGATATAGTATAAACCATACCTCATTTTGCAGCAGCCATTCTAAAATCTACTAGTTCAAATTCTGGTTTGTTGAACTTGTGGCACATATGGCTTGTTCAATACTCAATAGTGGGTAATAAAGTTGATTATACACATCTTTAATTTCACTTATGAGATTGAAACAACATTATTGATTTGTGGTTCTTGTGAAGCATGGCACTTGTTCTTGTTTCTTTCAGTTCTACATGTTGTATTTTAGAGTTTTCTTTTTTCGGTTGTCAATATTGAAGGTTCCGTATGACTGGTGGCACAACTGATGGAATGGCGGCAAGACTAAACAAATGGGAAGACAAGAAAATTGAACTTGGCTTGTTATGTTAAAAACTGTTGTTGGATGGTTGTTCCCGCTGCTGTATTATCAGCAGGGATTTTTATTGCTTGTGTTTATATAAACTGACAGTTATAGTTCTTGTAATTTACAATATAATTGTTATTTATATGTAATCTCTTGTATCTATGAATATTAGAAATAGATATTTTATCTATACGATTGATCCTGCATACAATTTAAAATAAAAAAAAATCCAAAAAAAAAAAATTTTTTTTTATTATTTTTTGGCCCTCAAATGCTCCGGTTTTTCGTTATCAACCGAAGCATTTGATGCATCCTGGGCATGTAAAATTCATCAAATACTCCGGTTTTAAGCACAACCGGAGCATTTGAGAAAATAAATGCTCCGGTTGAAAACCGGAGCATTTGTAAAATACTCAAATGCTCGTATGACGTCTGCTACGAGCCAAATACGGAGCATTTGTGGGCTATTTAACCGGAGCATTTGAGCATTTTTCCACTAGTGATAGTGTGTTTATATATCATATAGTGTATTTCTTTATGATATTATTTTGCTAGTGTAGAGTTCATATAGTGTGTGTTTATCATATAGTATATTTCTCTATGGTATAGTTTCTTTTCAGATGATATAGTGTATTATTGTTTGTTATACTCTATAAACTAAAATTGCATAAACTTAATTACATACCTCCTTATCATGTGCAGTCTCCATGGTGTGAAGCTGTTTATTTCTCCTTTTTCTCTCTTTTCATTATCAAATTTCTCCCAAACTTCTTTTTTGCAAATCTTGTCCACCTTGATGATATATATTTCTCTGGTATTTTTTGGACAGAATGCAAGTGTAGAACTCTTATGGCATGAAAGCACAACCAACTTGATTCTTCAAAATTTCTGCATCCACACTCAATTGTCTTCTCTAGGTAATTGAAGGAGACTTTTGAGAAGAACCATCAATGCCATTGAGGAAAACTTTGTATGTCATAATGTTCCCTTGTGTACCAACTAATTCAATTGCACTTGCCATTGCATGTTTGAATTCTTCCTCGAAATCTCGAAAAAGAGTATGTGTGTACTGTAAAGAAGCATGTTTCAATAGTGGACTCATGCAGAGATCTGATTTTACTATTCCCTTTGTATAATTAAAATCATCCCTTTCTTCCTGTCTTCTCCACCTTTCTCTTTGTTTCTTGGAATTTTGAAAAGAAGTCGGCCAAGCTAGTGGTTTTGCTTGCCTTAAACCCAACAAAGATGATTTGTGCTTTCACTTCTCTGTGAAGATAATATTCTGGCAGAGAAGAAATCTTTGCTAAATGTTGTACACCATTTTTATTTCAAACTACACAATCTCTTGAACCAGTCATCATCTTCTAGTTCGTATTTTTTGGTCATTGTGCTCCAAGTTTGTTCAAATTCTGTCTTTGTAATGCAACCACTCAGACACTTGTGAAAAGTGTTCTTGAAGTCCTTATCTGCCTTCATCAATCCAAATCGTTGGTTTGCGTTATGACTCAAATGCCATAAACATAGCCTGGGTCTTGAGGTTGGGAAAGTCTGTCAATAAGTTCATATAGTTAGGTTTTCTAATAATATATGTTGCTCCTGCAATAGTATAACATAACTTGTAGAAATTCACATAAACATCAGTACCTTTTTTATTCCTGCTGCAATTGCAGCATCTTGGTCACTAAATATAGTTATTGGACATTTACCTCTCATTGACTTTTTGAATGTTTCAAAAAAACCCATTCAAATGATGGTGTTGTCTCATCCGCAAGAAACGCACATGCAAACATTGTGTTTTTCCAATGGTTATTAATTCCTACAAATGGTGCACAAATGAGATTATACTTGTTTGTCCTATATGTAGTATCAAAAACCATAACATCTCCAAAGATTGTGTAGTCCTCAAGCATCATAAAGTCTCTCCAAAACAAGCAGCAAACCTTTCCTTCATCATTCAATCTTACTCTAAAGAAGAAGTTACTATCTGTTTGCATCTGCTCATAAAGGTTATCAACAACATTTTGTGAACCCTTTCCCTCAATTGGTTTTATTTTGAGTTTATAGCAGCAGTTGAAATGGTCCTTCATGGAATGCCCCAATACATCTTCACCACCAGCTTCTGTACTCATGTATCTGAATGAATCTATTGGTCTCAGTCCACACTCTTGCATAGCTTGTATGGTTCTACCATCTTTTTGCATTGATTTTTGTCTTCACTAGTGGAAAAAACCTCATATGATCCAATCAAAAAGTGTCTTACTAATTCGGTTTTTTACCGAAACGGATAGAGCTGGAGCGGCTAAGGGGAGTGAACTTATCCGGTTCAAAACCGGATCAGTTAGGAATTCATTGATCCGGTCATGGCACAAAACCGGATCGGTTAAGTTGATTAACTAATCTGGTTTTATGCCATGACCGGATCAGTTGATCATCAATAACAATAATGACCAGCCTAGTCACAACATCCACATAAGAGTACAAGACCACAATGTCAAATTATCATCACACTATCACAAACAAAAACACATATACAATAATACAAATTAACCAAAATAATACTCAGATTAACACCCAAAAATAAAAATAAAAACTATCATCCACAAACGAGGAAGACGAGAAAATTACATAAAAAAAAGAAAAATTAAACATTATAGAAATTTACTAGAAAATTACAAAAAAAAACAAAAAACGAAAATTACAAAAATTACAAAAAAAACTACAAAAATATAAACAACCCTAGATATAATTACGAAAAATTACAAAATAAATTAGAACAAAAAATAAGAACCCTAGATATAATTACGCAAACGAAATGGAAATCATTAAGAACGAAAAAAAGGAACCTCAAATCCTAGATCTAATGTCTCGCACTCTGGAATTTTTGAATTCTTTCTTCTTCATTCTTTCGTCTTTCTTCAAAATCCGAAAGCGATGGGTGGCTTTGGTGTTCGTTGTTAATGTGGTGGTTGCGACGACGAAAGAAGAGAGGCGATTTGTTGATGGCGAGGAATCGAGAGACGAGAATAGCGAGGAATAGAATGAGGAAGAGAGTTGTTCGTTGATGGCGAGGAATTGAACAAACGAGGCGAGGAAAAGAGAGAGTGTGATTCTGGCTTCGTCGTGCTCCGAAGTCGACCTTTTCCCTTAGGCTTCGAGGGAGGTGGTGGCGAGGTTCGTTTATTTTTTTTCGTCGTGGAGATGTGGTGGATGGGTTAAGGAGGGAATGGTGGCTGGGTTTAGGAGGGAGAAGGGAGAAGGGAGAAGGGAGCAGGGAGAAGGGAGCAGGTGAGACAGAGTTGGGGAACTTAGGGTTTGGTTCCTTAATATAATGAGAGAGAGTTTTGGTGGGCTGCATTTTAATTAAGGAGGAACGGTTGGGTCGGGGAGGGGAACTTTGGTCCTTTGTCCACTAAAATGATCCAGTGAGAGGTGAACCGGATCTATTAACGAAAACTGATTTGTTTCTCCTCCCAACCGGATCAATTTAGTGGCCCAAAAATTTCCGCGCAAAAAGAAATGGACTTACTAATCTGGTTTTGTGAGAACCAGATCAGTTTAGTACTTGTGTCATTTGAGGTTTTTTCCAGTAGTACTTATTCCTCATTTTATACTCCCTCCGTTTCTTTTATAAAAAAAAAACTAGATTGGACCCGGTGCACACTAACTTAGTGTGCACCGGGTTGGTAATTGATATTAAATTCATATAGTGAGTTTTATAGAGATATAGTGAACTTATATACAATATAGTGGATTTTATTAACGGAAAACCTATAGTGAAATTATATGCAATATAGTGGAAGATTTAATTTTAATGTTTTAACATGCAGGAAGATGTAGATTGTATAGTATATATCGTGACACGTGCTTTAACATATAGAAAGATGTAGTTTATGCATGATAGAGTGAGTGTTTGAATGATATAGTGAGTTTCTGCATGATATAGTGAGTGTTTGAATGATATTGTGAGTTTCTACATGATATAGTGAGTGTTCGAATGATATAGTAGATTGTTCAGAAATGATGTAGTTTCTGCATGATATAGTATGTTTTTCAATGATATAGTGAGTTTCTGAATAATATAGTGGGTTTCTTAATGATATAGTGTATTGTTTAGAAATGATGTAGTTTCTGTATGATATAGTATGTTTCTGAATGATATAGTGAGTTTATGCATGATATAGTCGGTTTCTGAATGATATAGTGGATTGTTCAGAAATGATACATGCTTTTGGTATGGTGCACACTAATGTTAACGTGAATCGAGTCCACGTCAAATTGTTCTTTTTAATTGCTAAATTTTTATTTTGGGAAATCCAACTACCAACTTTGACCTATTATTTTGATTTTTTTTATAACTAAAAATATAGTCTTGTGTGTTCTTCTTAGATTCGTCTCTATGTGTAGATTCATAATATCAAATTTTTATAACTTTTACTTAAAAGGAATAAAAGATATTAAGGGCTGAAAACCGTCTTGAAAACTGTGCCCAAACAATATAGCAATTAAAACGAAACACATAGAGTATTAGACAGCCAACAACAACAACTGTTTTTATCAAACACAATTATAAACAGATAACAGTCTAACAATTAACACTAACAACTTATATAAACGACAAGCAAACTAATCTCCAGCTTATTGTCAAACATCCTTTCTATATATTGAGAAAAGTTTTTTGAATAACTCAATATATATGAAATTTCGAATGAATTACAAGATTTTTCTATCTATCTTAATCATCGAATAACTCATATCACTATTGATCACATAACTACCCCTTGGCCCAAGCCCTAGCATATATTTAACCCAAAAGTTTCCTCTCACCCCCACACTCATATGACATATCACTACTCTTCTGCCATGACCTACAAGTACAGAATACCATATATGGTAAACAACTAGTTGTTGGCTCGGGCGATGCCCTTAATAATTTATCAATGTGAATTTGAAGTATTGAATCAAGCACTTGAGAAAAGTGGGAAAAAAAAAGAGTTATAGGCATTGGATTGTGCTTAGGAAGTGATCTTCCAGTTCCTATTAAATTTTCTACATAGTAAATTATAATATGAATTATTCATCAATATAACATCGGTTTCAAGAGATTACATATATATAAATATATAATTACTTATAAAAAATATAATACAATCTTTTTTTTAGATGTAGGTTAATGTGTAAGAATACAGCCGATGCAATGAAATGGTGTAGTAGTGTTAATTACAGTGGTTATAAAAAATTGAAGAGCGTTTATTTTAATATAAGATTGCTGAAAGGTAGGACACGCTATTATTAACAATAGCTTAATGAGTATTAATATATACATTTGTATTTAATTGTCTTTAAAATAGAAAATTATTTTGTCTTTAGATATATTCTTTTCCCCATAAAGACCAATATGAGATAATAGAGTAGTTGGTTAGTGCATTTATATCTCAAATGAGAGGTCATGGGTTCGAGTCTTATAACACACATTTTTATTGTTTAATATTTCTCATTTAATTGTGTGGCGGAGGGGGAGTACATGTGGCATCATGACATGTTTTTGCCTTGGGTTTTAGATATATATATATAGATATATATCCTCCTCAACTTAATATTACTTGTCATTGGAAACTAATAGTCTTTGACATACTTGAACACTTGCCTAATCAAATTAAGTTACTTTGTGAAACGCAAGCATGTACACACAGAAAAACAGCTAGAATGAGAAAGACACAATCATAACTTGCCACATAGCTTTTGGAGATAATCCAACCTCCCCTCCCCTTAATTTTACCATTATATAAACAACCATTATGAATAAAAGTTACAAAAAGGTACAACTTTGACAAATACTAATGGGTTTGCCTATTTTTTTCCCATGATAACCATCACGTAACCTCTTTTTTCCCAAATCATAGTTCTTTTCGATCTATTATTTATAGAATAAATTATGGATGCACTGAGAGGTAGGAGGAAAAATGAATATATCTTAAACCTATTTGAAGCAAGAACTTCACAAAATTGCTTGTGGATAGTGTTATGGGTCTTGTAGACTTAAAATTTATTGTTCATCATGTTTTAGAAGGAAGCTTGACCATGTTGCCCTTACTTCTTTTTGCATTTTGGCGGTTCTTAGCATTTCTTCCATGTGGCGCTCTGTACATCACAACTGTCTTCTTCACCTCAATTCTCCTTCTCCATTGCAGCTAACCTCCTAAATCGTTTTCACCCATTTTTAAAATTTTCCATTTCGAAAATATTTTCAAATAGAGAAACACTAGAGGAAAAAAAGCCAAGGGCTGCTGTTATTTGAAAACCGCAACCCTTTTCAATAAAGGGATGCGGTTATCTGAAAACCGTAACCCTTTTTAATAAAGAAATGCGGTATTTGGGCTAACCGCAACCTTTTTTAAAACCGCAACCCTTCTATTTATTTTTTTAAAATAAATGCGCGCTCTTATTCTCTCTCGCAAACCCTCGCTGCTCAAACTCCCTCTTCCTCTCTCACTCCCACCCGCCTCTCTTTCTCACTCTTGGTCCCTTGGAGCCCTCCCCGACCTCGCTGAAACCCCATCTCCTCTTCTCTTCCGTCTCCTCCGGTTCATCCTTCCTCTCTCTCACCGCATTTTATTGTGGGTCTTCTCACCACTCCCTCGACCTCTCTATCTCTCTGTCATCCTCGAAGTTGTCTTCGACGACGTGAAATCGGCGCTCAGAAGGAAGAGAATGTTTCGCGAGGAGCGCGACACTTTTGCCCCTATCCATGTCCCATCTGACAAGTTCTGCCGCCACGGTGCTGCTGCTGTTATTGTTTTTTGCTTTGGTCCGTGCCTTTTCTCTATTTCTTCTTGGTGTTGATAAATGTTTAACAAGTTTAATTTTGTTTCTAATTATTTGATAAATTAGTTTAATTTTGGTCTGATTTTGAATAAATTTAGGGAGTTTTCGTTGAGTTAAAGATGGGGAGTGCGGAGAAATGGGTGATGCAGTTCGGAGTGACGAAGCCGATTTCCATGGCGGGACCTGCTGCTGAGAATTTGCAGAGAACTCGTGAATAGGAGAAGGTTTGTGTTGTTTTTTTTAATTCTTGATCATGTTTTTCAAGTTACAATTCTCGTTTTTATACTCTGGTTTTAAGATTGTTGTTTGTTGATCACTAGTTTTTGGCTGAATGTGGTCTTTATGAAAGCGAAGATGTTTCGGGTATGAAACAGTGGACGTCAAGGGTTTGACGGCCTATGGAGGTTGGATCAAGCTTGGCGACGTTGAGTATGTCGGTACTGAGTGATTTGGATTGTCGGGATACCTACACAATCAGCAAAGATGACTGGCCTCGGGGGGTTGCCGAGGAAGCCCCCTCCGATGCCTAAGTTAGACAAAGTACGTTGAGTAAGTACAGGTAGAGTAGGTAGGTGAACAGTGATTATGTACCTCGTAGTCAGTGCAGGAGGGTTATTTATAGTAGTAGCCAGTAGGTCGGTTCTTCTGGAACATGAATCTGATTCTTACACGTGTACCGTACTACGCTCAGTGGTACACGTGGACGTAGTACTGTTATGACGTTGGTGAGTGCTAGTGTACTAGCGAGGCACGCTCATTTGCCGAGTCCAGGTAGAGGACCGCGTTACTACACCGGCAAGTACCGACATGTCCGATCAGCCCGAGAAGATTGACTGGTCATAGTTCATTTTCCCAATGTGATGCTGACATGTATTGGGTACCGACAATAGTTTGTCGGCCGTACACACGGGGTTTGTTACCCCCGTACAACTAGCCCCCCCCAAAGTGATGACGGTGCAGCCGTCATTGCTTTGGCGGGACCTTGTCAAGAAGTCTAAGCGTTTTTTGAAAAAGTGGGTGCTGCGCCATCACGTGGGTCTACGCCACGTGTCCAAATCTGCCGAAGGCAGTTGTACTTGGGGTGATTTGGACCGTTCGTTTATTTCCTTAAATGTGCTTTTCTCTTTCTTCTCTTTCATTTCTAAACCGTCCTTTCACTTTCCTTTTCATCCTCTTCCTTCGTTCTCAAGTGCCTCCGGTGAGTTTTCCTCTCAACCCCGGTCGGATCCCGTTTTTCTTCGAGTTTTTTCTTGAAATTTCTACTCGTTTCTGCTTTTTTTTCTTCGTTTGGGGTTTATTTTGCCAGTCTAAGGCTGCTACTTAACTGGGCTCTCTGATTTTGTTGTGGGTTTCTTTTTCAGTTATTTTTCTGGAATTTCGCTCGTGAAACTCTCGTTCTTTCCGAGGTAAAACCCCTGCTCTTCTCCATTTTTCTGCTTCTACTTTGGTTTTTCTTTCATTTTCCCCATTATTCAGTATAGAAATAGGGTGAGCCGGTGAGGTATGTCTAGTGCTTCGGGGGATAGTTAGAATGAAGACTTAGTGGCCGCCCTTTTTGGCGAGGATTCGGCCACTCCTGAGGTGTCTTCGAAGGAGACACCTTCTTTGCCGGAGGAAGTAGTGGAGGAGAACCCTCCTGGTCATGATGCCGAAGAAGTTCTTTCTCCGGCTCGACCCCTCTCCACTCGAACTCTTTCAGTCACTAGAGAAGAAGTGGCCCAAAGCTTGTCGGATATCCAGATGGAGGAGGATAATCGTAAGCGAAAGAGTGGGCCCGCTCTCAATCCTGAAGTTCTCAAAAAGCTCCGCCACGAGACACTTGGCGAGCTTCGCGCAAAAGAATTTGCAGATGTCGACCTTCCCAATGCAGTAGAGATCGAACCTATCTGCCGTCAGTACTGGCTATCTTCCGACGAGGTCGCCATCCAAGAGTATGGTACTAATCTTGGAATGGCAGGTGTTTCTGTGGCGGTGCCACCGCCAAATACTGAAGACGTCGGTCATCGTCGGGGCCTTCTGACTGGGATGAGGCCCTGACCCATGGCAAGATCAGCCGTGACGAACGATACCGATGGAGAAAACTTGGTGGTCGGTCGAGAGCTGCTACTAGGACTAACAAGGCAAATTCTCCGGAACTTGTCGACCTATGCTCATCACATTCTGATCGAACCCCTGTGGTGACTAGAACTAGAGTTGTGGATCCTTCTTCAAGGCCTCAGCCGGTTGCCGGCCCATCCGGTCATTCCGATGGTGGTGCTGAGGCTGATGACGAGAGGATGAGTGAGAGCGAAGAGGACCAAGATGATGATGAAGCTGAGGCTGTGGGTGACGATGTCGGCTTAGATGAAGATTACTTGCCGGAGAATTATTCTGAGGGCCCGTCAACTATGACTCCTGAACTATCTTGGTTGCGTGACGCCGCCAAGTATGACTATTGTGGCGCTGCGACCAAGTTATACAATTTGCCGCCTGAGTTTGAGTTTTCATTGCCTCAGCCAGATGACGTTATTATTCGTCCTCCCGAGGGTTGTGTCGGCATTTAATCTTACCACTTTGAGTTTGGTTTGCGATTTCCTCTCGACCGACATCTCAAGGATTTACTTGTCGGCCTAAACGTTTGTCTTGCCCAGCTTACCCCCTTGGCGATCCGCCAAATGGTCTGTTACATATGGACCTGTAAATGGATGCATTTTCCTTTGACCCTTTATCTTTTCCGTCATCTCCATGGTTTGAAGAGAGACGGCTCTAACCATGGTGCTAAGGATGGCGATATTGACGCTGCTCGGAACAAAGGTTGGTACTCATTGTATACCACTCGTCATATGTTGACGGTGTTCCCTAGGATGACGTCATTGAAGTTTTAGAGGCAAAGATAGTTCTGGGTGAGAGTTTCTGAGGACTATCCTTTACGTCGTTGGTTTACCAAACCAAGATGTCGGCTGGAGCATCTCCCCCAGGCAGCGTTATCTGAGAAGGAAAGGGAGGCCTTAGCCTATTTTGAAACCAAGCCGCCAAAGACCCCAAAGGGTCGAAGTACGCCGAAAGTCTGGCTACCTCACCCTAAGTACATTTTAGGGAATATTTCCTTGTCGGCTGCCGGGATGTGTTATACACATCGCAACAGTAAGGAGGGTAAGGCTGCTGTCCTTCTTTGCTTTTCTTGTTTAGTTTCTTAGGCTTTTCCTCGTATATATGTGTGATGATATTGCTTATTGACATTCTCTTTTTTTTTTTTTTTTTTTTTTTTAGCGTTGAAGTTGTTGGACAAGAAGTGCCTGGGTTTGGATCACCGTTGGTTTCCGACAACCAGAATGCCTCAAGCTCCTCCTCCCAGCAAAGAATCTGAGACTATAGCCTCTTTCGCTAAGTCTCAGAATGCTGTTGCCTCTGGCTCGAAAAGTGACGCCAAGTCCTCTTCCCGCCGACAAAAGCCAAAGAATGAGCCTACTGCTTCCAGGGCTCCTAATGTTTTGCCGGTTGTGAGGGGTGGACGCCAACCTAGGGGTGTTACCAGGGCTGACTCTCTCAACAAAAAGATCGACTCTGATAAGGTTATCTCCCCTATGGAGGTTGAGCATGACGGCAGACCCGTCGGTAGCAGTTCTATGGCCTCCCAAGAGCAATCCGGCAAGAGGAAATCTCCTGATAACGTTTCTACTGGTGTTCCTTCTGGGGTAGGCGCCGGCAAGCGTCTAGTTTTGTCGTCTGAAGAGAAACAGGATATCATCTCCCGGATCCCAGCGGGCATTCGTTTCAGGGGGGATAACTTTATTGAGCCTGAGTTGGCGGATGTCCCCTTCGATCATCCGTGTGCCAAGTATGATACTATCCCTGCTCATCCAGTGAGCTCTTGGCGGCCAACCTTGGACATTGATACCAACGAGTCTCTGCAGTTTGATTATCCCGAACTTGGCGGCGATTTGGGTTGGCGGATGCTACAGAATTTTCAACTCCCGTTAGACAAGCCGGGGGAGATGATTCTCGCCCCCGCGGCTACCGCCTGCCATAAGTTCATGGAGGTACCTTTCTTTTTTAGTTTGTCGACTAGCTGCCTTTCTTTTCGTTTTGTTTATAATTCTTTCCTTTCTTATGTTTTTCCTTTCAGGCCGCCAATGCTTTGACGAATTTTACGAGGGCTTACCAAGTGGCTTGTGATGAGAAAAATGCTCTTGCCAAGAAGCATTCTATCTTGTCACACCAGATGGAGACTCAAAACAAACTGAAGCAGGATTATAAGGCCAAAGTGGATGCTGCCGCCAAGAAAACCATTGATGAAGCCACTGCTGCCGCCAAACAAGCTGCTGATGACACGGTTGTTGCCTTAAAAGAAGAGCAGTCGAAAGTTGTTGACTTAACCACCCAGCTCTCTGATCTACAGGCTCATGTTGCCGGTGCTCGTAAGTCTGTGGTTAAGGATTACCGCAATTCGGACGAGTTTGTGAACTATTTGGTGCAAAGGCATGCCGGCGGATGGGCTGCAGCTATGCGATGTGTGTTACGAGAATTTCCTGAGTTTGATTGGGATCAAATTGAGGCTGCTTTTGATGCTGGCAAGCATAAGAATCCTATGTCGGATGAAGTTTGCCCTGTTGATGAAATTCATGTCCACAACTCTGATCCTCGTCATCCTATGGAGACTAATGATGCTGAGGACGCCAACTCTAATGTTGATCAGATGATTACTAATGATTTTGTCGGCACCGACAAATAGGGATTTTGGCGGCCATCACTTGCTTCTTCGGTTTCATCTAATGATCTGTGAACACTTTACCTTATCTTAACTATCCCCTGTTTTTGGCGGCATGCGTGCTTGTTTAAACAATTGTTTGTCAGTGGCCTAGGTGCCTTTAAACAATGTTCTTTGATAGTTTACGTTATGTTCGTATGAGCCGACAATGTGTGCTTCTTTGAACTTTTAAGTGAATGCATATTTTGCTTTTCGTTTATTCGTTGTTTGTTTTTTTTTTTTTTTGTCGGCCAGTGTTGGTTAGTAACCATATACACTGTTATTTATTTGTGATCATGTGTAAGTGTTGGTTTGCAACCATAACCACTTTTTCAAATGGCTAGATGAGTGGGAACGTCTGATTAGTAATCATATTCGATCCCTTAGTGTTGGTTGGCAACCATATACACTCGTTAGTAAGCCTTTTCTAAGACGAGTTATTGCTAAATTGCTGCCTTGTAGGTGGCCAGCTTTCATTTTCTCATAACTATGTGTTAGCCCCCTTGTAGGTGATGGGTTTTCACACTTTACAGCCTATCAAAATAAGTTTTGCTAAGTACAATGTCTCTCATTTCTATACAAAGTATTTTTTTAACACACTTGCATTCCAACTGTTAGCCAGCATCTTGTCGTCCATCTTACTCAGCTTGTAGGAACATGGTACTATCTCTTCTCGTATGAAGTATGGGCCTTCCCAGTTTGCAGTGAGCTTTCCCTCAGTGTGGGCTTTGCCGGTTGCCGCAGTCCTTCTGAGGACTAGTTCGCCAATTCTCAGGGGTCGATGATTGACTCGCTTGTTATAAGCTCTCCTCATTCTGTCCTTTGAGGCTGCCAACTTAACCTCAGCCGTCAATATTACTTCCGGCAAAAAATCCAGGGCTTCTTTTTGTAACTGGCCATTACTTTGCTCCTCAAAGTATCTTACTCTGAAATTCGGCAAACCCACTTCCACCGGTAGAACAGCATCTACTCTAAATGTCAACCTGAATGGACTTTCTCCAGTTGATTCTTTTTCTGTAGTTCTGTTTGCCCATAGTACCTCGGGTACCTTCTCGGCCCATAGCCCCTTCAGATCGTCAAGTTTCTTCTTTAGTGCACTGAGGATTTGCTTGTTGGCTGCTTCTGCCTGGCCATTGCTTTGTGGATGGCATACCGAAGAATAAGCAAACTTGACTTTGAAGTCCGCCAAATATTTCTGCACTGGCTTACAATCGAACTGAACGCCATGATCAAACACAATGGCGGTAGGGATGCCGAACCTGGTGATGATGTTGTGCCAGATGAACTTAATAACTTGCTGAGCCTTTATCATGGCGGTGGGTTCGACCTCTATCCATTTCGTGAAGTAGTCGATACCGACAATCAGGAATTTCCTGCCGCCAGTGGCTGTGGTGAATGGTCCTAGAATGTCCATTCCCCATTGTGCGAATGGTATAGGGCATAGAATGGGTTGTAGGTCATTTGCCGGCAAATTAATTATTGGCGCGAACTTCTGGCATTTATCGCACTTTTTCACATACTCCTGTGCTTCTGCCACCATAGTTGGCCAATAATATCCTGCCCTAAGAGCTTTATGAGCCAATGTCCGGCCGCCAATGTGGTTTCCACAAATGCCTTCATGGATTTCCTCTAGTATTTTCACTGCTTCTTGTGCTGTGACACATTTGGGCAATGGTAGAGAGAATCCTTTTTTGAACAATTCCCCTTGATAAATGACGAACCAGCTAGCCCCTTTCTTGACCTTGGTTGCCGCTTTCTTCTCTTCTGGCAATTCTCCCGTTAATTTGAACCTGACTATGTCGGAGTACCATTCGCCATGAGTAGTGATGACGGCAACCGCCACCTTCTGCTCAATGCTCTTCTCTTTGAGTACTTCTACCATGACGGTTCGCTCAATGTCGATGAGTGACGAGCTCGCCAACTTGGACAGGGTGTCAGCTTGGCTGTTCTCTGTCCTTGGAATGACATTTATCTCGAAACTTTGTAGTCGTGAAGTCATCTCTCTTACTATCTCGAGATATTTTATCATTGCCGGCTACCTGGCCTCGTATTCTCCTTTTATCTGACTGTCGACAAGCTGGGAATCTGTGGACAAGTGGACTTTTTTGGCATCAGCCGCCAAACACAGTCGTAAGGCCGCCAGTGTGGCTTCATACTCTGCCTCGTTATTTGAGGCTTTGAACGAAAATCTGATGGCATATTCAAACACATGCCCCTCTGGCGATGTCATGATTATGCCGGCGCCTGATCCATGTTGAGCAGACGAGCCGTCAACTGATACTTTCCAAATGCAAACTTCTTCTAACTCTTCTTCATATGTTGCTTCAACGATAAAATCCGCCAAGGCTTGGGCTTTAATTGCTGGTCTGGGCTTAAATTCTAACTCAAATTCCGATAATCCAATGGCCCATTTCAACAGTCTGCCAGAAGATTCTAGCTTATGCAAGGCCTTCTCCAGAGGGTGATTCGTCAAGATTTGGACTGAGTGTGCATCAAAATACGGCCTTAACTTTCTCGCCGCCACCAATACTGCATATGCTAACTTTTCAATGAGTTGGTATCTCTGTTCTGCCGGATTCAAAACATGACTGATAAAATAGACCGGCAACTGTTCCTTGCCTTTTTCCACGAGAAGCACTGCTGCTATTGTCCTTGGAGTGGCCGACACGTACAACTGCAACTTATCTTGTGGTAACGGCCTAGCAATAGTAGGTAACTTGCTCGAATGCTCTTTAACCTTGGTGAAAGCTTTTGCCTGCTCTTCTCCCCATTCAAATTCTTTGTTTCCCTTTAGAATCTTGAAAAAAGGTAGAGCCTTGTCGGCAGATTTGGAGATGAACCTGGTTAATGCCGCCATTCTTCCCGTCAGCCTTTGGATATCCCTTACACTCTTGGGTTCCGGTAAGTCAATGACGGCCTTCACCTTATTGGGGTTGGTGTCAATTCCTCTTTCGCTTACCAAAAAACCCAGAAACTTGCCGGACTTAACTCCGAATACGCATTTCTTTGGATTTAACTTCATCTGGAAACGCCGTAACGTTTCAAATGTCTCATGTAAGTCTTTCAGGTGATCCTTCTCTGTCTTGCTTTTTACTATGGAGTCGTCAACATATACTTCTACATTTCTCCCCTTTTGAGCCTCAAATACCTTGTCAACTAGTTTTTGGTACGTTACCCCTACATTCTTCAACCCAAAAGGCATAGCTTTGTAGCAGAATACCCCGGCATCTGTGACGAATGCCGTCTTCTTTCTGTCTCCTTCAAACAAGCTTATCTGATGGTAACCCGAATAAGCGTCCATGAAACTCAACATGGCGTGCCCGCTTGTCGAGTCGACAAGCTGGTCAATTCTTGGCAGCGGGTAGCAATCTTTTAGACAAGCTTTATTGAGATCTGTAAAGTCAACACACATTCTCCACTGCCCACTTGCCTTCTTGACCATTACTACATTCGCCAGCCATGACGGGTAGTCACATGGTTCAATGAAATCTGCTGCCAGAAGTTTGTCGATCTCCTCCTTTATGGCCCTATTTTTCTCTGCCGAGAAAGTTCTCTTTTTCTGTTTAAGTCTAACTGCCTCATCAACATTCAGATGGTGGACCATTACATTTGGATCTATGCCCGGCATCTCATCAACAGAAAAGGCGAACACATCCGCATTCGCTCTGAGCAAAGTTACCAAATTCACTTTGACTTCTTGGTCTATGTCAGCACCAATCTTGACGGTTCTTTCTTTGTTACCGCTGACCAACTCGACTTCTTCGGTTTCGCCCGCAGGCCGACATGTTTCCAGCGGTCGAGGTTGCAATTCTTCACTAGTTATCTTCCTCTCCTCAGGGACTTGTCGGCTACACGCTCGTTTGGTGGTCTCGCCGCCAAGCTCTCCTTCTGCTTTCCTTTTTTGATTTGCCCCCTTTATCATAGTGTCATAGCATGACCTGGCTGACTCTTGGCTGCCTTTGAGTCTCTCTGGCTGTCCGTCGTTGGACATGTATACCATGGTCCGGTGGTATGTTGATACTACCGCTTGTGCATCGTGAATTAGCGGACGTCCAATGATGGCATTGAATGCTGTCGGAACATCCACTACGAGAAACTCTACCATTAGATCTCTGGCCTTTTCATTATAGCCAATTTTGACTGGTAGTTTTATGGATCCCCTTGGTATGACGGAAGCCCCTGTAAAGCCTGTTACGGGGTAACTTACTCCCTTCAAGTGCTCAATACCAATGTTCATCTTGTTGAAAGCAGCCATAAACAATATGTTGGCTGAGCTCCCGCCATCTACCAGCACTCTATGAATGGCGCAGTTTGCCACATTCAAGGTAATGACGAGAGGGTCGTCATGTGGGAAGATTATGCCTTCCGAATCTTTCTTCGTGAAGGTTACTGTTGGCATAGCTGGCGGTTCTGGCCAACGGTGAGTCTCATGCAGATTAACTTGATGACGGTACTCTTTCAAGCTCGCCTTGGCTCCACTAGCTGTCCCGCCATACGTAGGACCGTCGGATATGACATGTATAACCGTCAACCTGTCTCTGGCTGGGGAGCTCCTCTGAATCTCCTCGACAGGATTCTGATCCTGGTCATGCCGGCTAGAATCATGTCGGCTAGAGTCATAGCGACTAGCTTCTTGCCTTGACTTGTACTGGGTAAAATACCCTCTCCTAATCAAATCTTCCAGATTATTCTTTAAGTCCTTGCATTCTTCAGTGATGTGGCCGTGATCTTTATGGAAATCACACCATTTATTCCTGTCGCGGCCCTTATGGAACATCTTTCGAGGGCGTTGCCACTTGTCATCGTCCTTATGCATGGCGAAGATCTGCGCCCCGGGCTTAGTTAAAGGTGTGTAGTTCTCAAACTTTTCCTTCTTCTCTTTGCCCTTCAGGATACTGGTGTGGGCAACCTCTTTCTTAGCTTCCTTCTTGCTTTGACTTCCTCGCTTGTCTTCCTTGGCGGTTTCAGAATCACCTCTCCTAGCATTCGAGGCCCGGTCAAACTCTTCACTTTTTATGAACTCATTGGCCTTTCCCAGTACGGCCGCCAAGGTCTTTAGACTTTTTCTTCCTAAATAGCTTCTGAAGTCGCCATCCTTCAGACCTGACATTAATGCTAACACAGCTACTTCCTGCTGTAAGTTGGGTATTGTCACCGCTTCCCCATTGAATCTTCCTAAGAAGTCTCTGAGGCTTTCATTTTCGCCTTGCTTTAGAGCCATGAGTTCTCCAGTCGTTCTCTCCCGCCTCCTGTTACTGACAAACTGTGTCTGGAATTCTGCTGACAGCTAGTAAAAGTCAGTAATGGATGCCGGCGGCAGGCTTCTGAACCACGTCTGTGCTATACCCGACAAAGTTGCCGGAAACACCTTGCACCAGATGGCGTCTGATTGGGTGTACAAATGCATATGCCCCTCGTATGCTGACAAGTGATCAACTGGGTATGTCGTGCCGTCATACTTACACGACGGCATCTTGATGCGCTGCATGGGCTCCTCTAGAATCTCTCTGATGAAGAGTGAGCCCCTAGGTGTGATGGGAGCTCGCTGCCGTCCTGAGTAGGTGCTGAATGTTCTACCCTGTTGGTTAGTGTTATTTCTTGCTTCCCTCATGGTGCTCTCTCTGTCATCGTAGACAGGCTCAGTGTATTTGTCGGTGTCCCCATCCTCTTCTGTTTGAAGGGTTTCTTCATTATAACCTGCTTCCGCCATCTCCTTTTCCAGGCGACGTCCATCTTGAGTGAAAGGTTTTGTTCTTCTTAGTGGGTTGCCATCTCGATCACGACCGATAACCCTTTCGGGGCGCTTGTTTGGCGAGCTGTTAATCTGATTGCCCGAAGCTACGGCATCGAGTACTGCCCTGGCAGCTTGGATTTGTTCTGGGGTGAATTGAGCGATGCCAGAGGATGGCGTTCTGTGATGCGGACCCGTTGGGGTGATGGGATCGGGTTCTGGTGACTCTTCATCTTCTACATAGACGGGATCATGATCAATGATAGGACCGCCATACTTGGTTGTGACAGGGTTGCTGTCGGGATCAACGTTGCCGGTAGGTTTGGGATCCATCCCCTCCTTCTAGCGCCAATTGTTTCGGGTATGAAACAGTGGACGTCAAGGGTTTGACGGCCTATGGAGGTTGGATCAAGCTTGGCGACGTTGAGTATGTCGGTACTGAGTGATTTGGATTGTCGGGATACCTGCACAATCAGCAAAGATGACTGGCCTCGGGGGGTTGCCGAGGAAGCCCCCTCCGATGCCTAAGTCAGACAAAGTACGTTGAGTAAGTACAGGTAGAGTAGGTAGGTGAACAGGGATTACGTACCTCGTAGTCAGTGCAGGAGGGCTATTTATAGTAGTAGCCAGTAGGTCGGTTCTTCTGGAACATGAATCTGATTCTTACACGTGTACCGTACTACGCTCAGCGGTACACGTGGACGTAGTACTGTTATGACGTTGGTGAGTGCTAGTGTACTAGCGAGGCACGCTCATTTGCCGGGTCCAGGTAGAGGACCGCGTTACGACACCGGCAAGTACCGACATGTCCGATCAGCCCGAGAAGATTGACTGGTCATGGTTCATTTTCCCAATGTGATGCCGACATGTATTGGGTACCGGCAATAGTTTGTCGGCCGTACACACGGGGTTTGTTACCCCCGTACAGAAGACAAGGCCGCTAAGAGGGAGGCGGTTTTGGCTCGCCTTAGAGAGGTACATGAATAAAATGAAGGATATATGTATGACTGACATGTCAAACCTTTGTTATTGCGTCTCTTGAATTTGTGCTGATTATGATTGGTTTTGTTGAATTAGTTTGGTGTAAGGATTTAAATGATTTCTGAGTTTTTGATGAGATTGGATAATTTCTTTAGTGTTGATTGGACTCCATTATTATACTAGGAGTGTTTTCTTTTTGGGGAGAGGAAGGCAAGTTTTCGGTTAATTTTTGGAGATTTTGGGTCTAATTGGGTAAAAATAGATAGAAAGGGAAGAAAATAACTCTCAACTTTGCTAATTAAATTCTGATGCTTTACTTGCTCTTACATGCCCAATTTACTCTTGCACCATACTTTATATTTCATGTTCTTCTCAGTGAGATGGTACCACTCTCTCCGCCTTTTTCTTGTAGGTAGATTGGGCTTTGCGGTTGGGGGAATGGATTGGCTCTTAATCTTGATATTTTAGATTTGTCGCCGTTGATTTTTTTTCATTCAATTCTACTAAACTATATCTTGGTTTCAATTTCAAGTTTTAAACTATAACAGGGAGAACGAACAGCTGTCTACATACCATGCGGTCCATGCTTGTGGAATGAACGAGATGAATTTAAGGAATTAAGGCTCTATAGTGTCGTATTGTGTTTTTGCAGTAGTTCTTTTTAATAATGAGTTTGGGATCTTATTTCTAGGAAAAGGAAGTCTCTACATCTTAACTACATGCGTAGAATTGATCTATTGAGTTATATGCTAACAAATCCTGGCTACATACTGGCATAAATGATATTGCATTATTGTGTATTTCTTTATCTCTTGTCTCAGTCACGATTATGAGTGGTTTCATTAACTTAGATTCAGTTAGCAACGTTTTTTGTGCTTCCTCTGTGCTTTAATGGAATATCAGTTAATTTATGCCCATATGATGATCTTCTATTTAGGTTATATAAGCCTTGAAGTGCAAACTATCGTTCACCCACTAGCTGTACCATTACAAGAAATACCGCCAATCATGGCCAGTGTTATCTTTACATTTTAAATCATCTAAGTTTCTTAAAGCATTCAATATTTCCATATATTATCCTTCATAAACAGCACTAAAAGTAATTTAGCATAGAACTTTCATCAATATTTCTTTGTGTTGGAGTTACAAATGGGAACTAAATTTCCTGCTCTTAAATGTGAAGCTCTTTTATCCTCTTATGACATGAGTAGGAATTGTCTACCGACTGCCAAAAGCATGCTTGAAAGGAGCCTTATTAAAGAAATAGAGGTGAGCCTGCCATGCAGTCCATGAGAAGTGAGAAAGTGATTTTTTGCAGCTCATTCCTGATGTCCAATTCAGGAGGGGTGGGGGGGGGAGAGCAGTGGCGGAGCTAGCATGGGTCACGTGACCCCGTGAATTAAAAAAAAAATTAAGGATTTTTCGTAAAAAAAAAATTAAAAAAAATTGTTGCGCCAGACGCAAGCAAGTTGAGCGACAGAAAAGAAGGAAAGTTTGGGTTTTAAAACTTATCACTTTCTCCCTCCTTCCTTTTCCCAATACTCATCTGAGATTCTGAGACATCTCCCTCCTTCCTTTTTCCCCATATTCAAAACTCAAAAAGTGCAAGGTTTCTTGATTTCTTTTCTTTGACGGAGACTTCACGAGTTCAGGCTTTTCTTTTCTTTGACGCCGGAGACTTCACGAGTTCAGGCTTCACGAGTTCACCGTTCACGACGCCGGAGACTCCGTCGACCACCGCACGATGCAGGATAGTTAAACTTACCTTCTAGTTTGAGATTTTTCATGTTTCATTTCATCTTTTTATCTAATTTCCTTTCAGATCTAATGTTTTATCTCAGTTACCTTAATTGTTCTAGCTACTTAGGGGTTTCGTTTCATGAAATTGATATGTTTACTATTTTTAGTTAGTAGTTTTTTGAAAATCAAAATCAAAATTATTATTATATTTCAATAAATTTTTGTTTCTTGTCGCTCCTTCAGTTGGTTGAACAGGACCTTTCAAAAAAAAATGGTTGAAGTTATTTTAGATTAATGTGATTAATGTGACTATCTTTTTATTTTTTTTATGATTATCCAAATTTGTAGAAGTATTATGCTGTTTTTTATGCTTTTCTCCAACTTTGTTGTTAAGTTTTTTTTGTGAATGTGTGAATTTGTAATTTGTATAAATTAGGTAGTGTTAATTAATTTATAATTTCATATGATGATTTAGTTTCTTTATGATGGTAATTTATTGATTGATTTTCATATAGTTTAATAATTAGTTCATATGTGTTAATTTGAAGTATTATATAATGAATATAGGAAATGATGAGTGATACACCTAGATCAAAAAAATCAAAGGCAATGGGAAAACAACCCGATCTTCGACAATTTTTGTGACCCCCCGATTTTGAAATCCTGGCTCCGCCACTGGGGGAGAGCATAGACTCCATAGATGTGATAACTTCAATCTACCTGCTATAAACAAGACTCACATGCACATATTCATATACAGGCAGCAGTTATGTGAAGAGAGAGGAAGAGAAATTACAGGAACTAGTTTTAGAAGATAGAATATTCTGGTGCAAACAGAATATAAATGTCATAGGCCTAATTGATGTCAGTCAATAGTCTATACCCATGGATACATGATGTTTTCTACTTAATGTATTCTCTGCAGTACCTTATTTCTATAACTTTAGAATACTATTTTAATGCCGTCAAGAAGTTCTAAAAAATAATATAATTTGTTAGGTTTCTCACTTTGTCCCTGAACTATGGTTAACTTTAGGTATGATGTGAATTTCACAAAGTTTATTTTATTTTTTTTGTGTATTTTGACATATATAACCAGTGTTACCTAATTCGCGGAACGCCTCGGATCGTGGAATGGGTACAGAAATGCGGTTCGCTAGTTGGGAGAATTCGGATCGCAAGAGGGATTTTTTTTAGAACGGGTTTTGGGAACATAATTCGGGGGAACATAATACGTGTTAATATCATACTTGGATGAATAATAAAAATTATATTATCTGTTTTAAGACTAAAAGTTTTTTGGGAGCTTTAAACTTTTGTAATTTTTTAAATTTCATAATCTGATTAAATGGGAAAATAAAATTAAAAACAAAAACTGAAATACAATATTCTCTTATTACTATGAAATAAAGAGCTTATTTATCTGCATTTATTATACTTTATTTCTTTCTAATTAAAAAAAATTCCAAATAGAAGAGGTGAGAAGTCAAAATGTGTTGAAAAGTAAAAAAGGGGAGGTAAGTACAGTACAGCTGTAGTACTTGTAAGTTGTAAAATAATAAAAGGGTACACGTACCCACTGCCATTTCCCTCCTCACCCCAAATAATTAATAAAGAAAAAAAATGACTAAGTCTATGCTTCACTGCTTCTTTTATTTTTTCGATAAACTTTATCTTTCTCTTCTCTATGGTGGCTGGTGGTCGGAGGATTGGCCGACGAATGATATTCCGACCAGAAAATTATACCATTAAACTCGACTCAACATGCTGAGCAAAAGCCCCAATGTCTCCATATAAGACATCACACACCAATTTCTAGATCTAGGGTTTTCTATACTCAAACCCCATATCTCAAATTTGATGGTATAGAGCAAGTTACATATATCACAGCTTATCACCCATAAACATAAAGTGTCGACAAGCAATTTGGAACGCCAAATTTCCCGATTTAGATCGCGTATCCAACGATTTGGTGCGCAAACGAATCGCGTTTCAAAATGGACGAACTGAAACATGATTCGGGGGGTAGGGGCGAATTAGGTAACCCTGTATATAACACATCCTTTAGCTTTTCTAAGGCTTCTTTAGGATCTGATTTGCCTGACCAAGATTGGTTGAGATTTTCAATATATAGAAATACAGTTAGACCAATTTGAAAAGAGAACATTGTATTATTGGAATAAAGTACTTGATCCCTAGTTGAAGGTTTTCTATTCTATTTTTTTTTATTTGCTTGCTAACAAACCTGGGCTGCAATGCATCTACGGTATGAAGTTGTACCCTCCACTTTTACATCCATTGAACTGAAAGAAGAGTATGTTTCTTGCTTGAAGAAATTGTTGAGATTGATTATTGATACTACCAAGAACGCAAAGCAATTGCCTACACCTAGCTGATGCTGCTGCCCCCGAGTTGCTACTTCCCACGAGCTGTTGGTGCTTCTCGGCAAGAAAATTTCAGGACTAAATGATACATAATTTGTAACTTTCTCTATATTTATATAAAAATATTATTTGCAATGAAAAATAATACTTATATACATATATATAAATTTGGAGATCATTTAGAACTAAAAAATGAAAAAAAAAAAAAATATTTTTTTTGTCACAAGGGCTGCGGTTTTGAGAGAACCCTGCGGCCCTTAATAGATAAAGGGCTGCGGTTTTCATCAAAACCGCAACTCTTATTTATTAAGGGTTGCGGTCAATAACTGCAGCCCTTCAAAATTGTTAAGGGCTGCTACACCAAGGGCTGCGGTCAAAAAATGCAGCCCTTAGGCCACTTTTGACCGCAACCCTTGGCCTTTTTTCCTCTAGTGAAATATAAATAAAATAAGGAAGAAAAATAGGAAAGAGAGAAACAAACCTTTTTGTTCATCCGCATCGAACCTTTCACTTCCCTCACCACTTCCTCCCCTTCCTTTTCGTCTACACTATCAGATACCCTAAAACTAATAATCTGAACGTACAGTAAGAACTCAACGCGAAGCCGAAGATAATCAATTGATATGGAATTCTACCAAATGGAAGTGGATCGGAATTCCCGAATTGGAAGAGTTCGAGGGAAGAAAGCCATGTGGAAGAGCAATTGGTGGAGTAAATAAAATTCTTGGTTTAAATTCTCGATTGTTAATTGGTGATTGCTTTCTTGCTTTTGAGCCAATTCCTGTAAATAAGTAAGTCGGCCAATTAAACAGTTCAGGTATTGTTGGTTGCAAATACTTAATGGGTTAATTATTGATGTATAAAGCCCATATTATTAATTTTATGATTAGGTTTTGCTTCCATTACAAAAAATCAGATGATTGCCGGTAATTATTAATTAGGTTATAAAAAAGGAAAAATTGACAAAAATAAGCCAACCTTTGCCCGATTCGCCACATTTAAGTCAACCTTTTGAAAATCCAAAGATAATACAAGCTTTCCATCATTTAAGCCAAATTTAGATTGACCTAAAAGTTAACCTGCTAACCCAAGTAAATAATAGGTTAATGTTTAATTATGATTAATTAACACCACTAACCCAACCTCACCACTAACCACCATTAACCCAACCTCACCACTAACCACCATTAACCCAACCTCACCACCAACCACCGCTAACCACGGAACCTAGCCCCACCACCACCACCACTAACCCAGCCCCACCGCCACAACACAGAGCAACGACTAAGTCTTTGCGACATCGAAAGGCGAGCAAGGAAGAAAGAAGAACAGGGGAAGCATATACTGATCCGACGAGCTACGACTCGAGGTGGCCAAAACAGAGCAACGGCGGCACCACCGCCACAACACATCAGTAACGACAAACGAAAGAGTGGGAGGAACTACAACCCACCACGACGAGCTGCAAGGGAACAACTACAACACCCCCGCAACAGCACCAGTGCGAGGGGAGGGAAGGAGAACAGCGGTAGCGAGAGAACCACCAGCCACATCTACGTCGACGGACTGCGCACAAAGAGCAGAGGTACACAGTAGCACCCACGAACAACAATAGCAGTGAGGAGGAGAGAGAAAACACCGGGAGGTAGGTGCGGCTCCGCGAGCTTGGGAGAAACGCCGGCGAGCTTGGTGGTGGTGTCGGTGAATGAAAAAGGAAGAGGAAGAAAGAGGGAGGAACGTGGGAGGAGAAGAGAGAAAGAGGGAGGAGATAACTTTACTGGTGGTGATGTCGCCGGATGAAGTGGGAGGAGGATAGAGAGGGGGAGGAGATTAATTAAAGAAAAAAAGGAAAAAAAAAATCAGAATATTTTTAACGGTTGGGAACAAGTTATAGGTAATCTGTCCCAAATTTGGCTTAAATGATGGAAAGCTTGTATTATCTCTGGATTTTCAAAAGGTTGACTTAAATGTGGCGAATCGGGTAAAGGTTGGCTTATTTTTGTCAATTTTTCCTATAAAAAACATATGGAACCATCTAATTATTGATTAGGTTTTGCTTCCATTACAAAAAAAATCATATGGTTCCATTACAAAAAATACCGATAAGGCTGATGTATATAGCCCATATTATTAAATTGTATTTGATTTATTATGTACTCCCTAACGTTTGCCAATGCACTTATTCAACTTTAAATATTTTTCGTTACATATGAGTAAAAATTATAATGATTGAATATTAATAAACTACTCATCGAGACGAATCAAATAAGACCCCACATGACTATAACTTTTCTTATATATTGAGAAGCATTTAAAAGATTCTCTCTAATTATGAATAGTGTCAAGATTCCAAGTGAGAAAGATAAAAAAATACAGAGGGAGTATATACTACCTCCGTTTCATATTAATCTACCTACTTACACTTTTCACGCATGCCGATGCACTACTTTGAGCCTTTATATCTCTAATTTTGTATTTGTAAAAAATATAAAAAGTCGATATTCTAAAACTACATATCGAGACGAATCAAACAAGACCCCACATGACTATATTTTCTCATAACCATAATTCACAAATGATAGTCAAAGGGAAATTTGTGAATAGTGTCAAAAGTGTAAGTGTGTAGATTAATATGAAACGGAGGTAGTATATCCTAAAGTTAATTTCTTTTTCTTTTTTTCCCTTGTGTGATTTTAACTGGGAGAGGGGGGTGAAGTCTGGTGAAGGCACAAGAAGACGTACAAGTACAACTTTGGCTAGGGAATTATGTGGCTATGGTTGCAGGTATGGTATGGTAAAAACAGTGTACTCCGAGTAAGAAGTTTCATTGGGGAAGGTGGTATCTTCTAGTTGACCACTGAAGTTCCTTACAAGGACTTTGAACTTAGCCCGAGTAAGGCCAACTTAAAAGAAAACTAGGTGCCAAGCCTTTCAAACAAAACCATTTCTTTCTCTATGGAAATCATATTTCCAGCTTTTCCCCTTTCCTTGCTTGACTTTTTATTTTTCTTTTATAAAAAATATCAGTATATCAGTAGTGTACTTTTGATCCTTATTTCACTGTTATTTTTGATACACAGTTTGCTCTCTAAGAACTTAATGTTCTTTGCCATTTTCAGTCTGTATATTTTAATCCATAGGTTATGACCAATGTCTTTTGGTTCCTTATTTACTCTTAAAGTTGATACATGTTGTACTTTGGTGCTTTACCTTTTTATATATGTGTAAGGGGGGGTGTTTTCTAGTCTTCCTATTGTTGAATCTCTTCTTATCGTTGCCCTCTTCTTTTGGAGAAGGTGGTGCATTCTATCTAGCCCTATATTTTTCTTTTTTTTAGTATTTCTTGTGACGATTTGTTTTTTTTTTTTTTTGATAATTTGTTTTGCATTTCATTAATATTATAGAGGTTGGGGGTTTCTAACTCCAAGCCAGGTATCCCTCCAAGAGGAAATTTTTATAGTGATGACACACCCAACAAGAAGGAAACCCACAAACTCTAAAAGCAAAGATAGTACATCAGAGAGGGGAATAGGCAGCAAAATCAAAACAGAAAAGGGGAGGGGAAAATACCACATCCACTCACTGCCTAACAGAGCAGCAGCTTTGTAGATGAATTACATGGGAGATTATGAGCCAAACTATAGGGATTAAGGTTGCCACATGAATAAGCCGGATCCCTTCCATGAAAAGCTAATATTACAGCCAGGCAAGAAACTCATCAATGCGAGATAATCCTTGCTTTGCTAAGGCGTCGGCGACCATATTCGAGCCCCTCCCCTTATGGATGATTTGGAGCTTTAGCCATTCCCTTCTTGCATTGCGAATATAATTTAGTTGAAAATTCAAATTCCAAGGTCCCCCATTTTCATCATTGCACCATCGAACAGCATTGGCCGAATCTGATTCAATAATCAAATTATGCCTTTTGAGGCCATCTATGGACATGGTGATTTTGCAGGCCCTATAAATTGCCATGATTTCTGCAGAATTGATCTCTATGCATGGGATTGGGCTGGAAAACATACATTTAAAAATGCCGTTGTTATCTCGCAACACCCCACCGATAGCTGAGAGAGATTGAGACGCGCTTAGAGAGGCGTCGACGTTCCATTTAAGGGAACCTACTGGTGGAGAAGTCCAATACTCGTAAATCTTTATAGGAGGCCTACTATCTATCAAACCGTTGCATGGAGACCATATCAAGCAGGAAGGATTTCTGAGAATATCATCAGAGGTGTGAGGAAATGCTACGTTCCATCCTTTGATCCACCAGCTCAGGCGGAGCAGGATCAAATCTTTAACTTGATCAAAGGAGCATGACTTGTTGTTGAAAATTCGCTCATTACGTTCCTTCCAAATTGTCCAGATTATGATTGAGAAGATAGCAGACCAAATCTTCTTAAAAAATGGATTCTTCCCATAAATCAACCATTGTTCCAAAGCGTCCATCAGATTGGATGGAAAGACCCAGTTCATGCCCCACAATTCTAACCACCAAGTCCACAAATTATATGAAAAAGTGCAATGTAGAAGAAGATGATCTGAAGACTCAGAGAGATCATTACAGAAAATACAATTTTTATCCTCAATGGGAATAACATTCATAGATACCAATTTTGATCTTGTATTTAGCTTCCCAAGCACCGCAAGCCATGTGAATACCTCAACCCGAGGAGGTATCAAACCTTGCCATATTTTTTTCCAGTTGAAAGAGGGTGACTGGATTTGCGATGAAGATTTGGCCAGTTCCAAAGCTAGGGATTTAACCGAAAAGACTCCCGATTTGTCAAGAGTCCAAGCATAGGAGTCTTCATTTTTTATGGAGAGGCATATCGTGCCCAGAGCAGATTTTAGAGCACACCATTCCTCGACATCTCGAGGTCTAAAAGCCCTTGTCCATTGTAAGTTCCAGACCCATATATTCCCAGCCCACGATCCAAGAGATGCAATGGTTGCATTAGGATGGCTAGAAATTTTGAAGAGACGAGGATATTGGGCTTTCAAAGGCGACGTCCCCAGCCATACCTCCAACCAAAAGAGAGTTTTTAAGCCATTTCCTACAATTCTTCTTATTTTGGATTTT
Organism: Beta corolliflora; assembly: GCA_947648045.1. Classification (NCBI taxonomy): domain Eukaryota; kingdom Viridiplantae; phylum Streptophyta; class Magnoliopsida; order Caryophyllales; family Amaranthaceae; genus Beta; species Beta corolliflora. Next base: position 62,769 of record CANSZD010002747.1, read on the forward strand.
ATAAGCGCATTTGAGATGGGGTGGTGTAGTATGCTTCCACATAAGTTACGCCATGGGCCACCACGAGGGGGGGCAGACAAAGCATGTGACAGTAAGAGGGGGGAGTATCCATATTTTGCTTGAATTACCTTATGCCATAAAGCATGAGGTTCATTTAAGTATCTCCAAATCCACTTTGCAAGAAGTGAGATGTTTCTATGTAGGAGATTCCCACAATTAAGCCCGCCAAGTATCTTTGGAAGAACCACCTTTTCCCACGATACAAGTACCATATACGATTTTCCCACATCACCACACCATAGGAATTGACGTTGGAGCTTGTTGATTGACTCAATCACACCTTTAGGAGCGGGAAATAACGACATATAGTATAGGGGTAAACTTGCAATAGAGGCTTTGATGAGTGTGAGTCTTCCGGACATTGAAAGAAGTTTCCCCTTCCATGTTGCAAGTTTTCTTTCTATTCTCTTGATGATAGGATCCCATAGAGCAATTCTCGATGTATTTCCCCCAATTGGGAGGCCTAGGTAAGTGAAGGGAAGAGACCCTACTTTGCATAGCAAACTCCTAGCCGCCTCTTGAAGCCATTGATTATCTACATGGATCCCATGAAGTGAACTTTTATGGAAGTTCACTTGTAGTCTGGAAGCAAGTTGGAAGAGAATTAGAGTCTTCTTGATGTTGAGAAGATATTCCAAGTTTGGAGGGCAGAATATTATCGTATCATCGGCGTATTGGAGGTGTGTAATTTTTGGGCCGCCGCGAGAGACTTCCACTCCCTCCCAAAGACCAAGTCCCGAAGCCTTTTCAATAACTAGACTCAGGGTTTCAACAACCAAATCAAAGAGAAAAGGCGAGAGTGGGTCTCCTTGCCTCAAACCACGGTGGAGCTTGAAAGGAACCGTGGGTGAGCCATTAATCAAAATTGATGCGGCCGCACTCGACACACATGCCATAATCCATGATCTCCATAATTTCGGAAAACCCATTTGAATTAAGGTCCACTCCAGAAAAGACCAAGCCACGCTGTCAAAAGCTTTGTGAAAATCCAGCTTTAAGATTGTTGACTTGATTTTCGATCTTTGGCAAGTCTCTATGAGTTCACCGGCTATCAAAGCTCCATCAAGGATTTGCCTCCCTGCAATGAAAGATGATTGATGAGGGCCTATGAGAGAATTCATTACCCCTTGGAGCCTTCTTGCTAGAAGCTTCGCAATTATCTTGTATACGCATCCAACCATACTAATTGGCCTAAAATCCTTAAACCCCTCCGGATTTTCGCATTTGGCAATCAAAGCAATGAAGGCAACATTTGATCCCTTAGGAAGACACGAGGAGGAGTAGAAATCATCGATGATGTCGTAGATGTCAGTTTTGATTACTTCCCAGGCAGCTTTAATAAACCGAAAATTATATCCATCTGGACCGGGTGCTTTTTGCGCATTGCACGAGTCCACAACATTATCTATTTCAATTCTGCTGAAGGGAGCAGTTAGTGAGAGTGCCTGCTCATATGATAGGGTTCTGAAGTTAAGGCCCGTGAAAGAAGGCCTAGATGAGAATTCCTCGTGAAAAATTTTTTTGAAGAAAGAAACTGCTTCCATTTGGATACCTGCACAATTATCAATAATAATACCATTAGCAGATAAGGATGTTATACAATTTCTCCTCTTCCTGGTTGAAGCCAGAGCATGAAAATACTTTGTATTTTTATCTCCTTCTTTTACCCACTTGGACCTGGAATTTTGGGCCCAATAGGTTTCTTTCCTTTTAAGCCACACCCACAATTCTGATTGAGCGATTCTTCTCTCTGATAGATCTTCATCACTGAGCGTTTTCTCATTTGCCAGCAAATCAATCTCATGGATTCTTTCCTCCAGAGCAGAGATCTTATGGTCTATAATACCAAAGTCTGAGATGTTCCATGCCTTCAATTTCATTTTTGCTTCTTTAAGTTTTTCCCGGAGGCAGGAAGATTTGTGGTTCGCCCACACTTCCTTGATGATTTTCATGCATCCTGGATGTGTTAGCCAGCAATCTTGGAATCTAAAAGGCTTCGGGCCCCAATCTCTATCGTCTGTTTTAATCATGAGGGGAGTGTGATCTGAGATAGACCTTTTCAAAATCATGACTGAGATTGAAGGAAAGGAAACCAGCCATTCTGGATTTAGCAATAGTCGAACCAGTTTGCTCTTGGCTTGCCCACGATGCCAAGTAAAGAATCCATTTGATGCTTTGATCTCTGTGAGTTGCATTTGTTGGATAAAATTCTGGAAATCATTGATGCCAGATTGAGATGCCAGCTGACTGCCCCTCTCAAGAGGATCCAGCACTTCGTTAAAATCTCCAAATAGAAGGAACGGATAGTTTATTGAAATCCGATATTCAGCAATAGAGTTCCAAATCAGTGCTCTTTCCTCCTTGCTACAAGGATTGTAGATATTAATGAGAGTACCATTGAAGTGAAAGGAGGGGATTTGTCCGCAAATGGCAATCCAGTTTTGTTCAATCTTGTGAGAGCTTACTTGAAAAAATTCACCCTTCCACATCATAAGAATTCCACTTGAGTTCCCGATTGAGGGGGAGTAAAGCCATTCAATGTTTTCAACATTTCACACAGATTTTATGATCTTGGAATTGAAAAGCTCCATCTTCGTTTCTTGAATGAACACAAAATGAGGATCTTTCTGTTTTATGAGTTTACGTAGAGAGCTTCGTTTGATTCTTGCATTGAGCCCTCTAATATTCCAAGATATACCAATCATAAGGAGAATTCAGTTGAGATTGGAGTAAAAAACTTACTGAAGATGGTCATCCCAGTCTTGTTTTTGCCCATTGAGGATCTTCTCAATCCGGGATCTTAGTTCAGAAGTATGACCATTGAAAGAGAGGCCAAGAATATTAGCCATCTCAATGATAGCATCAGCATTAATTGCTCCTGCTCCAGTATTCAAAAGCAAGGGAGTTTGCACATTTTTGCAGTGTGCTGAGGTGAGTTTTAGCTTCCTCTTTTTTTCCATCTTCTTTCTTCTCTTTTCTTCCTGGGCAATCTTGAAGTGGGCTGGAATTTTATCTTCGAAGCCAGGCGGGAAAAGCGGACCAGAGCAGGAGGTGGATCCATTAGTGCTAGAGGAGGAGTGAGGTTTATTGGGGGGTCTGGAAAGAGGCCCATATTTATTGAATGTTTTAATGGGCGATGGGATAATCTTATCCATCTTGGGCTTGGCTGAGGCAATTGGGTCGGAGAGATTTCGGGCTTTGGATTTTAAAGGGGAAATTATCAGAGAATTGGTCATAGACCGAGATGCTTTTTGAGAGGGTGAAATCATTAAGTTTTTGGAGGTGCGGGAGTGGTTGGGCCTTTTTGGGAGCGGTGAATGACTGTTGTTCACATTTCTCAATGGGTCTTTGGTTGGTGTGCGTCTTTGACAGTTCCCATGAGGGAGATTACAATCATTGGACAAAGGTTTAATGAGATTTTTTGGGGGAGTGTGGGATTGTGGCGTCTGACTGTTGTTTACAGGAAGTCCAAAAGCCACTTTTTTGGGGGTCAGTAACTCATCATTTGGAATATGATTATTCGTCTTTCCTGAGATGGATAAGTGTTTGTCATTTTTGGATTTTGTAATGAGTGTAGCAGGTGGTGGGGTAGAAGACTTTTGGGGGAGAAGCTTTGCTATTCTGGCCTCTGACACAAAAACTGGATAATTTTTATCACCAATGCCCATGGACAATTTGCCATTTAACTCAAAAAGACTGTCAGTGAAGATCAGAATATGGGCACAATCATAGTCTTTATAATTGACAGATAAAACACGCCTAAAGACACAACCAATCTTGTAAAAATTATCATAACCCCATGCAATTAAGGGCACACCATATACCTTAATCCAAGTCTCCCTCCAAAGAGAAGCTGATTGATTATTTACATTCCTAATTGTCATGAACCATCGCTCTAACCATTTACTATCCATGATGGCTTTTTTATCTTCAAAAGTGTCAAATGTGATAAGATGTAACATACCTCCCATTGCTTGGATTTTGAGACAATTGACCCCTTCTGAGTATATGTGGTCCATGATAATTGCCGAAGATTGAGAGGATGATGCAATGGCAATGGCACTACGCTCTAGCATTTCCTGGTTTTCCTCACATAAACTTCCTTCAAAGGCTGCAACAAAATCACCATCTAGATCAATCTCCCCCAATGCGTTCCTTGCTCTCTCCGTGTCTTCACCAAGGGCACGAGAACACATTTGCCTGTGCAGTGTCGGTTCCGGGATGGATGTATTCTTTTGAGAGGGTTGTGGTCTATCATATGGGAAAGGATGTTGGGAAGGTTTACATGGATCCGGTTTATTAGGTGAGGGTTTTGGGTTTGGGTTAGGGATTTGGATGGTTTTTGGGTTTGTTGGAGGTGCTGTAGCTTCCTTGTAGGATCTCACATCTCTCTTAGCATTATTTCGGCTTAAGGGGATTTTTTGTAAGTGGGTTTAGATTCATTTTTTTTGGGGGGGGGGTGGTAGGTCATGAAGGATATAATTATTGATGAGGGAGGGGGTTTGTCGTATTTGGCAGGATGGACAATGATTCGGTTGAGTCCTATCTTCCTTCTGTTTTCATCTCTAACAGCGGTGGGTAAGGATTGAGGGAATTTGAATTGAACAAAAGCAAATTTGTGGTTGTTTTGAGGTCGGACTACTGGGATATATATGAATTCTATAGGGCCATGGGTTTTGAAGATTTTGGCTATTTCTTGAGTGGTGAGATGGGGAGGAAGGTGATTGACGAAACATGTACGTTTGGCTTGATGTATTTTGGGTGCGTGTTTTCGTCTTTGGACAGTCTGCCATGGCTGCTCATGGTTTGTCTCTCTAGCAACTCTCTCTTCCTCTCTCATTTTTTCGCTTGACATTGTTGAAGTATAGATTAGTTAACATCCCAAAGCGTGCGAATTTTCTTGTGACGATTTGTTAGTTGCTTTAATTCACTCAAATTAATTAGGCAATAATGTTGTTTTTCATGCATTGCAATTTTGCCTCCAATTTGATGAACACCAATGTACTTAATCGACAATATATATAGGTGAGCTGAAATTCTACTTAATCTGTAAAATGTTGTTGACTAAACAATCTATCCTACCTGAAAATGACTACTGAACACTTGGCTAAATTCCCGTTGTGATTTCCTTGAAACTCTTGGCAAATTGTAACTTCGACTGTCATGACCTATGATCTTCGATTAATTTTTTATGGATCTGACATTGTTCTATGCTTTTACTATAGTTGTTATCAGATTTGCATAAATCATGTTTTGAGGTTTGAGGGCTTTTGCTGTTGATTGAATGGCGTAAATTTGTGATTAAATGGCGTTAAGTAGTTGTTAGTTTTCGCTAGTTGGATTTATCGAATTAGATCGAGAGTATTGGATCTTTTGAGTGATCTTTTATTTTCTTGCTTAAACAAAAGGCATGTTTAAGTGATGTTCACTATATCAAGTCAATTGCATTGAATATACACTATATATACATATACATATACATATATATACATATACATATACATATACATATACATACATATATATATATATATATACATATATATATATATATACATATACATATATATATATATACATATACATATATATATATATATACATATACATATATATATATATACATATACATATATATATATATACATATACATATATATATATATGTACACATATACATATATATATATATATATACACATATACATATATATATACATATACATATATATAACTAAAATCTTTGGCTTTTAAGATTACTATTAAGTACTAGGAGTATAATGCATATTGCATAATATATTTGTGTGATTGTATTGGATTTCCAAACTCTATTACATTTTGTGTCTTGGAAACATGTGATATTATTGTAGTTATCTTTGAAAATGGTAACTGTAAATGCATTTTTTTTTTCTTTGCTTGAGTGAATGAAAATTTCTGAGTGCGTGGATCAATGTAGCTATGTTGCTTGAAATTCTTTATCAGGCCAATGTTGGTTTGGAAATTTTGATTCTAAAGCAGAACATGTGGTATGCAATAAATTTGTGTTGAGAAGAGACAAAGTATTGATAGAATTGTTGACTTGATTTACAATTAAGATTATGTAGAAACTATTGAAAAAGTTGGGTAATTGTGTAAGATGCCTTAAATTTCAACCCTTAAACTCTGCGCCATTCAGAAACGGTACATATTAAAGAATGGAGATACTAAAAAAAGAATTAGGTTCCACAAAAGTATGTGATCTGTGCAGACAAATTATGCATCTTACTTGTTCTCTAACTATCAAGGATTCACATTCAATTCCTACCAAGATGGTAAGTCTCTTTTGCAATGATGTTGTATAGTTGGTGTTGTAGTTAGAGTGTTACTTGTTTTTTCTTGATAATATGGATAGATTGATACATAATAGTTATAGGCTCTTTTGGATTAGATGGGTGATACCGTTTTGTGTGTTTTAATTGATGCACATATATATTTCTAATCTCACATTAAAAAATGAATTTTTATTATATTAATTTGCTTATGTTATGTTGGAACTTATCTATAGTTCTTGCCGAATGTTACACTCATCCCACCTGTGCTTTCCTTTCATGTGTAGGTTATATCTTTGCTAGCGAATGGTTGATACGATGTTTGGTTTGTTACAGATCATTAAGAGGTACCTTCCTTGTAATGTGTGTTGGTTATATCTCCTGCCACAGGGTTTGTGTAAAGAGTGTTGCATGCTTCTTAGATTATACTGACTTGGTGTAATAGTGAGATGTTTATGCATCTTTTTTAAACATAGTGTGCTCTTTTCCTGTTACAGTTTGGTTTAGTACTTATGATGGCCATAAACATTGATGCGTGAAGGTGGGGCTAGCTTAGCTTGTTGTGTGTGCCTTATGTTACTTCCCTGTCCTTTCCAGACGACATTGTGTATGCGTTGGGACCATAAAGCCTAAGCCTAAGCCTAGCTTTTTCTATGTTACATGTCTTTGTTATGACACCTATAAAGGTTACAATTCCCTTTCAACCTCTCTTGAAGCAGATCACAGGCTGTTTACAGTTCCCCAAACCAATTTACTGCTTCGTAGGCATGTCTAGGAAAAATGCTTATGTATGTGAAGACAGAAGGTGGTGAATTTTTTTATCATTATATATGTAGGTGGTAAGGTTGCTAGCTTAGAGGACTCTTGTGATAAGGCAGCAGCAAAGGTTGTGGGCAGCCTTATGGGAAAGTATGAAATAAGTATTAAGGACTTCACATCTGATATTTAAGAAAGGGGCTAGGTTGTATTTTCTAAAAAGACTCCAGCTAGAGTGTGTGGAAGAAGGATTGCCGAAGGTTGCAATGCGTGAAGGCATGTATAAGAAGACATGTGTTGCAATTAAGCATGTTTGTGTGGATTACTTGGAAATCCTGTCCGTTCTTGTTTGGAAAATTTAGGCATTAATCAGTCAAATTGAAAGCCTTCATATCGTCTTTAAGAAACACATTTGTTGGTCATCATTGACTCCTCCAAATGATGTGCATGGTCTTGAATGTGTCTATAATGATAGTTGTGAGACCCTTTATGCTGCAAAGCGGAATCTTGCAAAGAAGGTGATTTATTGCCTCAAGCGGTACTACAACTTTGAAATTATCGATGCAAATTATCACTTTGCAGACTATGATGCTCTCAAGTACTCTCTTGAAAAAGAGAGTTATTTAACTGCGAGGGAACGTTTCTTGGGAATTAAGGAAGATACACAGCCTTGTAAGTACCTTGTTAGTACCTTGTTGAGCAGGATTGCTTGACTCCTCAGGGTGAACTATTTCAAATACCTGCTTTGGCCACCGCACCGTCCCTTCCCAAAAAAACCCATAAATCTCGAGCATCTTTCCCAAGATCATCTGCTAGACCTTCTTTTGTTGTTGTCATTCTACTTTTCTCGTTTCTAGCATAACTCGGAACTATTTTTTAAGCGTAGGAAGTTTGCTGAAGCTTAAAAGTAGTGGTTGTCTATTAGGATGCTTTGGATTATGGCTTTGTGGAGGTGATTACTTTTGTAATGGGATTTGTAAGGTCTTAGCCTTTTCTTTAACGATTATGATTGATACAGTCTAAACTAATCATCTCTATGTTTTAGGGTAGTGGCTTTCTATTAGGGTTTTTTCAATTACGCCAATATGGAGATGGTTACTTTTGTTAAAGGGATTATGAGGTCTTTAGTTGGTCTTGTTGATCTATGTAGCCTGTTCTAATCATCTCTATGTACGCTTTAAATTAGCATGTCTTTTGTAAGATTATGAGCCACTATGTATTTGAACCATTCTTAGCTTAATAGAACTTTATATTCAATGCACAGACGATATTCTTTTAATTCATATCCCCTTTCTCTTTGTTTGTGTTTGCCTTTTTTTTTACGGCCTGTTTGGTTAGTGGTCATAAATAGTGGTAATGGTAATGAAATTTAGTGTAAATTTGTAAAGAAATTCTCATGTCAATGACCATGGGAATGAAACTTTATCACAAAACATGGGTTTCACTTTACAAATTTCCATTACCATCCAATACCACCTTCCCAAGTGGTAATGGATGGTAATGAGATTTTAGGAAGAAAATGGATATCTTGTGATGGAGTAGCATTAAAATAGGTAATGACATTGGAATTCTAGTACAAATTCACACTATAATGCATTACCATTCCCACCATTTATGGCCTCTTACCAAACGGGACGTTAGGGTTACTTCTACCTCTATTAACTCCCAGACTTCTTGCTGTTTAATTTAATTCAGAATTTCCAGTTTCGACACTTCGTGAACTTATGGCCTCCATTTCAATTGGTTTAGGATGATTTGTATCCGCTTCGGTTATGCTACTTCTTTGGTTTGAATTATACGTGTTTGTCTTAGCTTTTGTTGCTTTCTTGGCTACTAGATTTTCAAGTTCAGATTCATTTCAGTATAAATACGAAAATTTCAGTATATTGGTTATAATTTGTCTATTTCGTCATCATGAGATTTGAAAGGATAGAAGGTTTAAGCATACAAATGAGGAAGCGAGAATGAATTAGATATAGTGTTGCCAAATTGCTTTAGCATTTGCTCATTGTTTAGCCTTGTACCACGGCACCTTGTTTGATGTATAAGTTCATCATTTGGTACACTAATCCTCTCCTTGCCATGTGTTTCTGCGGGACAAACCTTTCAAATGGCCACTACATATATTTTTTGGATAACTTGCATAATAGGAGGTTCTAAAATTTGAAATTGGGTCAGTCTCCAAGTTCCATATATGAAAATAGTCATTCTTAGTGTTACTGAAGCTCTCAATGTGCATGTTGACGTCCAATGATAGACATGTAGTAACATGATTGTAATTGCTAAAATAGTTTCTCCACTCGAGTCATCATCAACGCAAATACCAAAAAGTAAACGTGCAAGAACTATTCACGCTTTCTCTCAAGATGATTCAGCTAGGTAATGTCGTGTAATAGGATTATTGGCATGGCTTATCCTATAATCATTGCTACAATCGCTTAATATACATTCTACAGTGGTGCAGGAACATCTGAATTGTCAGCAAAGTAAATCAGCACAACCAACGCATGAAAGGTTTACTAATGCCTTCTCATAGTACTTTTAGCAGGTAATATAGTAAACTTGAAGTTGTTTAGATAACTTAGATTGCATAAAAGGATCCACAATGGTTGATACATGAGATGCAGTGTTATAGGTGAAGGTGAGGTGACAGTTTTTATGGAACCGCAAACTAGGCGAAAGAGCACTAAAACAAAAACTTTATATACCTACCCTTCAATATTACTTTTCAGTTGCTCAATAGGTTAATTTTCCATAATCTAAATTTTTAATGTACATGGACAGAAGAGCCTGCAGCAATTATTGGTTAGCCCTTGCCAATTGAATCGTCGAAGTTGGCTTTGCCTCATCACTGCCAGAAATGTGGTGCAAAGAAGTATGCCTTTGAATCACTACATTTTTGTTGTTGCGATGGAGAGGTGAAGTTAGCTTCCAATGAATACCCCCTAAACTTTTCAGGCTTTCCACCCTCCCAAGATAAAGATGTCAGTGCATTTTAGGAAGTATGCAAGGTTGTACAACAACCTATTTGCATTTTTATGCTTTTAGCTCACTTACGATTTAGAGTTTAATTTATGATTGTTATTTCTTTTGAATTTTGTTTAATTTCTTTTTGGATCTTGATTCTTATAATAATTTGCAATTCAATTAGCCAGAGGTTGCCAAATATCGTCCCAGTCTCTAAAGATTCCTTATCTTAGACTAAGATACAAAATGAAACAAAAGTGTAATGGCAAGGTGGTGTCTGAAAGCTGAATAATCTAAAAGAAAGTGGGCCTTATCATTACTTAAGCCAGACTCTCAAAGGAAAGCCTCCTGTTAGTGAAAAAAATTCAACTGGACCTGCTTTGTAGACATGCAGAACATTTTTAAGGTGGCTTTACCACTTGTATGGAAACAGCTCTCCTAATTTTGCTTTCCCTTGGAAAAGTGTACCATAAGCCCTTTTAATAATTATATTTTCCTTAAAAATAGCAAGGACCTCTCCTTCTTCTGCACACCTAATTCTGAGAGTACAAGTATATTACTGTTTGAAATGATTTTGACTCTACTGTTAACTTGTTTGTTGTGCAGAAAACAGCTGCAACAATAATACTTTTCTTCTTTATATATAACTAAGGATGATTCTACCATGGTCTTTTTTCAAAAAAGCACTATCAAAACAAACCAACAATGTGGTAGCGTGTTTTTGTTAGTGACCCCTTTTGCCATTTCTTTTCCCTTTTTTTAATTGCCAAAACTTATTTCTTTTCATTTCTTTTCATTTTGTTTATTTACCAAAAATCATGAAATTAATTTTCGAAAATCATGAAAATAAAAAAAAAAAAAATTTAATAATCCGAATTTTTTTTTGGCTTCCAAACAGCAGTTTAGTTATGGGAAAATTTTTGGGAGGCAAAATTTTTTTTACCCATTTTCTCTCTCCTCCTTGTTCTTCATGTTCATCACCAATTCCACCATTGTCAACCGAGATTCTCCCAAATTCGACTCATTCTTCCACCTTCTCCCCTCAATTTCGACCCTATCTTCCATCTTGTTCCTCCATTTCCACCTATTCTTCACCTCCATTTCGCCCCAAAAACCTTCACCCTCCATTGTTGAACTCTTCACCCCAAAAACCTTCACCTCCATGGATTTCGATCTAAACTCTTCACCCGTCGATGAAATGGATGTAAGTTTACTTGAATATTTCGTATATAGTAACGAATTAATGATTTTCTATCTTCATTTGTGTGTTTGATTAAGATTAATCTTGCAAATTTGGAAAAATTTCCCCAAAAATATCTAGGGTTTTAAGAAAAAAAATGACGGTATTGGTGACTAAATTTCTCTAAATCAACGCACTTCACACTTTTATGCGACAATTTGTTGTTACATTTGAGTAGTTCATACTTTAGTTTAGCTATGATGCAAAAAAAATTCGGTTTTTCGCGACCTCCATGGGAGGTCGAGGTGGTTTTTAGTCTAAGATATTGGAGTTGTTTGGTGATTACTAAGGATATTTTGGATATGACCAAACTAAAAGATGTTTTGGTAATTACTAAACATATTTTGGATATAACCAAAAATAAATTTAAGGTTTGTAAGATAATGGCAATAAATCAATGCACTTCACACTTTTATTAGGTTACATTTGTTGCATAGATCATACTTTAGTTTAGCAATTAGATGAAACAAATTTGTAGCATTTTAGGGACCTCCATTGCAACTTTGTGCAAGTTGGTGCAGGGTATAGGTAATTACTAAAGATATTTTGGTCATGACCTAACATAACCACTATATATGTTAGGTAATCACGTAATGAAATTAGGATATTACCAAAATTCTTAGGTCATTACCTAAAATAATAATTGTCTTGACCAATGACCTCAAATCATGCGACTATAACATTAAGATGTGGGTTACTAATAAACTAATCCATGAGATTTTATGTGGTTTATAAGATAAGATTGCATCGGGGTTAAACATTGCATTTTTTCCTTTTTCTTGAGCAATTTAGGGCATTACCTAAACCATTTTAGGGTATTACCTAAAATAATAATTGTCTTGAGCAATGACCTCAAATTATGTGAATATAACATATATGATGAGGGAATTGTCTGGTTAAGATGTGGGTTACTGATAACCTAATCCATGAGATTTTATGTGGTTTATAAGATAAGAGTGCTTCGGGGTAAAACGTTGTATTTTTTCCCCTTTCTTTTGCTTACAAATGATTGGATTAAATTACTTTTGTGATATGAAAGGTTCATCGATAGAATGTTTATGTGAAAATCGGATTGAAATGGTCGAACAATCTCTAAAAAGAATCCTCTCCATTGTAGTGGAATGTCACTTGTAGTTTGTGCAAGTTAATGCAAAATTTAGGTAATTACCTAATGTGATTAGGATATTACCATAACCTTTAGGTCATTATCTAAACCAATTTTAGGGCATTTCCTAAAATAATAATTTTCTAGGGCAATGGCCTCAAATCATGTGACTATAACATATATGATGAGGGAATTGTATGGTTCAGATGTGGGTTAATGATAACTTAATCCATGAGGTTTTAAGTGGTTTATATGATAAGAGTGCATCGGGGTAGAATGTTGTGTTTTATCCTTTTTCCTTTTGCTTTCAAATGACTGAATTGAATGACTTTTGTGATATGAAAGATTCATCAATAGAATGTTTATGTGAACAGCGGATTGAAATGGTCGAACAATCTCTAAATAGAATCCTCTCCATTGTGGTGGAATGTCACTTGTAGTTTGTGCAAGTTAATGCAAGATTTAGGTAATTACTAAAGATATTTTGGTCATGACCTAATACAACCACTATATATGTTAGGTAATCACCAAATTAGATAAGGATATTACCAAAACTTTTAGGTCATTATCTAAACTATTTTAGGGTATTACTTAAAATAATAATTTTCTTGGGCAATGGCTTCAAATCATGTGACTATAACATATATGACGAGGGAATTGTATGGTTAAGATGTGGGTTATTGATAACTTAATCCATGAGGTTTTAAGTTGATTATATGTTAAGATTGCATCGGGGTAAAACGTTGCCTTTTTTTCCTTTTCTTTTGCTTTCAAATGATTGAATTGAATGACTTTGATGACATGAAAGGTTCATTGATAAAATTGTTTAGGTTTACAACGGATTGGAATGGAAGAAGAATCTCTAAAAAGAATCCTCTCAATTGTAGTGGAATGTCACTAGTTTTTTGTGCATGTTATTCTTTGGGTTAGGTAATCACCTAATTAGATTAGGTTATTACCAAATGTTTTAGGTCATCACCTAAAATAATAATTGTCTTTGACAATGGCCTCAAATCATGTGACTATAACATATATGATGTGGGTTATTGATAACCTAATCCATGATATTTTGTGTGGTTTAAATGGTAAGATTGCATCGGGGTAAAACGTTGCATTTTTTTCTTTTTATTTTGCTTTCAAATGATTGAATTGAATGACTTTCGTGATATGAAATGTTCATCGATCGAATGTTTATGTGAACATCGGATTGAAATTGTCGAACAATCTTTCAAAAGAATCCTCTTCAATGTAGTGGAATGTAAATTGTTTTTTGTGCAAGTTAATATAGGGTCTACGTAATTACTAAATATATTTTGGTCATGACCTAACATGACCTCTTTGCATGTTTAGGTAATCACGTAATTAGCTTAGGGTGTTACCAAACATTTTAGTAGATTACCTAAACTATTTTAGGGCATTACCAAAAATAATAGTTTTCTTGGGCAATGGCCTCAAATCATGTGACTATAACATATATGATGGGGGAATTATATGGTTAAGATGTGGGTTAATGATAATTTAATCCATGAGGTTTTAAGTGGTTTATATGATAAGATTGCATCGGGGTAAAACATAGCATTTTTCCCTTTTCTTTTGCTTTTAAATGATTAAATTGAATTTTTTTGATATGAAAGGTTCATCGATCGAATGTTTATGTGAACAGTATATTGGAATGGTCGAACAATCTCTAGAAAGAATCCTCTCCATTATAGTGAAATGTCACTTGTTTTTTGTGCAACTTAATGCAGGGTTTAGGTAATTACTAAAGTATATTTTGGTCATTACCTAATACAACCACTATATATGTTAGGTAATCACCTAATTAGATTAAGATATTACCAAACCTTTTAGGTCATTACCTAAACCATTTTAGGGCATTACAAAAAAATCATTGTCTTGGGCAATGGCCTCAAATCATGTGACTATAACATATAACCCCATATCATATGCTTTTAGGTAATTATCAAACATGTTTTGGCCATGACCAAACCTACTAAGTGGAGGATGTTCTGCCAATCACAATCCATTCCCATTACTAATCAAAGCAATCCTATGAGGATTGGACAACCATGCCACTGAGTCCATTAGGCCCAATACTTCACCAAACGCCATTGACTTAAGTTTTTGGCCCCCATTGTCTGTCATTGTACTAAAAAGCCCAAATTAACCCTAGATCATATGCTTTTAGGTAATTCTCAAACATGTTTTGGCTATAACCAAACCTACTAAGTGGAGGGTGTTCTCCTAATCACAATCAATTCCCATTACTCATCAAAGCAATCCTATGGGGATTGGACAATTATGCCACTGGGTCCATTAGGCCCAATTCCTCACCCAACCCATATCATATGCTTTTAGGTAATTACCAAACATTGTTGTAGAATGTCACTGGTTTGTGCAAGTTACTGCTGGGTTTAGGTAATTACTAAAGATAGTTTGGTAATGACTTAACATAACCACTATAAATGTTGAGTAATCACCTAATCAGGTTAGGTTATTTTCAAATATGTTAGGTAATCACCTAATCAGATTAGGTTATTTCCAAATATTTTACGTAAGCACCTAATCAGATTAGGTTATTTCCAAACATTTTAGGGCATCACCTAAATTAGTAATTGACTTGGCCAATGGCCTCAAATTATGTGACTATAACATATATGATGATGGATTTGTATGCTTAAGATATGCTTCATTGATAACCTAATCCATGAGGTTTTATGTGGTTTATATGACAAGGTTGCATCGGTGTAAAATGTTGTATTATTTTTTTTATTTTCCTTTCAAATGATTGAATTGAATTCAAATGATGATATGAAAGGCTCATTGATTGAAATATTTTTGTTAACAGTGGATTTGAATGGTAAAAGAATCTCTAAAAAGAATCCTCTCAAAGATGGATGCTATATTCTCAAAGGTGGTGCACATGGAGGTTGCATTAGAGAAGGTAATCTCAACCGTACCTCCAGAAGATAAAGAAAAGGCACGTGAGAAGGATGGGAATGATGTTGATACCAACAATGTATCACAAGGTAATGATGGGGGAATGGAAAAAGATGAAATCTTAAACGATGTCCGAACTGTCCCCACTCAACCGAAAACACACAGAGATAAGATGTGTTCTCCGTTTCTATCTCCCATACTTAGTGATACGATTAAATGTGCAAAGCGTAAGTTGGATATTGACAATGATGACGAGACTTTTGTGCCTAGTGTGCAAGTTAGATCATCATTTAGCATGAAGGAAATTCGCTTTGTTCGTCCCGAACCTATCTTTGGTTTGGAAACTCTTCGGGACATGCCAATAGAGAAGTTGACGCCAAAAAAGACCACCAAAAAAGCCAAGATTGAAAAAGAAGAAGATGGTGTAGCAAGTTATTTGGATACGCCTTCAAAGGAGGTTACTCCGAAGAAGAGCACCAAAAAAGTAAATGTGACAAAAACACCCCCGAATGCGAAAAAGACCACTCGCGCGAAAAAAAATCGGGGAAAAAAACCACCCCTCGAGGTGGATTAAGAAAAGTTAATGAGCAGCGTATGAATAGTATTTTTTTAATTGGTTCTTATTTTATCCATACACATAATTTTTTGGTAATGACCAAATTTGTATTTGGTCATTACCATATGTTTATATGCTAGTATTTGTTATTGGATTTGCTTTGAATGTGTGATGGGTTATATGACCCCCAAAGTTTTCAGGCCATAGTTGTAATAAGTAAACAAATTTAGATTGATTTGGTAATGACCAAAATTTTGAAGCCATTATTTTCATGTATTGTGAATGCGTGAATGGTTATATGACCCAAAGTATTTGAAGCCGGAGTTGTAACAAGTAAACAAATGAGTTGGATACTCTTAATTAAGGTCATGTTTTTATGGCCGAGTTGTGTTTGGTATTTGTCTTTTATTTGAATTCGGAATATTACTAACATCGACGCGTTGAAGGTAATGGATGCCATCGATGTATGTTTACTAACTTAAGTTGATGTTATTTTATTTGTTATTTGTCTCCATTATGGTAGGCAAAAAGATCAGGACCGGAAAAGGTTAAGATATCAGAAGAAGGTGGGAGTGACACCGAAGAATCATCGGTATAAAATTAATTTTTCTCATATCTGCCTATTTATTTAATTAGTATGCAAACTAATACAATCCAACAAACCATGCCTCGAATTGTAGGAAAATGCTAAAGAGAAAGCGGTTGGGCAACAACTTAAATTATTTAATAAGGCCCTTAACAATGGCATGTCCAAGACGAATGAAGATTTTGTCGATCTGTCATTTACGCCACAAAAAAGTGGTAGGCCGCTTTAATTTTTCGAAGAGTACTTACCCTCTTTGGACCCGATTGAAAGAAATATTTGTAAGAACATATTGAAAGGGCCGTCAAATGAAACTATTTACCGGCCACAACAGTCTTGGAGTTTTCTTTCTGCCTATGAATGTTTTTGTGTATACCCAGATCATTGGCTAAGCACTCAGGTACATATGGTCATCCTATTTTTTTTTTTTCCTTTTACATAAGTTTGGGGATCTTGTGGTCTGACAGTGTTTGATGATCACCCAAACATGTTTTGGTGATTACCTAAATCTATTTAGAACACAAGATGGTGTCCTGATATTGTTTGGTAATTACAAATGATGGTTTGAGTATTACCCAAATTATTTGGGTCACATGGTAGTTTTGTTTGACATGAGTTTGGGCAATGACTTGAGTCTTAAGGTAATAACCCGAAATTCTTTTGGTCATTATCTAACACTCGTCGAACACCGCGTTTAACATGTCAAAAGGTTTTGGCAATTAGTCTGATACTTATTAGTGTTGGTTTTCAACAGTTTGTTGATGTGTATATGTATGACTTACAACTGACCCGGATTGAGGAAAAAAGCCAAAAATTAATACTTCCAAGTATATTCATGGTGAGGTCATCGACAAAATGTTAAGGTTATTATAGAATTATTAGCACCGACAAAATTTATATTTTGTAGGTCGTTTCGTTACAACAAGATGAACGGACTGGGTTTAATGGTTGTAACAAGACCCTTTTGGACACCTTTCTCGCTTGGTTAAATTTTTATCTCCCAACCGACTTGAGTAGTATTGAAGAGGTTTGTACTAAACATTACTATGTGTGTTTCTTTACGTGGTTTCATTTGAGTTTTACTAAACGTTGCTTGTGACTTGTTTATAGGTGTATATTCCTTTGCTTGATGTGAAGCATGAGCATTGGTTCTTGACAATCGTTGACTTACGTAAGAAAAAGGTGTACATTATGGATTCTCTTTCCAAATCGAACCATCGGCTTGTGACAGTCATGGACATGGTACTCAAATTTGTACTTATTACAGTTCCGGTAATTAACAAAGCAAGACAGAGCCCTAGCAATGTGTGGTAACAATTCTTTTTCCCTATTTTGTTTTGCATCAGATGACTGCAACTTCGGAAAGGCTTGAAGGTCACCGTTTGGCGCCCTTGTTCGTGGACATGAAACATTTCACTTACGAATATCCACCATGTACACGACAACCGAATGCGTGCGTAATACAAAATTTTGAACTCTCTTATCTTTCACAAAGTGTATATAAGATCGACTTATGGACTTGTTCTTTTTGTAGCCATGATTGTGGAATGTACGTGATTAAGTACATCCCTTTGCAAGTGATGTGAACGTCATTCCAACCATTTTTTGCACCGTACGCATTGTAAATGTATATATTTGACTTTGTTGCATGATCTTATTATAGTAACTTGTGTAACTTTCTGTGCAGACAAAAGCAATGCGTGTCGAACGTTTACGCGCTATAGCCATAATTCTGAGAAGCAAACATAACAAAATTGATATAGATCGATATTGTCGCTCGAAGTACGTTGGCAATGCCGGTAAAAAAAACAGTTCATATGTAAAAGTTTAGGTAATCACCTCACTAGTGTATGGTTATTACCTAAACTTTTGATGTTACATGGTGTCAATTTTTTTGTGTAAATAGGCCTTTGTTGTACTTTTGTAATTGGAGTTGGTTTACTTTTGTATGTATACATATGCCAATGTCCTTTAGTAGATCGAATTAAATAGTTCATATGTAAAAGTTTAGGTAATTACCTCACCTGATATGGTCATTACCTAAACTTTTGATGCTACACTGTCAATTTTGTGTAAATAGGCCTAATTAAGTTGTTTTAATGTAAAAGATTTAGGTAACTACCAACTTTGACTATTGTCATAAGCGAAACATTGTATGCTACGCTTTGTCCTTTTATGTTTAATTATTGATTACCTTCTCCTTTTATTATTATATGATGTTTGGAAATTACCAAAAATGTGTTGGGCATTACTAAACATATTAAGTGGAGGGTGTTCTCCAAATTACAATCCATTCGCACTACTCATCAAAGCAATCCTATGGTTTTTGGACAATCATGCCACTGGGTCCATTAGGACCAATACCTCACCAAACCCCATTGAATTAAGTTTTGTCCCCCATTGTCCCTCCTTGTACAAATAAGCCGAAATTAACTCCAATCACATGCTTTAAGATATTACCAAACATGTTATGAAGATTACCAAACTACTAAGTGGATGATGTTTTCAAAATGACAATCATTTATCATTACTCATCAAAGCAATCCTATGGAGATTGGACAATTATGCCACTGGGTCCATTAGGCCCAATATTTCACCAAACCCCATTGAATTCATTTATGGGCCCCAAATGAACCCCATATCATATGCTTTAGGTAATTACCAAAACTATTTTGGGCATTACCAAACTCACTAAGACATTCTAATCTCTTACATGTTATGACTTTATAACTCTATTTCGGTTATTTGGATTAACACATTTATATCAAATTGATTAATTTGTACTTAGGATTGTTGATTTTTAATTGTTTATTTTTAATATACTTTGGATTTGACGGTTTTGAGACTTCTCTTAGTTTTTGTTAAAATTTGGTCATTACAGGAACCCCTTATAGTAATTACTTAAAGTTTCCGAAGGATTTGAAGGTTATTTTTTTAGGTTATGAAATGTTTGCTTCAAATCATGAATACATTATCCACCACATGCATTATGCACACTAAAACATCCATATAATATAACATAAAAGCACAATTTCTGCATTCATTTGGTAATCACCAAACATACATCAGATAATTACCAAACACAGGTGAGGCAATAATAACATAGATTACCAAACACATTTAAGGGAATTGAAAAAGCTAAGACAAGTATAAACCTATCCTTATTATATATATCATTAACTATTTATAAACCAAACAATATTAGCATAAATTACATGAAAACTTACATCATCACCACAATTTTAGAAACGTTTTGGTAATCACCAAACATAAACCAGGTAATTACCAAACACTATTGAGGCAACACTAGCATGAATAACCAAACACATTTAAGGCCCAATACCTAAGATAGGTCAAGTATAAACCTAGCCTTATTATAAACATCATTTAATATTCATTAACCAAACAATACTAGCATAGATTACATGAAAACTTACATTTTAAAACATCACCAAAAATTCTATAAAGTTTCAGTTATCACCAAACATGTTAAGGTAATTACCAAACACAAGTGAGGCAACACAAGCATAGATTACCAAACACACTTAAGGGAATTGAAAAGGCTAGGACAACTAAAAAATACCTTATTATATATATAATTAACTATTCATAAAACAAACAATACTATAGAATAGATTACATGAAACTCACAATTCATATGGTCACCACAATTTCTAAAACATTTTGGTAATCACCAAACATATTCAGGTAATCACCAAACACATGAAAGGCAATACTAGCATAGATTACCAAACACAGTTAATGAAATTGAAAAGGCTAGGACAAGTAAAAACCTAGCCTTATTATAGATATAATTAACTATTTATAAACCAAACAATGCTATAGAATAGATTACATGAAAACTCACAATTCATAACATCACCACAATTTTTCTAACGTTTTGGAAATCACCAAACATACTAGCATAGATTACCAAACATAGTTACGGGAATTGAAAAAGCTAAGACAAGTATAAACTTATCCTTATTATATATATCATTAACTATTCATAAACCAAATAATATTAGCATAAATTACATGAAAACTAACATCATCACCACAATTTCTGAAAAGTTTTGGTTATCACCAAACATAAACCAGGTAATTACCAAACACAGTTAACGCAACACTAGCATGAATAACCAACACACATTTAAGGTAATTGCCAAATATAGGTCAAGTATAAACCTAGCCTTATTATAAACATCATTTAATATTCATTAACCAAACGATACTAGCATAAATTACATGAAAACTTACAATTCAAAACATCACCACAAATTCTCTAAAGTTTCAAGTAATCACCAAATATGTTAAGGTAATTACCAAACAAAAGTGAGGGCAACACAAGCATAGATTACCAAACACACTTAAGGGAATTGAAAAGGCTAGGACAACTAAAAACATACCCTTATTATAGATATAATTAACTATTCATAAAACAAACAATACTATAGAATAGATTACATGAAAACTCACAATTCATATGGTCACCACAATTTCTTAAACATTTTGGTAATCACCAAACATATTCAGGTAATCACCAAACACAAGAAAGGCAATACTAGCATAGATTACCAAACACGGTTAAGGGAATTGAAAAAGCTAAGACAACTAAAAACATACACTTATTATAGATATAATTAACTATTCATAAACCAAACAATACTATAGAATAGATTATATGAAAACTCACAATTCATAACATCACCACAATTTCTTAAATATTTTGGCAATCACCAAACATATTCAGGGTTATCACCAAACACATGAACCAAACAATATTAGCATGATTACATTGAAACTTACAATTCATAACATTACGACAATTTCGAAACGGTTTGATAATCACTAACCATACATTAGGTAAATACCAAACACAGGTGAGGCATCACTAGCGTTTAGAGAAGCACACAACAAACCGTAAAACATCACAATAATATCTTTGTAATTCATCAATGACACCATGGTCCAAACTTCCATCTTTTCTAAAACTAACATGATGATTAGATTCTTACAAATTTCTTCTATTGTCAATTTCAAACTAATCTTACAACAAAACCCTAACTTTCACTATTCAAATACTTAAATCATAGGACAACAACAAATAATTATATGCTATTATTCCCCAAAAAAGTCAAAATTACCACAAATCAAAACCCTAAATTTCAATATTGAGATACTTAAATCATGCTTTTGGAATTTTGGTAAGCACCAAAATTTATGTGTTAGAAAGAATAGAAACGCATAATTCATAAGATTCAAACACAATCCTTCCTCTTCCCCCAATATATCAAACAAGTACTTTTATCAATTCAAACAACATAATCAAGTGCTAGCAACAAATAATTAAATATCACAATTCCAACAAAAATCGAAGTTGCCACAAGAGAAAACATTAATTTTCACTATTCAAATACTTAAATCATATATTTCAAAATTTAAATCATGAATGGAGTTGTATGGTGCCACTATTCAAAAGTTCGAAATTGCCCTTAAAATTAAACGCTACATTCAAACTCACCTTGAACAAATAATGCCGAAAGTGTTGCCGGATATGATGCCAAGAATATGCCGTGCGTTTTTTAGAGAACCACTTTTTTTTTTTTGGAGAAGAAAGTGTGGTTGATGAGAGAGAAAGTGGAGGAAGTTGGGAATGATGGAAGGTTTAAGAGAGAGAATGAGGGTAGTTTTAGGAGAGAGAAATTAAGGGAGGGAGAAGTTGGCGGTTCTTTGAATGCAATAGGGGTCGGCATAAGTACAATAATGCCCTTAGTATCTTGGTTTTACAAATTATTTAAAACAATTCAATTTTCGTATTTTACCCACAAAACGGATAGTTTTAGATATTACCAAAACTCATACAGGTAATTACCAAACTATAGTTCAAACAATTACGAAAACTCAACAACGAAATAACATAGGGATTAGGGAAATATATAACACTGGGTGTATAGGCCAAGAACCTCATACAACCTAATTTTTATATATAAACACTCATAAAAATTACCAAACCATGAATCCTTCTTATTTTGTTTGGCCTAATACTTATTTTTGGTTTTCAGTAATGATTGAATAAATTTTTTTGATAATAACCAAATTGTGCAAATAATATTACAGAAATCTTCACTTTTGGTTTTCATAAGCTCCATTCAAGTTGCATTTACATAGTATTTCAAATTTAACAACTTCTAGCCAGAAATCTTCACTATCAAAATACTCACTATTACAGAAATAGCCAAACAGAGAGACATAATACCACATAACCCTTCCCTTGGATGAAACTTTTTCTTTCTCATCCTGTGCTATCTAATTCATCAACAAGCCTCTTATTCTCATTCTTCATCAAATTAACCTCAGTTGCCAGTTGTTTTTTCTCAAATAGAAGTTGGTTTGCCACATCCCTTTGCCAATCTATAATTTCGTTATCAATCCATCTAAAAAATTCACACCCCCTTGAATTGGTGTCACGGTCCCAATATTTGCATGCCATAAATCTCCTTCCAGGATTCTCATGAGTCCATGACTTCAACTTTGCAATCTGGAAAACCGTTGATCACAATATATTTCTTCACGAGTTCATTGACGAGGGAGATTTCCCTTGACATACTTGTACACGAAATAACCACAAAGAAATCAACAACCTTCACGCAATAACATATAATTTAAAAAAAAAACAAAATAATCAAAAATTACAGATGCTAAATATTCACCTTAGTCAATTTTGTAATTCTTCTCAACTCGAATTCTACAGTGGTGCAGATTGTCTCAAAAGTTGGAGAAGTAAGTAGAAGCTAGTAGCTAGAACACTTATAGAGAGAAAATAATGTGACATGATAGATAGAATGCAAATAATATGATATTAGTACAGACATAATATGGAGGGAAGCCAAAATTTTGAACTTCAAATTTTTACCAAACAATCCTTTTTCAAATTTCAAAATTTCGATTTTCCGCCATATCATAAGGTGTTTGGTTATTACCAAATATATTTTGGGTATTACTAAACGTATCCAATCACAATCCATTCTAATTACTCATCAAAGGAATCCTATGGGGATTGGACAATCATGCCACTGAGTCCATTAGGACCAATACCTCACCAAACCCCATTGACTTGAGTTTTGGGCTCTCATTGTCCCTCCTTGTACAAAGAAGCTCAATTTAACCCCAATCATATGCTTTAAGGTAAGTACCAAACATGTTATGAAGATTACCAAAGTACTAAGTGGATGATGTTCTCCCAATGACAATCATTTATCATTACTCATCAAAGCAATCCTATAGGGATTGGACAATCATGTCACTGAGTCCATTAGGACCAATACCTCACCAAACCCCTTTGACTTGAGTTTTGGGCCCCCATTGTTCCTCATTGTACTAAAAAGCCCAAATTAACCCTAGATCATATGGTTTTAGGTAAGTACCAAACATATTTTGGTTATTACTAAAACTATCCTATCACAATCTGTTCCCATTACTCATCACAGGAATCCTATAGGGATTGGACAATCATGTCACTAGGGCTATTAGGCCCAATACCTCACCAAACCCCATTGACTTGAGGTTTGGGCCCCAATGTACCTCCTTGTACAAAGAAACCCAAATTAACCCCAATCATATGCTTTAAGGTAATTACCAAACATGTTATGAAGATTACCAAAGTACTAAGTGGGTGATGTTTTCAAAATGACAATCATTAATCATTACTCATCAAAGCAATCATATAGGGATTGGACAATCATGTCACTGAGTCCATTAGGACCAATACCTCACCAAACCCCTTTGACTCGAGTTTTGGGCCCTCATTGTCCCTCATTGTACTAAAAATCCCAAATTAACCCTAGATCATATGCTTATAGGTAAGTACCAAACATATTTTGGTTATTACCAAAACTATCCTATCACAATCATTTATCTTTAATCATCAAAGCAATCCTATGGGAATTGGACAATCATGCCACTGAGTCTATTAGGACCAATACCTCACCAAACCCCATTGCCTTGAGTTTTGAGCCCCCATTATCCCTTCTTGTACCAGAAAGCCCAAATTAACCCTAGATCATATATACTTTTAGGTAATTACCAAACATGTTTTGGGTATTACTAAACCTATCCAATCACAATCATTTATCATTACTCATCAAAGCAATACTATGGGAATTGGACAATCATGCCACTGAGTCTATTAGGACCAATACCTCACCAAACCCCATTGAATTGAGTTTTGGGCCCTCATTATCCCTCCTTTTACTAAAAAGCCCAAATTCACCCTAGATCATATGCTTTTAGGTACGTACCAAACATGTTTTGGGTATTACTAAACCTATCCAATCAAAATCATTTATCTTTACTCATCAAAGCAATCCTATGGGAATTGGACAATCATGCCACTGACTCTATTAGGACCAATACCTCACCAAACCCCATTGGCTTGAGTTTTGGGCCCCCATTATCCCTCCTTTTACAAAAATGCCCAAATTAACCCTAGATCATATGCTTTTAGGTAACTACCAAACATGTTTTGGATATTACTAAACCTATCCTATCACAATCCATTCTCATTACTCATCAAAGCAATCCTATGGGGATTGGACAATCATGCCACTGGGTCCAATAGGCCCAATACCTCACCAAACCCCAATGACTTGAGTTTTTGGCCCCCAATGTACCTCCTTGTACAAAGAAGCCCAAATTAACCCCAATCATATGCTTTAAGGTAATTAGCAAACATGTTATGAAGATTACCAAAGTACTAAGTGGATGATGTTCTCCCAATGACAATCATTTATCATTACTCATCAAAGCAATCCTATAGGGATTGGACAATCATGTCACTGAGTCCATTAGGACCAATACCTCACCAAACCCCTTTGACTTGAGTTTTGGGCCCTCATTGTCCCTCATTGTATTAAAAAGCCCAAATTAACCCGAGATCATATGCTTTTAGGTAAGTACCAAGCATATTTTTGTTATTACTAAAACTATCCTATCACAATCTATTCCCATTACTCATCACAGCAATCCTATGGGGATTGGCCAATCATGTCACTGGAGCCATTAGGCCCAATACCTCACCAAACCCCATTGACTTGAGGTGTGGGCCCCAAATGTACCTCCTTGTACAAAGAAACCCAAATTAACCCCAATCATATGCTTTAAGGTAATTACCAAACATGTTTTGAAGATTACCAAACTACTAAGTGGCTGATGTTTTCAAAATGACAATCATTTATCATTACTCATCAAAGCAATCCTATGGGGATTGAAAAATCATGCCACTGAGTCCATTAGGCCCAATACCTCACCAAACCCCATTGACTCGAGTTATGAGCCCCCATTGTCCCTCCTTGTACTAAAAATCCCAAATTAACCCTAGATCATATGCTTTAAGGTAATTACCAAATATGTTATGAAGACTACCAAACTACTAAGTGGATGATGTTCTCTAAATGACAATCATTTATCATTACTCAACAGAGCAATCCTTTGGGGATTGGACAATCATGCCACTTATTCCATTAAGCCCAATACCTCACCAAACCCCATTGACTTGAGTTTTGGGCCCCCATTATCCCTCCTTGTATTGAAAAGCCCAAATTAACCCTAAATCATATGTTTTGAGGTAATTACCAAACATGTTTTGGGTATTACTAAACCTATCCAATCACAATCATTTATCATTACTCATCAAAGAATTCCTATGGGGATTGGACAATCATGCCACTGAGTCCATTAGCACCAATACCTCACCAAACCCCATTGGCTTTTGTTTTGGTCCCCCATTATCCCTTCTTGTACCAGAAAGCCCAAATTAACCCTAGATCATATACTTTTAGGTAATTACCAAACATGTTTTGGGTATTACTAAACCTATCCAATCACAATCATTTATCATTACTCATCAAAGCAATACTATGGGAATTGGACAATCATGTCACTGAGTCTATTAGGACCAATACCTCACCAAACCCCGTTGAATTGAGTTTTGGGCCCTCATTGTCCCTCCTTTTACTAAAAAGCCCAAATTGACCCTAGATCATATGATTTTAGGTACGTACCAAATATGTTTTGGGTATTACTAAACCTATCCAATCACAATCATTTATCTTTACTCATCAAAGCAATCCTATGGGAATTGGACAATCATGCCACTGACTCTATTAGGACCAATACCTCACCAAACCCCATTGGCTTGAGTTTTGGGCCCCCATTATCCCTCCTTTTACAAAAAAGCCCAAATTAACCCTAGATCATATGCTTTTAGGTAACTACCAAACATGTTTTGGATATTACTAAACCTATCCTATCACAATCCATTCTCATTACTCATCAAAGCAATCATATGGGGATTGGACAATCATACCACTGGGTCCAATAGGCCCAATACCTCACCAAACCCCAATGACTTGAGTTTTTGGCCCCCAATGTACCTCCTTGTACAAAGAAGCCCAAATTAACCCCAATCATATGCTTTAAGGTAATTACCAAACATGTTATGAAGATTACCAAAGTACTAAGTGGATGATGTTCTCCCAATGACAATCATTTATCATTACTCATCAAAGCAATCCTATAGGGATTGGACAATCATGTCACTGAGTCCATTAGGCCCAATACCTCACCAAACCCCTTTGACTCGAGTTTTGGGCCCCCATTGTCCCTCCTTGTACTAAAAAGCCCAAATTAACCCTAGATCATATGTTTTTAGGTAAGTACCAAACATATTTTGGTTATTACTAAAACTATCCTATCACAATCTATTCCCATTACTCATCACAGCAATCCTATGAGGATTGGACAATCATGTCACTGGAGCCATTAGGCCCAATACCTCACCAAACCCCATTGACTTGAGGTTTGGGCCCCAAATGTACCTCCTTGTACAAAGAAACCCAAATTAACCCTAATCATATGCTTTAAGGTGATTACCAAACATGTTTTGAAGATTATCAAACTACTAAGTGGGTGATGTTTTCAAAATGACAATCATTTATCATTACTCATCAAAGCAATCCTATGGGGATTGGAAAATCATGCCACTGAGTCCATTAGGCCCAATACCTCACCAAACCCCATTGACTCGAGTTTTGGGCCCCCATTGTCCCTCCTTGTACTAAAAATCCCAAATTAACCCTAGATCATATGCTTTAAGGTAATTACCAAATATGTTATGAAGACTACCAAACTACTAAGTGGATGATGTTCTCTAAATGACAATCATTTATCATTACTCAACAGAGCAATCCTTTGGGGATTGGACAATCATGCCACTTATTCCATTAGGCCCAATACCTCACCAAACCCCATTGACTTCATTTTTGGGCCCCCATTATCCCTCCTTGTATTGAAAAGCCCAAATTAACCCTAAATCATATGTTTTGAGGTAATTACCAAACATGTTTTGGGTATTACTAAACCTATCCAATCACAATTATTTATCATTACTCATCAAAGAATTCCTATGGGGATTGGACAATCATGCCACTGAGTCCATTAGCACCAATACCTCACCAAACCCCATTGGCTTTTGTTTTGGTCCCCCATTATCCCTTCTTGTTCCAGAAAGCCCAAATTAACCCTAGATCATATACTTTTAGGTAATTACCAAACATGTTTTGGGTATTACTAAACCTATCCAATCACAATCATTTATCATTACTCATCAAAGCAATACTATGGGAATTGGACAATCATGCCACTGAGTCTATTAGGACCAATACCTCACCAAACCCCATTGAATTGAGTTTTGGGCCCTCATTGTCCCTCCTTTTACTAAAAAGCCCAAATTGACCCTAGATCATATGCTTTTAGGTACGTACCAAACATGTTTTGGGTATTACTAAACCTATCCAATCACAATCATTTATCTTTACTCATCATAGCAATCCTATGGGAATTGGACAATCATGCCACTGACTCTATTAGGACCAATACCTCACCAAATCCCATTGTCTTGAGTTTTGGGCCCCCATTATCCCTCCTTTTACAAAAAAGCCCAAATTAACCCTAGATCATATGCTTTTAGGTAACTACCAAACGTGTTTTGGATATTACTAAACCTATCCTATCACAATCCATTCTCATTACTCATCAAAGCAATCATATGGGGATTGGACAATCATACCACTGGGTCCAATAGGCCCAATACCTCACCAAACCCCAATGACTTGAGTTTTTGGCCCCCAATGTACCTCCTTGTACAAAGAAGCCCAAATTAACCCCAATCATATGCTTTAAGGTAATTACCAAACATGTTATGAAGATTACCAAAGTACTAAGTGGATGATGTTCTCCCAATGACAATCATTTATCATTACTCATCAAAGCAATCCTATAGGGATTGGACAATCATGTCACTTGAGTCCATTAGGCCCAATACCTCACCAAACCCCTTTGACTCGAGTTTTGGGCCCCCATTGTCCCTCCTTGTACTAAAAAGCCCAAATTAACCCTAGATCATATGTTTTTAGGTAACTACCAAACATATTTTGGATATTACTAAACCTATCCTATCACAATCCATTCCCATTACTCATCACAGCAATCCTATGAGGATTGGACAATCATGCCACTGGAGCCATTAGGCCCAATACCTCACCAAACCCCATTGACTTGAGGTTTGGGCCCCAAATGTACCTCCTTGTACAAAGAAACCCAAATTAACCCTAATCATATGCTTTAAGGTGATTACCAAACATGTTTTGAAGATTATCAAACTACTAAGTGGGTGATGTTTTCAAAATGACAATCATTTATCATTACTCATCAAAGCAATCCTATGGGGATTGGAAAATCATGCCACTGAGTCCATTAGGCCCAATACCTCACCAAACCCCATTGACTCGAGTTTTGGGCCCCCATTGTCCCTCCTTGTACTAAAAATCCCAAATTAACCCTAGATCATATGCTTTAAGGTAATTACCAAATATGTTATGAAGACTACCAAACTACTAAGTGGATGATGTTCTCTAAATGACAATCATTTATCATTACTCAACGGAAGCAATCCTTTGGGGATTGGACAATCATGCCACTTATTCCATTAGGCCCAATACCTCACCAAACCCCATTGACTTAATTTTTTGGGCCCCCATTATCCCTCCTTGTATTGAAAAGCCCAAATTAACCCTAAATCATATGTTTTGAGGTAATTACCAAACATGTTTTGGGTATTACTAAACCTATCCAATCACAATTATTTATCATTACTCATCAAAGAATTCCTATGGGGATTGGACAATCATGCCACTGAGTCCATTAGCACCAATACCTCACCAAACCCCATTGGCTTTTGTTTTGGTCCCCCATTATCCCTTCTTGTTCCAGAAAGCCCAAATTAACCCTAGATCATATACTTTTAGGTAATTACCAAACATGTTTTGGGTATTACTAAACCTATCCAATCACAATCATTTATCATTACTCATCAAAGCAATACTATGGGAATTGGACAATCATGCCACCGAGTCTATTAGGACCCGATACCTCACCAAACCCCATTGAATTGAGTTTTGGGCCCTCATTGTCCCTCCTTTTACTAAAAAGCCCAAATTGACCCTAGATCATATGCTTTTAGGTACGTACCAAACATGTTTTGGGTATTACTAAACCTATCCAATCACAATCATTTATCTTTACTCATCAAAGCAATCCTATGGGAATTGGACAATCATGCCACTGACTCTATTAGGACCAATACCTCACCAAATCCCATTGGCTTGAGTTTTGGGCCCCCATTATCCCTCCTTTTACAAAAAAGCCCAAATTAACCCTAGATCATATGCTTTTAGGTAACTACCAAACGTGTTTTGGATATTACTAAACCTATCCTATCACAATCCATTCTCATTACTCATCAAAGCAATCATATGGGGATTGGACAATCATACCACTGGGTCCAATAGGCCCAATACCTCACCAAACCCCAATGACTTGAGTTTTTGGCCCCCAATGTACCTCCTTGTACAAAGAAGCCCAAATTAACCCCAATCATATGCTTTAAGGTAATTACCAAACATGTTATGAAGATTACCAAAGTACTAAGTGGATGATGTTCTCCCAATGACAATCATTTATCATTACTCATCAAAGCAATCCTATAGGGATTGGACAATCATGTCACTGAGTCCATTAGGCCCAATACCTCACCAAACCCCTTTGACTCGAGTTTTGGGCCCCCATTGTCCCTCCTTGTACTAAAAAGCCCAAATTAACCCTAGATCATATGTTTTTAGGTAAGTACCAAACATATTTTGGTTATTACTAAAACTATCCTATCACAATCTATTCCCATTACTCATCACAGCAATCCTATGAGGATTGGACAATCATGTCACTGGAGCCATTAGGCCCAATACCTCACCAAACCCCATTGACTTGAGGTTTGGGCCCCAAATGTACCTCCTTGTACAAAGAAACCCAAATTAACCCTAATCATATGCTTTAAGGTGATTACCAAACATGTTTTGAAGATTATCAAACTACTAAGTGGGTGATGTTTTCAAAATGACAATCATTTATCATTACTCATCAAAGCAATCCTATGGGGATTGGAAAATCATGCCACTGAGTCCATTAGGCCCAATACCTCACCAAACCCCATTGACTCGAGTTTTGGGCCCCCATTGTCCCTCCTTGTACTAAAAATCCCAAATTAACCCTAGATCATATGCTTTAAGGTAATTACCAAATATGTTATGAAGACTACCAAACTACTAAGTGGATGATGTTCTCTAAATGACAATCATTTATCATTACTCAACAGAGCAATCCTTTGGGGATTGGACAATCATGCCACTTATTCCATTAGGCCCCAATACCTCACCAA
The DNA here is from genome assembly GCA_947648045.1 of Beta corolliflora. Taxonomy (NCBI): domain Eukaryota; kingdom Viridiplantae; phylum Streptophyta; class Magnoliopsida; order Caryophyllales; family Amaranthaceae; genus Beta; species Beta corolliflora. Next base: position 94,114 of record CANSZD010002747.1, read on the forward strand.
ACCCCATTGACTTAATTTTTTGGGCCCCCATTATCCCTCCTTGTATTGAAAAGCCCAAATTAACCCTAAATCATATGTTTTGAGGTAATTACCAAACATGTTTTGGGTATTACTAAACCTATCCAATCACAATTATTTATCATTACTCATCAAAGAATTCCTATGGGGATTGGACAATCATGCCACTGAGTCCATTAGCACCAATACCTCACCAAACCCCATTGGCTTTTGTTTTGGTCCCCCATTATCCCTTCTTGTTCAATAAAGCCCAAATTAACCCTAGATCATATACTTTTAGGTAATTACCAAACATGTTTTGGGTATTACTAAACCTATCCAATCACAATCATTTATCATTACTCATCAAAGCAATACTATGGGAATTGGACAATCATGCCACTGAGTCTATTAGGACCAATACCTCACCAAACCCCATTGAATTGAGTTTTGGGCCCTCATTGTCCCTCCTTTTACTAAAAAGCCCAAATTGACCCTAGATCATATGCTTTTAGGTACGTACCAAACATGTTTTGGGTATTACTAAACCTATCCAATCACAATCATTTATCTTTACTCATCAAAGCAATCCTATGGGAATTGGACAATCATGCCACTGACTCTATTAGGACCAATACCTCACCAAATCCCATTGGCTTGAGTTTTGGGCCCCCATTATCCCTCCTTTTACAAAAAAGCCCAAATTAACTCTAGATCATATGCTTTTAGGTAACTACCAAACGTGTTTTGGATATTACTAAACCTATCCTATCACAATCCATTCTCATTACTCATCAAAGCAATCATATGGGGATTGGACAATCATGCCACTGGGTCCAATAGACCCAATACCTCACCAAACCCCAATGACTTGAGTTTTTGGCCCCCAATGTACCTCCTTGTACAAAGAAGCCCAAATTAACCCCAATCATATGCTTTAAGGTAATTACCAAACATGTTATGAAGATTACCAAAGTACTAAGTGGATGATGTTCTCCCAATGACAATCATTTATCATTACTCATCAAAGCAATCCTATAGGGATTGGACAATCATGTCACTGAGTCCATTAGGCCCAATACCTCACCAAACCCCATTGACTCGAGTTTTGGGCCCCCATTGTCCCTCCTTGTACTAAAAATCCCAAATTAACCCTAGATCATATGCTTTAAGGTAATTACCAAACAAGTTTTGGCCATGACCAAACCTACTAAGACATTCTTATCTCTTACATATTGTGACTTTATAACTCTATTTGACTTATTTGGATTAACTCATTTATAGTATATTCATTAATTTGTACTTAGGATTGTTGATTTGAATTGTTTATTTTCAATACACTTTAGAATTGGAGTTTTTGAGATTTCTCTTAGTTTCTGCAAAGCTTTGGTAATTACCGAAACCCATTTTAGTAATTACCTAAAGTATCTGTTCAGTCATCTTCTTCAACCCTCATCTTGACCTTTCGATTTTTTTCTCTCCTCTAAAATTCTTCTTCTACTGTGAAAATGGTCATCAATACTCCAAAATGCACAAATCGGTCCCAAATCGGCGGTTTTCCAACACATTACAACAATCAAATTATGTTTTTGTAAAATACATAATGACCTAGAATCTTGATTTTTAAATTTGTTCATTTTAAAACTCATACTTTACTTTTCATGGATTTCGGGTGTTCATGGTCTACATAGGATCATCAATTTTATGTTTGTTAGTTCATCATTTCATGAATTTACAAAGATGAAAGAGAGGAAAGTGAAACAAATTTCACGAAAATTTTCCCCCAAAATCGAAAATTACAATTTCGATTTTACAACTTTTCATCACAAATTCATGATTTCTTCATGAATTCTTACCATTTGATGGAAAGAGAAGGATTAGGGAAAGAAATCTACTCAAAATTCGACAAGAATTGAAGATCCATGGAAGATTTGAGGGAAGAGGGGTAGAAGAGAGTAGAGAGAAAATGGGTAAAAAAAAAAATTCCCAAAATTTTTTTTTTGCCCGAAATTATTTTTCCGATTTTTTAGAATTTTTTCATTTTTTTTTATTTTCGAAATTATTTAAAACATTTTCAGAAATTACAATAAATGATTTTGGTATTTTCTTAAAACATTTCAAAGCTAAAAAGAAAAGGGAAAAGAAAATGAGGTGGGTGGCTCACATTGCTTGTGGCCCCACCATTTCCATGGTCTTTTTTGAAAAAAGACCATTGTAGAATTTTCATATAACTAAGGGTGCGTTCTCTTCACCTTAATAAATTAAGTTTCGTGCCCGATCGGTTCGGTTCGGATAAGATAAGTTTCAATCGAGGTCCAATCAGGCAATAAGTTCCAATCAAGTCCAATAAGTTCCAATCGGGTGCAATAAGTTGCAATCGGGTCCAATCAGGGTCTAATCAGGTCCAATAAGTTCCAATAAGGTCCAAATAGTCAATGATCAATGAATTTAAATTAGAATATTAATTAAAGTTCCATTATGATTATTATATAGTATTATATTTGTAATATTGTCTATTATTTTATTATTCATATTACGATTAACTGATATGTTATTATTAAAATTTTTAATTAAAGTACCGCTATGATTATATAGTATTATATTTGCATTATTATCTATTACTCCCTCCGGTCTTTATTAGTTTACCCTTTCTATGGGGCACATTTGCTCGATACACTAATTTGAACCTTAATATCTCTAATTATCAATAAACAAAAATTACAAAAAGTTGATATTTGGATACTACACATTGAGATGAATCTAACTAGATCTCACATGACTATATTTTTCCTTAAATACAAATCACAAGAGATAGTCAAAGTCGTGTATGTAAATAGTGTCAAAAGTCAAAAGGGGTAAACTAATAAAGACCGGAGGGAGTATTTTATTACTCATATTACTATTGGCTGATTATGTTATTATTAAAAAATATTATAATCATGGTCAAATAAGGTTAACAATAATAATCTTCATAATTATAATATTTTGCAATTCTTCCTTAAATAACTAGATATAACATGTTTTCAGTTACTAATAACAATGAAAGATATAAATGTTATTTATTGATTTCCTACTAGTGCTTTATGAAATCAAAGCAACACTATTAGATATATTAGTGGTGAAAGTTGTGTATAGGCAAGCATATAAATAGTATTTTTTTTTGTTAAAATGTTAATCATAAGAGATAACTAATAATTACTATTTTTTTGAAGGATAAATTTTAATGATTATTATGTTATAATAAATTTTGAGGATAGTATTTATGTTAGGGGTAATATTTATGTTATTACTCATCAAATTTTTTGTTAAATAAGGTCAAATAAGTTCCAATCGTGTTAATAAGGTCTAATAAGTTCCAATCGGGTCAATAAGTTTCAATTCGGTCCAATAAATTCCAATCGGGTTCCATCGGGTCCAATAAGTTGAATCGGGTCCAATAAGTTCCGGGGCTTCGGGTCGGACCAATAAGTTCGGTTTAGATAAGTTCGGTTCGGGGTTATTCAGGTGAAGAGAACGCACCCTAAAAGGACAACTAACGACTAATCAAGTACTATAGCCATACCTTGCCTTTTACCTACTTTCCTATCTTCTCCTTATTTAGATTGCATATTAAAATAACACTCTAAACACTTGTCATTACATCTCATGGAGGCAATCAACAAAATAAGTATTACTAAGCCAAGTGAAGGTGTGTTTTATTTGCTTTATTTTTTGCCACACCTGTTTTGTTTTTACATTGAATTTGGTGATGACAACTTTCTTTGTTTTTTCCCCTGTTTTTCTTTTGTCATTTATGCCTTCAAAGTATGTATTTTCATATATCATACTAGCCTTTATATGTACGATGCGTGCAAAATTGTTATTGGAATTAAATTAGTTTCGTAATTACATCTAGTATTAACTTATAGAATAGAAATTATTTACAAAAGTTTATCAAATAGACAATGATTATAGTATTAACTTTTTTTTTTGCCCGAAATTATTTTTCCGATTTTTTAGAATTTTTTCATTTTTTTTTATTTTCGAAATTATTTAAAACATTTTCAGAAATTACAATAAATGATTTTGGTATTTTCTTAAAACATTTCAAAGCTAAAAAGAAAAGGGAAAAGAAAATGAGGTGGGTGGCTCACATTGCTTGTGGCCCCACCATTTCCATGGTCTTTTTTGAAAAAAGACCATTGTAGAATTTTCATATAACTAAGGGTGCGTTCTCTTCACCTTAATAAATTAAGTTTCAGGTGCAATCAGTTCAGTTCAGATAAGATAAGTTTCAATCAGGTCCAATCAGGGCAATAAGTTCCAATCAAGTCCAATAAGTTCCAATCAGGTGCAATAAGTTGCAATCAGGTCCAATCAGGTCTAATCAGGTCCAATAAGTTCCAATAAGGTCCAAATAGTCAATGATCAATGAATTTAAATTAGAATATTAATTAAAGTACCATTATGATTATTATATAGTATTATATTTGTAATATTGTCTATTATTTTATTATTCATATTACGATTAACTGATATGTTATTATTAAAATTTTTAATTAAAGTACCGCTATGATTATATAGTATTATATTTGCATTATTATCTATTACTCCCTCCGGTCTTTATTAGTTTACCCCTTTCTATGGGGCACATTTGCCGATACACTAATTTGAACCTTAATATCTCTAATTATCAATAAACAAAAATTACAAAAAGTTGATATTTGGATACTACACATTGAGATGAATCTAACTAGATCTCACATGACTATATTTTTCCTTAAATACAAATCACAAGAGATAGTCAAAGTCGTGTATGTAAATAGTGTCAAAAGTCAAAAGGGGTAAACTAATAAAGACCGGAGGGAGTATTTTATTACTCATATTACTATTGGCTGATTATGTTATTATTAAAAAATATTATAATCATGGTCAAATAAGGTTAACAATAATAATCTTCATAATTATAATATTTTGCAATTCTTCCTTAAATAACTAGATATAACATGTTTTCGTTACTAATAACAATGAAAGATATAAATGTTATTTATTGATTTCCTACTAGTGCTTTATGAAATCAAAGCAACACTATTAGATATATTAGTGGTGAAAGTTGTGTATAGGCAAGCATATAAATAGTATTTTTTTTTGTTAAAATGTTAATCATAAGAGATAACTAATAATTACTATTTTTTTGAAGGATAAATTTTAATGATTATTATGTTATAATAAATTTTGAGGGATAGTATTTATGTTAGGGGTAATATTTATGTTATTACTCATCAAATTTTTTGTTAAATAAGGTCAAATAAGTTCCAATCAGGTTCAATAAGGTCTAATAAGTTCCAATCAGGTCAATAAGTTTCAATCTGGTCCAATAAATTCCAATCAGGTTCCATCAGGTCCAATAAGTTGAATCAGGTCCAATAAGTTCAGTTCAGGTCAGGTCCAATAAGTTCAGTTTAGATAAGTTCAGTTCAGGGTTATTCAGGTGAAGAGAACGCACCCTAAAAGGACAACTAACGACTAATCAAGTACTATAGCCATACCTTGCCTTTTACCTACTTTCCCTATCTTCTCCTTATTTAGATTGCATATTAAAATAACACTCTAAACACTTGTCATTACATCTCATGGAGGCAATCAACAAAATAAGTATTACTAAGCCAAGTGAAGGTGTGTTTTATTTGCTTTATTTTTTGCCACACCTGTTTTGTTTTTACATTGAATTTGGTGATGACAACTTTCTTTGTTTTTTCCCCTGTTTTTCTTTTGTCATTTATGCCTTCAAAGTATGTATTTTCATATATCATACTAGCCTTATATGTACGCGATGCGTGCAAAATTGTTATTGGAATTAAATTAGTTTCGTAATTACATCTAGTATTAACTTATAGAATAGAAATTATTTACAAAGTTTATCAAATAGACAATGATTATAGTATTAACTAATATATTTAACAATGATTAATTTCCCAATACCTGAGAGTTTAAAATATTTTCAAGTACTAATAAAACTACAAAATAGTTGATATTTTTGTTGATGGGTCGTACAGGGATTTGGCGTCTTATATTCAAACTCGATTCCAAAATTTTAAGTTATTATTTACAAATTAACAATAATTAGTGTTTTTAGCTTCTAAATTTAAGTTATCATTTACAAATTTTAAGTTATCATATTAACAAATGATTAATATAAGTAATAATCTCTATTCTATATGGGAAGAGGGGTAGGACACCAAGATATTAAAACCCCCATTTTACCCTCATTAATTTATGCAAATTACAACAAATCCTCTAAGAAATAAAAATTTAAAAGCCACATATAAACTAACTAATTTGTTCAAAAACCAAAAAAAATAAAAACAGAAATTTAAAAAACACACATAAACTAACTAATTTGTTCAAAAACCAAAAAAATAAAAAACCAAACTACACCTAATCCAACGTGGGATCATTTCACAACACCAAGGCAGTCACCACAAACTTTAACCACCAAAACACAATTCCTAATTACATGGTAAAACACTAATTGCACCCACGGCAGTTTCCTACTTCTCCATTTCCTCTGTTTTCCCCTTCAATCATCGCAACTTCTCCCCTCCAAAAATCTGAAAACCACACCAAAATAGTTGCAGCACAAAGTATAATAGAGATAATTTATCCAAGATCAGTTAATTACATAGCATAAAAAAATAATATGATCAAAATATACTGAGAACATCATTCATATTTTTGGTGTGTAATTTATGCAGGGTATTATTCACAAGCCAAAGGAAGCAAGAAATTGAAGACTACATAGATAATTCAATTAAAAGGTATTTCTTAATTTTCTCACACAATACTAAAATAATTCACAACAAACAAGTCATGATATGAATTGATAGCGGTTTTTGGGTGAGTTTATTCAGGTCAATCACTGTAATCGCGCATAAGAACTCAAGCAAATAGCAGCGCAAAAAAGGCTAAGGCAAGCATTATATTACTAATTTCCTAATTGCCTACAATTGCATATCTTTGGTTCCTATAGCAAGCAATTACTTTCTAAACTCAATTTTTTTTTGTGACTTAGGATTGTTGTTGCTAAGACATCAAGCAAGCAAACAAAGATGGAGACAACAAGCAAGGTTCGGTTCTTATATGCAATTGTATGTGATAGACTATCAAAGATAAGGTTCGGTTCTTATTTGACTTCATGTGTTTCAAATTTTATTACTTAAAATTAAACCTCCTCCCATTCAAAATTTATTTCTAATCGAATGAAATTTTTCTTGAAATTCAATGTTCTCAAATAGAGATCCATGGAAAACCCACCCAAATTAGACGAAAACCCAATTTTTTTTTTTGAAAAACCATTTAAGAAAACAAAATATAATCGAATACACGTTCACTCAAATATTGTGAATCAACCTTCTCAATGAATAGAGATTCCAAAAGAATAGAGATAGATTCGAAAAAAAATATTCCCACAGAATTGATAACAGATCTTCTCAATGAATAATAACACTAGTAGAAAAAACCTCAAATGCTCCGGTTGTTTAGGCCCCAAATGCTCCGTATTTAACGCGTAGCAGACGTCATACGAGCATTTGAGCATTTTACAAATGCTCCGGTTTACAACCGGAGCATTTATTTTTTTAAATGCTCCGGGTTTTTTAAAAATCGGAGCATTTGAGCTTTTTTACGAATTAAAAAAACGCAAATGCTCCGGTTGTTAAGGAAACCCGGAGCATTTGTTATAACAAATGCTCCGGTTTTCCCAGACAACCGAAGCATTTGAGCTTTTCTTATAAAAAAAATTCAGACCTGCTACCCCTGCTGGCCAGCAGCATGAGTAACAGGTCTTCAAGCGAAGAAACTAACGAGTACCCACTACACACAACCTTGAAACACATATACTTAATACAACCATTTCCAATTCCACGAAGTTAATATTTGTACTTAGTTGATACAACAAGAAGCCATTTCTCATTCCACAAAGTTAATAGTTGAAACCTAAGGAGTATCCAGATTCAAAGTTCTCATATTCTAATTCCATAATACAAAACCCAAATCCAAACAAATTAAGAACTAACTAGGTAACAAGGGTATGCATCACTTTTATATGTTATGAAGTAGCAACATTCTGTTTTCATATCACACATCTAATGACAACAGCATTTCCACATTAAAATAAATATGGCAACATCAAAAATTAAGGGTTTTAGTTCTATCATTTGTGAACATAAATCAGATAAGTAAATAAAGAATTGATAGTCTAACTAGTCAATGAACAGAACAAATAGACTACTATAACACAATTAGACTACCATCTTGAGTATACTTTCTTTCTATTCCGCAATATCACAGTATATAAATCTCTTTCAAGAAACTTACGGTACCGATAAGTACCTTATGTTCCAGTGGATGTAATTTGTTTTTAACAGCCATGTCACATCGAAGCTCACTCTCATCAATCCTGCAGTGTTTCATATAATCAGTTTTCAAATCAGCTATTTATTTTGTCATATTCCCCCTCTTCCCCCCCCCCCAAATAAAAAGCTTTTCCTTCTTCAAATGTGGCAAGGTATACCATGACAGCACATACACAGAGAGGTTTGGATTCATGTCCTTCCAAAAAGGATAAATCCACAAAACAAAAAGCTATAACATAAACATTAAGCCACTACTTAAACATGTGCGCTGAATATTGCTATCTAGAGTGTAAATATATTAGTTTCACATGCTAATGATCACCTGTCTGGTAAGCTGATCCCTTGACTTTCAAGTTCTTCATGAAGTTTAAGTATCCAATTCTCCGGTGGTGGACAACTAGGAAAATTATCATCGTTCCTGCAATGGTAAATGGTGGATCGCATAAATAAACATGAAATATTTTGCTCCATCAGCAACCGCGGAAAGATGAATTTCACTAACACCAAACACAGCAGATGGCAACAAAGTCACCAATTTGAACTTATGCATCAATGGTGCAAATAAAACAGATTAAACTCAATACTTTTGGTTTACCTTACCTCAAAATAGGGTTGCACAGGGGATGAAGCTTCATCTAAGTTCTCAGGTGCATGAGAATCATGGTCATCATCTGAATTACTCACCTTATTCGCACTGCCGACAACGTTGTTGCTATGGAGATGACTAACAGTGGTCGTGACAACATCTGAAAGGTATGATTTTAAAACAAAAGAGCTTAGAAAGGGAAAGAAAAAGGTCAACATGATCCAAACTATACAATGCTGGTGCAAGACAATCCAAAATATGTACCATCTGTTTTAGTCCAAAGCAAATACAACTTGAGAGAATCAAAAGCCGCACAAGTACTTACTCGCATACCGCGAACCAAGCCCTTTAAGGGAGCCCATCTGCGGACCCACTTAAATGGTGGATAACATAGCATTTGGAATGCCCGAATACTACGCCAAGCAAATGGGCACTTAGCTCTTGAAAACCTCCTTGTAGTTTCCGGAGAGCGACCACCTTTAGTAGAAAAAACGCTACATCACCAAAGAACTCCTCTTAATACAAGATCTTTTGGAACAATATGATTCCGAGATTTACGTGTCAAAGTCTTTGGCACAAAAGCAACTTTGGCCGCAATTTTCGATAAGTTCCACTGGGCATTTTAGAATTCCTTCTCGGACCCGTAACGATCATGTTGTTCCCCCATTGAGAAGTATTATAGAGGCCTTCCAGCACACACTTCACCTTTTTTGCTCAAATAGTGCACCTTAAGAAGAAAAGAGAACCCTCTTTCAAGCAATGACAATCTATAACACAAGGAAACAAAATCTTGCCATTTCTTCTTATCGAACAGACAAGTAGAGCACAAGGTGTGCATATCATCTCGCTCTGCCCCATGTTTTCCCGAGGGAGATATAGGAATCACTTATCCCGCATAGTACATGAACCAAGATCGCACTTGCCCATCTCGAATTTTTGTCGACCATTTATGAAACATATGCAAAGAATGACGTAAATAGGAAGTTTATCACATGGTCCTAATAGTTAATTTCCTCATTTTTCTCTTGTTCTCTTGCCGTTTAGAACAAGCATTAGAAGCATATAATCACAATTCACAATACAAGAAATTATTAATCAAACCCACCCCCTTCCCCCAAACAATAAAGTACTATCTTTATCACTAAGTTTAAACTCGTTCACGGAGTTCCCAGGTGAGATGAACTCAGCACCAAAGAGCTATAACTCCTTTGTACATCGTCAGCCGGCACTCTTGCTGCTCTAAGATGACCCCCAAAAGTTACGAGTCGCCAAATCGCAGTTCCAATTCACTATCGAAATCCTCATGTCATATATATTCAGAAGGAATATCACGTATGTTGGAATAAGAGGGATGATACTTAATCAGAGATGACTCTTGTTCACATATTGGAATTGAAGGGATGGCACTAAAAAACTAACCAAGTGCCATATCGACCAAATTATATTTGTATTTACAATTGCAAAATAAGGACTTAATAACAGATAATCAATTACACCTGTAATAATGAACAAAATGTAACCTAGTTCATAACATCTAATTGAACAGCAGCGCACTTCATGTTAGTATTCTATTTTAAACCATAATCTTACCACAAAACCCATACATGTGTTCGAATAATGAGCTAAAATCAAACAATTGAAATATGCACTAGAAATATAGAAACTAAAGGCTACAATTGCAGTCACAAGCTTAGAAATTCGACACATAACACCGTACTCGATAGAGGTAGAATAAATTTAGCCAAAACACCACGCCGGTTTAGGGTTATATAACTGAATTACAGTTAGGTGAGCAAAGTTGACACTCAACGACAAAAAAAATCACAAACCTGAATGAACGGCACTGAAGAACTCACACAAAATGGATGAGAGAGAGAGCGATGCTGAAGAACCACCATCGCCGCCGCCTCCTACCGCGGTGCTGAAGAACGGCGCTGAAGAACTCGTGATGAGACATCAAGATCTGAAGAGAGAAAAAAAATTCAGGGGAACTCGTGAAAGGGAGAAATAAATCTTCTTCGATTTCTAGGGTTCAAGTTTTAGAACAAAATAAATAAGAAATCGAAAAAAAAGAAAAAAAAAATCGAGCCACTTACTTGTTTTTGTGAAGAATGGGTGAAATACGAGTGAAAATTGAACTGGAAACCCTAGAAATGGAGGATCCATCCGAATTCAGAGCTTCTAACGAACGTATTAGGGATTTTAGCATGAAAACTAAGGTGACGATAAGGAGATGGAGAGAAGGAGGGTAGAAATGGAGTAGTTAGTGTTTCGGTGGTTGAGTATGGAAGGAGATGAAGACGGGATGAGAGAGAAAGAGAAACCAGTTAAGGGAGGGAGAGAACAGAAAGGCGAGATACTGGGGGGAGCAGTAATTTCATTTGAAGAGGGAGGGAGGTAGGGGGAATTAATACTAATAAAAAAAGGACACCCAAATGCTCGGGTTGATTGATTAGAGGCGCGGAGCATTTATTCACAAATGCTTGTGTTGATTAGTCAACCGGAGCATTTGACATCAAATGCTCCGGTTGACTAATCAACACGAGCATTTGTGAATTTTTTTTATTAAAATTTTCACAAATGCTCGGGTTGATTAGACAACCAAAGCATTTGATAAGTAGCAAAAGCAGTTTTTTCCACTAGTGTAATCACACAAGAATAGAGATAAATTAAAAAAAAAAACAATCTTTCCAGGAATAATAATTCCAAAACATTGAAAATATCCAATAAATAGAGATTCAAATTTTCTCGCATGCACAAAAAAAATGAAAATATTGCTAAACTCACCTCATCAATTGCAATTCAAAAAATCTTTTTATTCACCAATTATTTCTTCTACAAATTATTCTTCCTCCAACTGCAATCCTCTCAATGCTTTGACTGACCCAAAATGCTCCAAATATTATGTTCAAAATTCTTCTTCTATCTCCAATTATTGACTTCCCAATAACAGAGAGAGAGAAATGCCCAAAGAAAGATGAAAAGATGGCGGTGGAAGGGAGCGAAGGTGTCGACTGGTAGTGTGTGCCACAAGTAAGGTGTTGACTGGTGGTGGAAGGGAGCCGAAGAAGATGAAAAGAGAGAGAGTGATTTGAGTAGCTGCACAATATGAAAAACAGAGAGCTATAAGTTGAGAGAGAGCTTTTTGTTCTTTATGTTGTGATGTTGTTTTTGGAGTACATGGTATTTGTTTCGTCTCCTTGTCCTACAAGTAAGCTGTAGATGGTGCTTTCTTGTCGAGCAAGTAAACTAGTATCCCTTAGATGTTCTTCTTTGGAGACTTGTGCAACAATGTCTGAATCAACCAAGTCCAAGCCTGAGCTTCGTTCCCGAACCTGCAAAAAGGACCCACCCTGGAGGTTTGGGTGGTGGTTCCCCCTCCGATGCTTAAGTCAGATATCAGGAGTTGTAAGAGAAAGTAGAGATAGAGAGAGAAAGTGAGAGAGTAGTTTTACAGAGTAACTTTGCACTGTTTGCATTGAATGAATGTTTCTCCTGATTTCAGGGGTATTTATAGTGATAGCAAGTTGACAGCTATCCTTAAAACCTGCCCTAGAATAGTTGCTTCTGATTGGGTGAGAAATCAAATCATGACACGTGGCAGATCATGACTAGTGGATATCTATTAACCAATCTCCTTCAGCCACCTTACATTCTTTGGGCTCACCGCTCGGGCCGAATTTAGACCTTTTAACTCTGCTGAGGGTAGCCCAAAGATGCAAGGCATTTCTTCTCTTTAACTAAGGTGACACGTGTACGGCTCTGATAAGCCCAAGTGTCTTAAAAAGAGCCGTAGATGTTAGACTACAACATTTGCCCCTAAAAGGGCTTTTACTGTTGGCCCATCTGACGGTTAAAGCCCTTTTACCCTCAAGGTAGTTCAAATCCAGGTAAAGTGGTGCGCCTTCTTCTGGGTTCTACCGGTCATATTCGACCGTTGTATTATTTTTTCGGTCATTCTTGACCGGTTCCACAGGTTTCTTATTCCTCTATAAATAACCTTGGAGCAAAGACATTGAATCATTTAGCACTTCGAACAAATTTGTCTAGAGAGAGAAACTCTGAGAATTTTCTAGAGAGAGAGAGAGATAGATCGTCCAGCTTCAGCATTCTTCACCGAATCGCCCAGACGTTCTTAGCAGGTATCGTTTTTTTTGAACTCTTCATTCTTTATTCTTTATTTTTTCTTAAAAAATCAATAAAATGGAATCATCTTCGTCAAATAATCTTAGCCGACCAAGAGCTTGTCTTGACCCTAGAACCGATACTTCTTCTTCGGCACATTCTAGAGTTGGGCCTCTTCTGGCTGAGTATATATTTTTTCACAGTTTTGGCCGAGAAAGTCAGACGACCCAGTCTTTACCTGTGCAGGGTAATCTGGCGCGCGTCAAGCAAACGGCCCGTCTAAGACGAAAAGCAATAATCCCGTCAAATAGCTCGGACATGGAGGAATCCACTGGACGGGTGCCCGATGAGGCAAGAGAGGTCCAAAGTGCTCAGTCTTTGGACAGGCCTCCTTTTGACCATGAGGCAGAAGACTCCGAAATGAACCCTGAAACCAGTACTTCTGGTAGGAACGCCGAGATGGTGGAGATCGGCGAAGGCAATAACGGTAGCAACTCTGAAGCTGCCGAAGAATCAGGCGAGGCCTCTACTACCTCGTCGGAGATTAGAAGACGTTTAGGTCCCCTTTCTGATCCAGGTTTCATTTTGGTCAACCGTAAGTGGTTAGAGAAACTAGGACCAGACCCTAATTACTTATCGTCTTTCATGCCCATGTAGGGCTTTTCCTTTGTCATTCCTAACAAAGACACGACGATCCCGAGCGCTCCTAGGAACCATTTCTTTGTCTATAAACTAGCCTTAGACGCCGGATTGAGGTTTCCCCTCCATGACTTCATAGAACAAGTGCTACAAAGCACTACCACATCGGCCATAATCGCCCGGCTCCGAACGCTTGGCACAACGTCCTGACGTTTATCGCCGTCTGCGAGCTACGCGGCCTAGCCCTTTCTCTTCAGGCCTTTACCCACATCCACTATGCGGCCAAGGTACCCGGGGCCGTGGACGGGACATGGCTCAGTATCTGCAACCGTCCTGGCTTCCTGACGGCTTGGGGGAAGCCTTCGAAAATGCATGAATGGAAAGCCGACTTCATCTTTTTAAAGGCGGCCAATGATTCGGCTACTGAGAGCTATAGATTCTATAACCGGTCCGTCACGAATACGGGACGGAAGCAGTCCTGGCTGGAATTGGAGGACAATTTCGATGAAGAAGTTGTGGAGTACTTCAGAACAAAAGAGTACTCCAGGCCCGGCCAACGTTCTTTTAAAGGGCCATCCAACTGGATACCTTTTAAGGAAATGTTTTACCAAGACGACTTCTTGGTTGCCGCCGGCTTGCGGTTGGCCGATGATAAAGGTATATATTTAAAATCATCCAAGTAAAACTCTTCGTCTATAGTCCATTTGACGAACACATTTTTGTTCTTTGCAGACTCGGCCAGACAACGCCTCGAAGCATCTTGGACGGGGGAGATCAGCATGTCCCAATTTACCGCCAACCTTTGGAAGGAGTATGCAAAGAGCAGTGCCGAGAAGAGGGCAGAAACATTGGTAATAATTTTTTTTTTTTTTTTTTTTTTTTTGCCGAGGATCATATGAGCTCGTCCGAAATTGGCATCCAATTTTTGGACGAGGGTCACCCAAAGAAGGAGAACGTCCAGACTTGGACGGTCGCCTTCTTGGTGCCAAACTCGTCCGAAGTTGGCATACAATTTTCGGACGAGGGTCGCCCAAAGAAGGAGAGCGTCCAGACTTGGACGGTCACCTTCTTGGCGCCATACTCGTCCGAAGTTGGCATACAATTTTCGGACGAGGGTCGCCCAAGGAAGGAGAGCGTCCAGACTTGGGCGGTCACCTTCTTGGCGCCATACTCGTCCGAAATTGGCATCCAATTTTCGGACGAGGGTCTCCCAAAGAAGGAGATCGTCCAGACTTGGACGGTCACCTTCTTGGCGCCATACTCGTCCGAAATTGGCATCCAATTTTCGGACGAGGGTCTCCCAAAGAAGGAGATCGTCCAGACTTGGACGGTCACCTTCTTGGCGCCATACTCGTCCGAAATTGGCATCCAATTTTCGGACAAGGGTCACCCAAAGAAGGAGATCGTCCAGACTAAGACGGTCACCTTCTTGGCGCCATACTCGTCCGAAATTGGAATCGAATTTTTGGACGAGGGCCACCAAAAGTATTCGAACGTCCAGACTTGGACGGGCACCTTCTTGGCGCCCTTCTCGTCTGGAGTTGCACAATTTTTTGGACGAGGGCCACCAAAAGTATGAGAACGTCCAGACTTGGACGGGCACCTTCTTGGCGCCCTACTCGTCTGGAGTTGCACAATTTTTTGGACGAGAGTCTTCCATAGAACGTCTATATTTGAACGGTCAACTTCTTGGGGCCATACTCGTCTGCATATTTGCAAATCATCTTTCATTTCTTCTTTCCGACGAAGTCTTTGTAATAGCAGTTATAACTTTTGTTCCTAGGACGACCAATTTGATGACTTGTTTACTTTTTTCAGAAAAATGCTCCTACCAACAAACTTCCACTTGGGAAATCGTCCTCGTCCAAAAAGAGGCCAACTACAGCCGCTGACCAGCCTTCAGCGAAGAAGCCTAAGGGCTTCACAAGGAAGAAGGCAGATAAGACGACTCCAACTGGCGAGGTTGGGGAGAGAAGTATGCCTCCCCCACCAGCCAAGGTTCCTAAAAAGGAGCCTTCGGCTGTTGCCCCGGCTGAGGAGGGAGAGGGTGCTCATGCGGCTGTTCCGCTCAGCGTGTTGCCGGCCGACTCTACTGAGGTCAAACCGGAGTCAGCCTTGGCTCTAGTTGCACCAGAATCTGGAGCTGCGGCTGAGAACTATCCAGGGTTCAGCGGCTCGGTGGCTAAGCTGGTGCCACAGATGCCCTTAGCTGTTAGGATGGCATCTATTTCGTCCGGTGAGTCGTATTACCCCAATATAGTTAGGACGGTGCGGGTTGGTGGACGGTCCATGAGTCCGTCCAATAGACAATCCATCGTCTTTCCTATCAAGATAACTGACTCTCCCCCTCTTTCAGATAAGGGCAAAGGCCCTGCTATTCCCCCAACTCCTCCCCTCGCTGATTCGGACGAGGAGTCTTCTCCTGCTTTCGCCAAAATGTCGAAGCTGGAGAAGGAGCGACTTAAGCAGGAGCTCTTCAAGTGCTACCCTGAATCCTACATTAAGGGATTAAGGGGGGCGTCTGCTGGGCATGTGGGCTACATGTCTCAACTTGCTGCCGAGGTATTGCTTTTAGCCTGCTTTATTTTATACTTGATACAAATTTTGGTTCTTTCACTCGTCTAATAACTTGATTTGTTTTCATTGTTCCAGCTTCTGGCTCGCAGCATGCTAACTGAAGAATGGGCGAGGGAGCTCAGAAAAGAGAATAAGAACCTCGTCCATCTTGCTACAACGGCCGGCGACAAGGCCATTCATGACATTGAGATGGCGAATACTCTCCATCGTCAGTCACTCGATGCATTGGAGAAAAGGTCGGCAGAACTTGAATCCAAGAACAAGAAATATCTTGTTACCATCAATGATCAGTACAAGGAGAGAGACCATCTGAAGATGATCATCAACACTCTCTCTACTGATCTTAAGGGTGAGAGAGACGCCGCCCTTCTTGTCGCTGCTCCGCTGAGAAGGGAGAATATTCTTCTAAGGGCGAGAAACGCTCGTCTGGAAAAGACGGTTTCCCAAACCTTTGACGATGCCAAAAAGGGCCTTGAACATGTTGTAGAAACGTCCAAGGGTTGGGCCGTCAAGGCCTTCGAAATGCTGGCTGAAGCCGAGGAGGTCCCGAGCTTTGTCCGTCGCCTGGAATACCAACAGAGTGCCCATAGGGCCATGGTCTGTGCTGAGGAACCTCCGGAGTTTATAGAGTCAGGCGACGAGGCTTCAGCCGAAGATGAGGAGCCCGAGGACAACCAAGAAACTCATGTTGAAGACGAAGCCTAGTTTTAGGTTTATTTTTCTAGTTTCTTTGGTTATCTGCCATTGTAGCCTTAGTCCTTCAGTAATCTTATTTTGTAAATTTTACTCATGATATATATGAAAGACTTTTGCCACTTGCTTGCCTCTTATTTTCATCAATTCCCATTTGACTATCACATTAACTTTGAATTGTTTCTAAGTACAAAAGTTGACTCGTCTTGAACATCGTAGACGATCTGCATAATATGATTGAAACACTTGTTTTGGACGACCTTGTTCTCTTGATTGCCTAGGTCCTCTTGGTTTTGGACGACCTTGTTCTCTTGAGCTCGTCCTTTAGGCTTCTATCATTCCCCCCTTCTTGGGCTTAGTTCAACCGTACATGGTGGGCGAGCCAAAGGCCAAGAAGGAAAGCGGCCATCTTTGGCCGAGCTTGCTGAAATTATCGGACGAGCTTGTTATATATGCTGAACGCATGTTTTAGCCGGCTTCCTTGAGGGAGCAATACTCGTCATTAAGTAGCGATCCCTTACTAGGGTCTAGGCTACTTAGCTGGCCGTGCTTGTGAAGATAAGTATCCTTTACTAAGGACATATTTCAGGCCAGCTTTCTCTCAGAGACTTTGACGTTACTCTTACTAGAGGTTTTGTCAGTTTGACGGCCTTGTATGTGCTATACTTTGGCCGGTCTCTTCGATGGAGTGATGTTTGGCATAAAAATGAGTAATTGTGACGCTTTTCTTTTTTATCCAAGTTACTGTCACTTTTAGACGAGTAACTGATTTAATGCCCCAAAGTGAGTTAACTTGGTGAAAATAAACAGGGAAATAAGAAAGTAGGAATTGTATTATATGGATTTTGCTTGACGGAATGCCAAGATGCATGTATACAATTCTTTTTTCTAACATGTGCCGCGGCACTTTGGATTAACTACAAACTACCTCATAGACATTCGACGGTGAATTGAATTAGACGTGATACTTTTTCAAATTATCAGAATTCCAAGTACGCTGTATTGGTCGTCCATCCAGATCCTGAAGACGAAAAGTACCACTGCGCAGCTCTTGGATAATCATGTAAGGTCCTTCCCAATTAGGTGTTAGCTTCCCTAACTCTTTTGCTCGTCCAACCGCTTCCATCTTTCTAAGGACAAGATCCCCTACTTTGAGTGGTCGTTTAACAACTCTTTTGTTAAACTCCCGAGCCATACGCAGTTTGTACAATTGCATTCTTAGCAAGGCATTGCCCCTGACTTTTGGCACTTGGTCCAAAGCCGTGCGTAATGCAGCCCAGTTGGCATCTTCTGAGTACAGCATAACTCGCAGGGTGGGTTCCTCAATCTCAATGGGCAAGACAGCTTCTGGGCCATAGACTAACATGAAGGGCGTCTCCCCAGTAGAGTTCTTGGCGGTTGTTCTGATGGACCATAACACCAACTGCAGCTCTTCAACCCATTGTCCCTTGGCGTTTTCTAGCTTCTTTTTGATTCCAGTTGATAGAATCTTGTTGAAGGACTCTACTTGCCCATTTGCTTGTGGGTGGGCAACGGCAGCGAAGTGTGCTTTTATTTCTCTCTTTTCGCCAACCACTCCTTCGGTTTAGGTGTTTCAAATTGGGGGCCATTATCAAAGACGATGGACTCGTGGTATGCCAAAACGGGTTATAATGCTTTTTCCGGATGAAGCCCTTGACGTCGTTTGTTGTTATTCCTCGCATGGCCTCTCGCCTCTATCCATTTAGTGAAGTAATCAACGGCCACTATCACAAACTTCTTTTGTCCGGCGGCCACTGGGAAAGGTCATAGGATATCCATGCCCCATTTGGCAAAGGGTAAAGGGAACAAGATGGGGGTTAAGTAGTTGGACGGCTTCTGATGCACATTTCCATGCTTCTGACAACTGTCACACTTCTTTGCATAGACTAGAGCGTCTTCCTTTAAGGTTGGCCAGTAGTACCCCGTCCTTAAAGCCTTCTCCCCTAAAGCTCTTCCCCCAATGTGAGAAGCACAAACTCCTTCATGGAGTTCTTTCGGGACCTCCGGGACCATCTTCTCTGGTGACGCACTTGAGCAGAGGCCGGTTGAATGATTTCTTGTAAAGTGTCTCGTCCCATAGCTCAAACCACTTGTCCCTAGCCTTCACATACTTAGCCTCTACGGGATCTGAAGGCAATCGTCCCGTCTTCTTGTATTCTATGATCGGCTCCATCCAGACAGTCCGCGGCGAGAAACATAATCTGCTCTTGATCGATGCTCTTTTTGGGTTTGACTTCCCAAAATACTTGTTCTTGGCACATCACCTTCACCGAGCCGCCAACTTCGAGAGAGCATCTGCTTGATGATTTTCTGACCTTGGTACTTGGTCGAGGACAAATCGTTTTAATGGCTCTATCTCATCTTTGATGAGTCGCATGTATTTGCTCATTGATGCTTCTTTGCATTCAAAATCTCCATTAACCTGGCTGACCACTAAGAGGGAGTCCGATTTGGCCTCGATCTCAACAGCTCCGGCCGCCTTGCACATTTTGATTCCTGCTAAGAGTGCCTCATATTCAGCTTCGTTATTGGACGCTCTGAACTGGAATCTTAATGCATATTCAAACTTGTCCCCTTCGGGAGATTGGCAAATGATTCCTGCTCCACATCCATTGACTGTGGACGAGCCATCAACCATGAGCGTCCAATGCCTTCTTCCTCTTGCTGGATCAGATATCGGCTCTATGGCTGGCCGAGTAAGCTCGACTATAAAGTCTGCCAAGGCTTGCCCTTTAATGGCTTTCCTTGGTTCAAAGGATATATCAAACATGTTAAGCTCCACCGCCCATTTTAGCATTCGTCCAGCAGCTTCCATCTTCAGTAGAACTTGCTTCAAAGGCTGATCAGTGTAGACGATTATACTGTGCGCCAAGAAATAGGGCCTTAACTTTCTGCTGGCCATGACGAGGGCCAATCCAAACTTCTCAACGGGAGTGTACCTATTTTCCGCGTCTTTGAGTACGTGACTCACGAAGTATATTGGGACTTGGACGGATTCTCTTTCAGCCAGCAGAACAGCACTCACAGCTTGAGCGGACACGGCCAAATATACAAACAGCTTCTCCCCCTCAGCCGGGCTGACCAACCTAGGCAGCTGCCGAAGGTGGTCCTTGACCTGCTGTAGTGCTTGCTCCGCCTCATTTGTCCACTCAAACTTAGCTTTTTTCTTAATGGTGGCGAAGAAGTGATGGCACTTGTCGCCTGACTTAGACAAGAAACGTCCAAGGGCAGCCAAGCAACCCGTCAGTCTCTGAACTTCCTTTACCTTTGACGGAGACTTCATGTCTAAAATAGCTTGTATCTTTTCGGGATTTGCTTCAATTCCCCTCTGGTCTACCAAGAAGCCTAGGAACTTCCCTGACAAAACCCCAAAAACACATTTGCTGGGATTCAGCTTTAACTTGTATTTCCTGAGAGTCTCAAAGGTTTCTCTCAAATCACCCACATGACTTTCTTCTTGACGGCTCTTGACTAACATATCATCAATATACGCTTCCATGTTCCTTCCCAACTGTGGCTGAAAAACAACATTGATCAATCTTTGGAATGTGGCCGGAGCATTGCGCGGACCAAATGGCATTCTCAACCGACCATATAGTCCTTTTCGGTAATGAAGGACGTTTTGTCCCGATCCTCGGCCACATGGGAATTTGATGGAAACCTGAATAGGCGTCCATGAAGCTTAGTAAAGCGTGACCTTTGTGGAGTCCACCGGACGATCCAACTTCGGCGGCGGGAAGCCGTCCTTGGGACAAGCCTTGTTGAGATCGGTATAGTCTACACACATCCTCCGAGTGCCATTGGGCTTGGGCACCATGACCACATTTGCTATCCATTACGGATAATAAGTTGCTTTGATGAATTTTGACTCCAACAACTTACGAACTTCCCGGTCGACCGCTTGATTCCTAGCCAGGCCCCAAATGCCTTTTCTTCGACGGGTGGCTTTAATTTTGGATCAACATTTAGCCGATGGACGGCTACTGGATCAATTCCGGGCATTTCTTCAACACAATAGGCAAACACGTCTTGAAATTCTTTTGCAGAAGGCGATTAAGAGGCTTCTTAAGCCCAAAGAGAGTGAAGAACCAATTTTCAAGGTTCGTTACGGACGAGCCTCATCCAGAGAGGACGTCTTACGGGGCCTCGCCGGTTCCGGACGCTCTATTGCTAGTCCCATGATGGCCATCACTTCTTCGAGCAAGGGAGGCTCTTCCTTGATGATTTCATATTTTCTCTTTTTCTTTGGGAAGATGCTCGGACGCCTTCCTTGAGGGAGCGAGAGGCGTGCGAGGGCTCTCAATGGCCGTCTTCAATGAGGCCAAGTGGTCCTTGACTATCCCGGACGTTTTCCTCTCGCTAACCACCTTCGTCTTATCCTTCTCTATTTCGGACGTTTTCCTTTCGCCAACAACTCGCGTCGATCTTCATTGCATATCTTCCATGATGACGGCTTGAGGGTAGTCGGATAACACTCCCTAGCCACTGCTTTGGTCCCCATATAATGAGCCAATCTTGCCATCATCACACTCATACTTCATCAACATCGGGTGAGTAACTATTACGGCTTTGACGTGATTCGAGTTGGTCGCCCAAGAATGACATTGTAAAGTCGTCAAATCTCGGACTACCAAGAACTTGATAAACAAAGTTCAAGCGGCATCCTTTTCTCCCACTCGAACGGGCAAAGTAACGGTTCCCATTGGGTGGATGACTCCTCCCCCAAACCCTATGATGGGATGGTGAACGGGAACCAAGTTCTTCTCATCAAATTTTAATGCTGGACAAGCGATCGACGATGATGTCCGTCGAGCTTCCAGGTGTCGATCGGGAATTCTTCTTACTCTCAAGTTTGCTATTTTCATTTCTACAACCAAAGGATCATCATGGGGAGTCCTCAACTCCGCCCTGATCTTGCTCACTAACTACCACCCTTGGGAAGGGCTCGACCTTTGTACGATCGGCTAACAAAACTTGGCCAAGCTCCCTAAGGTAGTTTTTGTGTCCTCTATTGGTTGGTCCTCCAAGAACAAACCCTCCGAAATTACGAGAACAACATCCTCGTCACGTGCTCTCACTTTCCTTCTTCTTAGTACGCCAATTGTCTTTTCTTTGAAACTTCCTTCCCCCTTGAGGCATATAGGGGTTCATCTTTCCCTTTCGAGCTAGCTCCTCCAAAGCCTTCTTGAGGTGCTTACATTCATTAGTTTCGTGACCGCAATCCTTGTGGAAGTGGCAATACTTGCTCTTATCTCTATTTCTATAAGGGGTTTTCATCTCAGCTGGGGCCTTCAACTCATATTGATCCTTAATCTCCATGAGAATGGAGTATTGGTCCTTGTTAAATTCAATAGGATTGGATGAGGATGGCTCAGCCTCTTTTCTCTTGCTCCTTCGGATGAAGTGGTGGTGGAGGTTATAGCCCCAGTCTCGGCCTTCTTGGGGTTGCTCTTCTTTGGGCGAGCAACCTCTTCGAGGCTTCTTAGACTCGGGATGCTTTGCCTCGGCCACACACTTCGGTAGCGTGAATAAACGCTTCAGCTTCCCTTAAGGCTTCGGCAAGAGTGGATATTTTCTTTTTAACAAGATCAAACTTAAAGCTTCATGGCCTTAGACCCCTAATGAAGGCGTCAAAGGCTACTCCAGCATTAAGATCTTGGATCTGAAGGGCTTCAAGGTTGAATCTCTTAACGAAACTTCTAAGAGCCTCCTTAGGTCCCTGGACGACCTTGCCTAGGTGCATGCTTGTTTTTTGTTCTTGCTTGTTGGCAACAAAGTGACTAGTGAATAAGAAGCGAGTTCAGTGAAATTATTGATCGAATTGGGTGGAAGATTGTTAAACCACTTCGAGCTACTCCCTTCGAGTTCTTTGGGAAGTTCTTACACCAGGTAGCATCATCTACTCCTTGGACGTACATCGATGTTTGTAAGCGGATAAGTGATCATCGGGATCTATTGTTCCATCAAAAGGTTCTATAGTAGGGAGTTTAACCTTTGGGAAGGGGGGCGCCTCCATTATCCTGGCCGAGAATGGAGTGGGCCAGTTAATCTGGAGGGCTACCATCTGTCCCTCAATGGGTATGTACTCCTTACGATATTCCTTTAACACCGGATCAGACGACGTGTTTGCAGGCAATGGACGCCTATAGACCATGGGTTGAGCCACTTTGTCTTCTCTGTCGTGGATGAACAAGAGAGTGACTTAAACTTCGTCCCTCCCCTACGGACGACAACCTCAAAGGAGGGTCTCTCGGGTATGATGTAGAACACGTCGTTGATCGTTGTATTCTTCTTTGCTCTCTTTGCTTCTAGATATTCTCGGCATCTGTTTCCATTCGGTGCCCGCTTGGACGAACATGGTCCGGGTCCTTACCACCGGGTTCCAGTCCATCTTCCTTCATTTGTTCATTATCCTCTGTTTGCTTTCCTCTTGCCGTTCTCCTAGAGGGTTCTCGACGAACGAGTCGACTAGGACACGGACGATCGTCTTGGGAACGTCCCCTAGGGGAGGTGGATTGTTAGCAGTGGCTCGGGGTTAAGCCGGAAAAACAACATATTGCTCTTGATCGTTTCTGGACGGCTGCATGACCATCTTTGCCGGGAAATCATTCAAGGCGTTCTCTAGATGGGCGGCGGTCACTCGGACGTTCAAGATTCTCTTGAATGACGGAGTTCTTTGGCTTGGTCCAGTAACTTGGACGATGGACGGGGGTCAATCCCTTCCTCGAGGTGGTCTCTCGTGTTCTACTGTGTCTTCGACATTAACCTGAAGACTTCGGTTTCTGGCAAGGTTGGACGATTGACAATCAGTCATCGTTGCGTCTCCCCACATACGGCGCCAAATGTTTCGTCTCCTTGTCCCTCAAGTAAGTTTGTAGATGGTGCTTTCTTGTCGAGCAAGTAAACTAGTATCCCTTAGATGTTCTTCTTTGGAGACTTGTGCAACAATGTCTGAATCAACCAAGTCCAAGCCTGAGCTTCGTTCCCGAACCTGCAAAAAGGGACCCACCCTGGAGGTATGGGTGGTGGTTCCCCCTCCGATGCTTAAGTCAGATATCAGGAGTTGTAAGAGAAAGTAGAGATAGAGAGAGAAAGTGAGAGAGTAGTTTTACAGAGTAACTTTGCACTGTTTGCATTGAATGAATGTTTCTCCTGATTTCAGGGGTATTTATAGTGATAGCAAGTTGACAACTATCCTTAAAACCTCGCCCTAGAATAGTGGCTTCGATTGGGTGAGAAATCAAATCATGACACGTGGCGGATCATGACTAGTGGATATCTATTAACCAATCTCCTTGACCACTTTACATTCTTTGGGCTCACGGCTTGGGCCGGAATTTAGACTTTTTAACTCTGCTGAGGGTAGCCCAAAGATGCAAGGCATTTCTTCTCTTTAACTAAGGTGACACGTGTACGGCTCTGATAAGCCCAAGTGTCTTAAAAAGAGCCGTAGATGTTAGACTACAACAGTATTGGTTGATGTCACGAGTGAAGCTTTTGTTGAACTTAATTATGCTATAATTTAATAATTATAAGTAAAGCTATAACTATCATGTAAGGCTTATAATTTATCCAAGATTAGGTAGTATATTGTTTAAAGTTCAATTGCATCACAACCCACAACAAAATACCTCATACAAAGTTTTATTGTTATGATATTATTTAGAGTACTTATAAGTCATTTTCTATATTCTTAGTTGCTCTTTTGTTGAATGATACTATATAATAGAGATTTATTTATTCTACTTTGGTGTTATACTATAGAATAGAGATGAGACGTTTGCTTTATATAATAGAGCAGAGATGATATCATGTTTTACTTTATTATTGTACTTTGGTGTCATATTGTTGTATTATTGAGACGTTTGATTAATAGAATAGAGATTATATCATATTTTACTTTACGGGATATTGTGCTCAAATTCAGCTTTGTATTTGGCTTTGAGATGTATATTTAACATTCTGTTTCAAACGTACATATTTCTCATGTCTGATAGAGACATTACTTTTAGTTTAATGATACATTGAGCTCCGTATTAATTATCTCAAGTTATTTCTCAACGTTATTATCACAATTATCTATTACATGACATAAAGATTGTGACATAATAATAAACCACATAAGAACCCATACAATAAGCTTACAATAAAATAAAATTATTACTTATATTAATCATTTGTTAATATGCATGATAACTTAATATTTGTAAATGATAACTTAAATTTAGAAGCTAAAAACACTAATTATTGTTAATTTGTAAATAATAACTTAAAATTTTGGAATCGAGTTTGAATATAAGACGCCAAATCCCTGTACGACCCATCAACAAAAATATCAACTATTTTGTAGTTTTATTAGTCCTTGAAAATATTTTAAACTCTCAGGTATTGGGAAATTAATCATTGTTAAATATATTAGTTAATACTATAATCATTGTCTATTTGATAAACTTTGTAAATAATTTCTATTCTATAAGTGAATACTAGATGTAATTACGAAACTAATTTAATTCCAATAACAATTTCGCACGCATCGCGTGCATATAAGGCTAGTTTTATTTTATTGTAAGCTTATTGTATGGGTTCTTATGTGGCTTATTATTATGTCACAATCTTTATGTCATGTAATAGATAATTGTGATAATAACGTTGAGAAATAACTTGAGATAATTAATACGGAGCTCAATGTATCATTAAACTAAAAGTAATGTCTCTATCAGACATGAGAAATATGTACGTTTGAAACAGAATGTTAAATATACATCTCAAAGCCAAATACAAAGCTGAATTTGAGCACAATATCCCGTAAAGTAAAATATGATATAATCTCTATTCTATTAATCAAACGTCTCAATAATACAACAATATGACTCCAAAGTACAATAATAAAGTAAAACATGATATCATCTCTGCTCTATTATATAAAGCAAACGTCTCATCTCTATTCTATAGTATAACACCAAAGTAGAATAAATAAATCTCTATTATATAGTATCATTCAACAAAAGAGCAACTAAGAATATAGAAAATGACTTATAAGTACTCTAAACAATATCATAACAATAAAACTTTGTATGAGGTATTTTGTTGTGGGTTGTGATGCAATTGAACTTTAAACAATATACTACCTAATCTTGGATAAATTATAAGCCTTACATGATAGTTATAGCTTTACTTATAATTATTAAATTATAGCATAATTAAGTTCAACAAAAGCTTCACTCGTGACATCAACCAATACCATGTACTCCAAAAACAACATCACAACATAAAGAACAAAAAGCTCTCTCTCAACTTATAGCTCTCCGTTTTTCATATTGTGCAGCTACTCAAATCACTCTCTCTCTTTTCATCTTCTTCGGCTCCCTTCCACCACCAGTCAACACCTTACTTGTGGCACACACTACCAGTCGACACCTTCGCTCCCTTCCACCGCCATCTTTTCATCTTTCTTTGGGCATTTCTCTCTCTCTGTTATTGGGAAGTCAATAATTGGAGATAGAAGAAGAATTTTGAACATAATATTTGGAGCATTTTGGGTCAATCAAAGCATTGAGAGGATTGAAGTTGGAGGAAGAATAATTTGTAGAAGAAATAATTGGTGAATAAAAAAAAATTTTTGAATTGCAATTGATGAGGTGAGTTTAGCAATATTTTCATTTTTTTTGTGCATGCGAGAAAATTTGAATCTCTATTTATTGGATATTTTCAATGTTTTGGAATTATTATTCCTGGAAAGATTGTTTTTTTTTTAATTTATCTCTATTCTTGTGTGATTATTATTCATTGAGAAGATCTGTTATCAATTCTGTGGGAATATTTTTTTTTCGAATCTATCTCTATTCTTTTGGAATCTCTATTCATTGAGAAGGTTGATTCACAATATTTGAGTGAACGTGTATTCGATTATATTTTGTTTTCTTAAATGGTTTTTCAAAAAAAAGATTGGGTTTTCGTCTAATTTGGGTGGGTTTTCCATGGATCTCTATTTGAGAACATTGAATTTCAAGAAAAATTTCATTCGATTAGAAATAAATTTTGAATGGGAGGAGGTTTAATTTTAAGTAATAAAATTTGAAACACATGAAGTCAAATAAGAACCGAACCTTATCTTTGACAGTCTATCACATACAATTGCATATAAGAACCGAACCTTGCTTGTTGTCTCCATCTTTGTTTGCTTGCTTGATGTCTTAGCAACAACAATCCTAAGTCACAAAAAAAAATTGAGTTTAGAAAGTAATTGCTTGCTATAGGAACCAAAGATATGCAATTGTAGGCAATTAGGAAATTAGTAATATAATGCTTGCCTTAGCCTTTTTTGCGCTGCTATTTGCTTGAGTTCTTATACGCGATTACAGTGATTGACCTGAATAAACTCACCCAAAAACCGCTATCAATTCATATCATGACTTGTTTGTTGTGAATTATTTTAGTATTGTGTGAGAAAATTAAGAAATACCTTTTAATTGAATTATCTATGTAGTCTTCAATTTCTTGCTTCCTTTGGCTTGTGAATAATACCCTGCATAAATTACACACCAAAAATATGAATGATGTTCTCAGTATATTTTGATCATATCATTTTTTTATGCTATGTAATTAGGCGATCTTGGATAAATTATCTCTATTATACTTTGTCTTTGCAACTATTTTGGTGTGGTTTTCGATTTTTGGAGGGGAGAAGTTGCGATGATTGAAGGGGAAAACGAGAGGAAATGGAGAAGTAGGAAAGCTGCCGTGGGTGCAATTAGTGTTTTACCATGTAATTAGGAATTGTGTTTTGGTGGTTAAAGTTTGTGGTGACTGCCTTGGTGTTGTGAAATGATCCCACGTTGGATTAGGTGTAGTTTGGTTTTTTATTTTTTTGGTTTTTGAACAAATTAGTTAGTTTATGTGTGTTTTTTAAATTTTTGTTTTTATTTTTTTTGGTTTTTGAACAAATTAGTTAGTTTATATGTGGCTTTTAAATTTTTGTTTCTTAGAGGATTTGTTGTAATTTGCATAAATTAATGAGGGTAAAATGGGGGTTTTAATATCTTGGTGTCCTACCCCTCTTCCCATATAGAATAGAGATATGTAACATATGAATGACCTACCATTCCACATTGATACTGACATGCCAATTACTACTGTCTTCCAAAGTTTAGCAACAATATGCCATTAAAATTCTATTTTTGAGTTTTTTTTTTCTTTGCAGCTTCAATTTTATGTCAATTGTTGTTTTTAGATGCAAGTATAAATCTTTGTCTTATAGCCTAAACAAAACTCATTCTATGTAGTGTAACTCCGAAACTTCAATACTTTGAAAGTACCTTTGAGTCTTTGAATGTTGACTATGCACCATATCTTGTCACATTTATATGCATGTGCATTGCATTAGTTAGCTTTTGTTTTAAAATATACTTATTCCACTCTCTAGAGTTCCCCTTCCCTTTTTAGACAGTCAAGCTTGGTCCATTAGTAAGACATAATAATATATTTTGCTAAGAATGATGAAAACAGTTGTTGCACACTTGGTACTTGCTTACAATTTGTCATCGTCTTTGCCAATTTCAGACTGTGAGTCATGAAACCTTAATCTATGTTCCTCGACCGGCTTTAATATTCTACAAAAGCAAGGCTTATAAGGTCAAGGTTAAGGTTATTGAAAAGGGTCCCCCTACAGTGTCTCTAAAAAAAAGTGCCTTGTACCAAACACTCCTAGAAGATGAAATGGTAATATAGCTTATTTAACAAGTCAAACATTCTACTTATGGTGCTAGCCATTGGGTGATTAAACAACTTAGATAAAGAAACATGGGCCATAAAATTTATAGAACTAAGTAACTAACTGTTATATTATCAATTAGAAGAAAAACAAAAAAAAATGCAACTCAAATTTGATGGAAACTAATACTACTCAAACTCACATATGAACTACTGTTCATTTACCCAAACAAGAAGAAACGAAAAACTGAATATAGCTTATCTATGCTTTCTTGATAATTGATATAGGCAAGCTGATAATATTTTGGAAAAATTGACAGGAACGATCTCGATTATGGGCGTTCCGCCATTTTCGAGTCCAACTAAAGATTATTTTCGAGTAGTCCAACTTTGGGGTATGTTTTACAAAAATGGCCCAGTTGAATGGTGACCCATTTTACCGGTTAATTTTTGTTTTTACTTTTTTTTTACCTGTTTTAATACCTTCTTCCTCCTCGTTCTCTCTCCTTACTACCTTCTCACAGATGTAGTCCCTGCCACCCCCACCTCCCTCCTTCCTCCCCTGCCACCTCCTCCCCCTTCCCCTGCCACCCCTCTGAACCCTAAACCTTCCTCCCGCATCCCTTCCCTGCCACCCCCTCCCCCTCGCCCTTCCCCTTCCTCTTCCCCTTCCCCGCCACCTCCTCCCTCTTCCCCTGCCACCCCTCTGAACCCACTTAAAGTTTTGTTTCAAAGACAATTGATCTTAGGTGTGACAGGATATTGGATTCAAGCAAGTTTTATGCTGTTAGTCACAACTCAGCAACCTCCATAATGCAACAAGCGACCCAAAAAACCATTCTAATTCGAGTATAAATCGTTTGCTAATTGAGAAACTTTTACACATGCCCTAACTTCGAGAGCTCAAATTTTTCAACTGTTAATTAATAAAAAAAAACATGAATTTCGACTTACGAATGAGAAATTCAAGCGGAAACTGTGAAATTGAGTTGAAGAAAGTGAGTTTTTTTAGCAGTGAAAATCAAGATCGAAAAAGGAGGGAATTTCAACTAAGAAGATGAGAGAAAATAAATAGTTTTATGAGAGAGAAAACATCCTCAGCTTCTTCGATTAGCATTTCTTAATCCCTCGCTGCTGGCGGTATTGCTAGAAATGGTTTTTTTTTTTCGGAGCTCCGATTAGGGGAGGGTTTACTCGGGAAGATGAAGGGGAGGGTGAAGGGGACGTTTGGAGTCTTGGAGATGGTGAATTTAGGCGGGAAGTACTTAGTGGTGGTCGTTTTCGCGGTGAAGAGAAAAAGTGTTGGTGGTGGTGGAATGGTGTCTTTGGGGAGGGTAGCACATTTGGGGTCGGGGGAGGGGTGTCGTAGAAGAGGCGGGTTTGGGTGGGGGCGGGGGTGGGGGATGGGAGGGGTAGATGCCTACTAGAGGGAGAGAGAAAATAAAATTTGGGAAAAAAAATAAAATAAAATTCATTTTACTGTTGTAGCAGGAGTCATTAACTCTTTGGGACCAAATTTGGCAAAAATGATACATAGTTGGGACTGCTCAGGAATAATCTTTAGTTGGGACTGAAAATGGCGAAACCCCCATAGTTAGGACTGTTCCTGTCAATTTTTCCTAATATTTAACCTCTTCCTACTATACAAAATGAATTGAATGACCACAAACTTGAATATTTTTTGTTGTATAACTACAAGCAAACCGCTCAGTGAGACTCAATAACTCTCTCTATCCCTCCAGTACAACATTGTCATACTTAATTTATCTTCCCAAGTAAGGCACGCACTGAACTTAGCCAAGTAAACTTAAATTAGAAACAGATGCTGTTTCGGTGTTGAAACGGTTGGCGGTCTTGAGAGAAGTCCGCCAAAGATTAGGGTAAACTCCGCTAGTGAATAGCTGCACAAGAAACAAACGTGAACTACCCTCGGGGGGGATGCGAGGAAACCCCCTCCGACGCTCAAGTCAGCACGTGCCCAAATAGGGTTTAGAGAGAGAAAGTAGAGAGAGAGAGATAAGAATTCTGAGTGTGAGAGAATGTACCTGCAGAATAGTACTAGTGGGGTATTTATAGAAGTACTATTCACCTGACAGGGTGTGTAATCCTTTTACACGTGTACGGTCGAGGTGCTTCTGACAGCTGGAGAGATTCCCTTATTTTGTCTTGTTGGGCGACCGCCAACGTTGTCGGACCATGTTGATGTACTGACTTGTTAGAGCTATAGACGACATTTATAGAGTTCACGTCCGTTATGGTGTTCGCGGACTTATCACAGGGGTCCGCTAACATACTTGGGTCATACCCATACAACTAGCCCCCCCAGCATCATTTGGGGTCTTGTCCGCTAATGATGTTGTTGATGGACGCGAATCTTTGTTTCCGTGCTCAATTTTTGAAGAAGTTAATTTGTGGGGTGCCACGTGTCGTCGTAGGGAGTTGAAAAATTTCGAAAAGTTAATGATTACTTTTCCGAAAATCCCGCCCATTACTTTATTAGGGTTTACCGTGTTTTGACACTTGGCAGGAATCTGGAGAGGGAGTTAAGAAGTCTTTCAATCTCAGCCGTTTATTCGTGCCTTATATTGGAGCAGTTGTCCTTTTCGGAGTTCTTTATCTTCATTCTCCAAGCTCTCCCTTCTTTTCTCCATTTTTCTCTGACAAAACCTCCATAGCCGAAGCTTGAGTTGCTTAAAAATCACTTTTCCTGTGCTCAAATTACTCCGAAAAGTTACTCAATTTTCTAGTTTTCACTTTCCGGTTCTAGTGTACTGAAAATTTCGTCTTTTCTTGACGAACATTTTCTGGGTTTTGCCTGAGTTTGAAGATTTGTCTTTTTGCCGGTGCTTCTTCCAGCTTTTCCGGTGGTGTTCTGGCTCAAGCTCGAGTTTTTTGGTGCGATTTTGCCGTTCGGGGGTTTCATTTATCTTTTCCGGCGTCTTTCGCTCTCTGCTTTATTTTTCTCCGGTGACCTTTTGTTTCCAGGTATTTCTTCGATTTTTCTCCGCGTTTTGTTAAGTTTCTTTTGCGTTTTCATCATGTCGGACCAGTCTGATAGCCAGAATACCCCTAGTGAGGCGTTCATGACCGAGAGTGACCCTTCTTCCCCTTTGGCCGATAACGAACCTTCTTCCCCTCTGGCCAATAGTGAACCCACTTCTAGCTTAAGTCCGGTGGGGAGGACCAGGTTGTTAGCGGACATACCTCTTACCGCTGAGAGGGAAAGAGAGTTAAGGTCGAAGTTTTTAAACGACCCTGCTACCCCCGAGGAGCATAACTTAACTCGGAGGTATCTATCCGCCAGCCAGAGTGGTGACCGACAAACGCTTAGGGAGCTTAGGCATCAGATTCTTGCTAGACGATCCGTTAGGCATCCTCCGGTCGATGCCACTCCCGGCCTTGACGTAGCACCCCTTAGAGAGCATGCTTGGTTGGATAGCTTGGCGGATGCTGGGGTGGAAGTAACGGTTGACTTTTTCGACCGCTTACAACAATCTGCGGCTCCTAACCCTCATATTATTGATTTAGGTGACGACAGCGATTCTATTGCTACCGTCATGGTCCGTCAAGAGACCTGTTTATCATCGTCGCACTTCTTTGCGAGTCCGCCCGTCCGTGTCAATGAGGATGCGATTGACTCTGCGGACGCAAATGTTGACGTTTACATGCCTTGTTTTGCTGCCCGTACGGTCGGGGAATCTTCCCGTCTTTGCCGAATTAAGGGTCGATAGTTCGAATCCGATGGAGGAGATTGAGGCTGGACTGGTTACGATGCTTTATGGCTGCTGGGATGATTTTCGGTGCCGGTCCTATCGGTGTTGAGATTTATTCGCCTTGGCGTCAGGACGCCATTGATCTGAGTTACTCGAGAGTTGCTCGGGACTTATATTGTCTTCCGTCGGGTTATCGGTTAATAGTCCCGCCAGAGGAGGCCATTGTGACGGAATGTCCTCCTGGTCACGTGGCCGTGTATACTCATCATTTCGAGTTTGGCCTCCGCTTCCCTCTAGATTCTTTTTTGGTGAAGATCTTAAATGCTTTCAACGTGAGCTTGGCTCGGTTGACTCCTTTGTGGTCCGGAATTTGATAGCGTACATCCGGGTTGTGCGTTTCTTGGATTTTCCGCAAACGCCGAACTTATTCCGCCACATTCATTGGCTGAAGAAAAATGGATCTTCTAGGCGGGCGGGTTGGTGGTCGCTAACTACGGCCGACAAGAAGATGTGATTCACCCTAAGATGACCGGTTTGAAGGGCCGGCGGGATGCTTTCTTTTGGTTACGAGTTCCGAGGATTATCCGGTGCGTCGTCATTTCACCGAGCCTCGTTCGCATATGGAGCATTTACCTCTCATTACGCTAAGCGAGGAAGAGTTAGCGGCCTTCGACTACTTTGACACGGAGGATTACTTAGTCACCTATGAGGATGGGAAGGAGGTGAAGGTTAAAGAGCCTAAATATTGGATTCCTCATTCCAAGTACATCCTGGGAACAAACCCTTGTCGGCCCCGTTGCTCAGCCCTACTCATGAAAATGGTGAGTGTTGATGTCGGACTGGTCCAACCGATGTTTTTTTTTTTTTTTTTTTTTTTTTTTTTTTTACATTTTGCTTCTTTGCCATTCGCGGGTTTTGACTACCTTGACCTCGACGCCCTATCACGTGGACGAGAACTTCAAGTCGTTAACCAATTTACCGCTTGCTCCCTCGCAAGAATACGAGACCATGCACGGGATTACCAATGGCCGCCGGGGAGGGAATCGCCACGGCCCTCGGGAATATTCGCCGTGGTCGCGGCGGAGCGAATATTGTTCGCGTCCCCGTTCGGGAATGTTCTTGCGCTCGCTGCCGATCCCGGCGGCCGTCATCATCCCTGTCCCGATTAGGTCCTCAACCTCCCGGGCACTGTCGCCGGGGAAGTGGGAACGGGGAGGCGGCCCCGCGAGCAAGTTGCGGCGGATACATCTCGCCAACAAAAGGCAAGGCTTTGGCGGACCTCGCTTCTTCGACCACACCCCCGATCTTCGGGTGGGGGTCGACCTCGAATGCTCCGGAGATTCGGGAGCGGGGCTGTCGCGCCCTTTGCTCCGGGCATGTTAGCGGTGCCTCCTGGCTATCGAGCTCTTACTCCTCCATCCGCGATAAGATCCGAGAGCCGATTACCATGCCCGACTTTCTTTCTAACTTATCCCCGGGCATCTTCTCTCGGTACCATGAGTGGATTGAGAAGAAAGAAGTACCGCTAAGCGATCTTTGTGGCGGCCTCTTTCGCCCGCCGGTCTGTCGTCCCCGGCAAGATTTACCGGCCCTAATTGGGACGTCGGAGAGGATGAGTCGCTATATGCCGACATCCACGAGAACGGTGGCATCCTTGCCTACCGCATTCGGAAAGGGCATGCAATCGCCAGTAGATAGGCCGGCAGGGTCCCTGGTCACTCCAGCTGCTAGGTTGGCTCACGATCAACTTGTGGTACGTTTACGTACTCTCTTATTATCATTCATTCGTTTTGCTTTTTTTTTTTTTTTTGACATATTCTTTTCATCTTCGCGGGCCAACAACGCCGCCATTGGTGATAGAGCAATATATAGAGTATCGAAGTTGGCGGATACTTATAAGCAGTCGCTGGAAACTTGCCAGGATCTGCTGAAGGAGATGGAGGACAAGCTGGCGGCAAAGACTGACGAGCTCTGGAGGAGATACAGCCTCTAACTGACGAGCTGATAACACTGAGGCCGAGGGCCGCCTTATTGGAAGAGACCGAGGAAAATGTCAATATATTGACCAAGGCTCTGGAGGCCGCTAACTCTGCAAAAGAGGTTGCCGTCCTGGATGCGGCGGCTGAAGCTGAGGCGAGAGGAGTTGCTAAGGCTGTTGCTCAATTTAAACAGTCTGATGAATACGCAACAGCTTTGCACAAAAGGTATGATGACGGATGGGCAGCCGCCATGAGATGCATTTGCAAATCGGTTCCAGGATTTGACTGGAACGTTATCGAAGACGCTCATGCCGGTGGCCAGCATCTCACGCCTATTGAGGGGGATCCTAAGTTCGCTGACGAGGACGCTATTGCTGATTCGGATCCTCGAGATGTTCCAGATCAAGGAAATCAGGAGACCCCTCCCTCTTGAAACTTTTGGCGGCCTTCTTTCAGCTCTTCCTGTTCTTCTAATAGCTTATAGTTGTAATTTTTAAATATGGCATTTGTAAACGCTAATGTTTCTGAATTTTATAAGTACAATTCCAACTAAAAGCCTTTCATCTGGCCGACATCGTTTTACCTGTAGTTGGCCGCCAAGCCAGTAGCTTTTATTTTATGGGAAAGTACTTTATATCTTGTGTTTCTGCCGCTTTCATTATCGTCTGATTGTTGTATGTCCGCCAATCTTTTTATTTGTCAAATTATCGTTTGATTATCCGCCAGTCTTTTATATGACCGTTAGCGCACTTTGAGCCTGTCATATGGCTTGATTTGTCTTAGGTCCGTCATATGACCAGTTAGCGCACTTTGGGCCTGTCATATGGCTTGATTTGTGCTAGGTACGTCATATGACCAGTTTACGCATTTTGAGCCTGTCATATGGCTTGATTTTAGTCTTGTCATATGTTTACGCATTGTTGGTCATATGGCTTGATTTGTGCTAGGTCTGTCATATGACCGTTAGCGCACTTTGGGCCTGTCATATGGCTTGATTTATGCTAGGTCTGTCATATGACCGTTTACGCATTTTGGGCTGTCATATGGCTTGATTTGTCTTAGGTCCGTCATATGACCAGTTAGCGCACTTTGGGCTGTCATATGGCTTGATTTATGCTAGGTCTGTCATATGACCGTTTACGCATTTTGGGCCTGTCATATGGCTTTTGATTAATGTGCATGAAAATAATAAGACAATTGATGAACTGCGGACAGAAGCTTGTATTATTTAAGTAATTAAGGGAGGTTCTCGACCTATTACATTTAGCAACTCAAACATAGTATTTCTTTAGGACGCTAGCATTCCAACAATTTTAAAGCTCCTTGCCATCCATGTTCTTTAAAATGAAGGAACGGAGAGCAATCTTCTTGGCTACGATGTAGGGACCTTCCCGGTTAGCGATCGGCTTTCCCTCAACATGCGCTTTGCCGGTGGCGGTGCTGCGAAGGACCAGGTCGCCAACATCTAATGGCCTCTCCATGACTTTTTTATTGTAAGCCTTGCGATCCTGTCTTTGTAAGCGGGTGCTCTCGGTTCCGCCATGAGCCTTGTTTTCGAAGAAGTCTAGGTCTTCCCTGAGTGCCTGGTCATTTCTTTGCAGGTCTTGGTGCTTGATCCGGTAAGAGGGTAACCCCACCTCTACTGGCAACACCGCCTCTGCGCCGAAGGCTAACTTGAATGGGCTCTCTCCCGTTGCTTCTTTCTCCGTTGTTCGTTTTGACCATAGCCTCTTAGGTACCATATCGGCCCATCCTCCTTTGAATTCATCTAGCTTTTTCTTCAAGGCGTTTAGGATGCGCTTGTTCGCGGCCTCCGCTTGTCCGTTGCTACGAGGGTGGCAAACGGTGAATATGCAAATTTTACTCGAAATTACGTTAAGAAGGCACGTACGGGACGACAATCGAATTGGACGCCATGATCGAAGACGATAGCCATGGGGATCCCAAATCTTGTCATAATATTTTGCCAGATGAATTTTTTGACCTGATTTGCCTTGATTTTTGCTGTCGGCTCTGCCTCTATCCACTTGGTGAAGTAATCAATTCCCACTATTAGGAACTTTCTCCCCCCGGTTGCTGTGGTGAACGGTCCCAAGATGTCCATTCCCCACTTGTGCGAACGGGATTGGGCATAGGATAGGTCTTAAATCGTTGGGCGGCTTTGTTAATGACTTGGAGCGTATCTACGGCACTTATCACATCTTTTAACGTAGCTCACGGGAATCCGCCCGACATACTTGGCCGGTAGAATCCCGCTCTCAATGCCTTAAGTGCCAGAGCCTTTCCGCCAATATGGTTACCGCATATACCCTCATGTATTTCTTCAAGGATCTTTGCGGATTCCCATGCGGTTGCGCATTTGAGCAGAGGTAAACTGAATGATTTCTTGTATAGCTCATTTTGGTATATGACGTACCAGCTTGCTTGTCGTTTCAGTTTCTTGGCAGACGAAGGATTATTTGGAAGCGTCCCGGTCCAACTTGTACGCCACCGACTCACTAAACCATTCTCCTGTTTGGTTTATACTATTGACGGTTACGACCTTTTACGTGATGCTCTTTTCCTTCAAGATGTCGACCAGTGACGGTTCTTTCAATGCTAAGTGAGTCGAGCTTGCCCAATTTGGACAACACGTCCGCTTTTGTGTTCTCGGCCCTAGGTATCGCTTGAATCTCAAAATGATTCAATTGAGCTATCAATTCCTTGGCCTTTTCAACGTATTTTTGCATGTTGGCCTCTCTGACTTCGAATTCTCCCCTCAGCTGGCCGCTCACCAACTGTGAGTCCGTTTTTAAAACCACTTTCTTAGCACCCGCTGCCAAACACATTCTCGGTCCGGCATTGCCGCTTCATATTCGCTTCGTTGTTTGGCGCGGGAAGGCGAACTTGATGGCGTACTGGTACGAATTTCCTTCAGGGCTGGTCATCACTATACCCGCTCCAGATCCGCTAACAGCGGATGATCCGTCGACCTCCAGCAGCCAGACTTCCTTTTGCTCCACTTCTTCCTCCTCATATGAGGCTTCCACGATAAAGTCTGCCAGGGCCTGCGCTTTGATAGCGGTCCTGGGCTTGTACTGTATATCATACTCCGATAGTTCAACGGCCCATTTCAGCAAGCGGTCGGAACTACCCATCTTCTGCAATGCTTTTTCTAGCGGCTGGTTAGTTAAAACTTGAATGGGATGGCAGTCGAAGTATGCTTTGCTTTGCTCCTCTCCCCACTCGAACTTCTTATTCCCCCTTAGCAGGGCAAAGAAAGGCAAAGCTTTGTCTGCTGATTTTGAAATGAATCGAGTGAGGGCCGCCATTCTCCCTGTTAACCGCTGAATATCCTTGACGCTTCTTGGCTCAGGCAGGTCGACAATGGCTTGAACTTTGTCTGGGTTTGCATCAATCCCCCTTTTGCTTACCAAGAAGCCTAAAAACTTTCCCGCTCTCACCCCAAAGACACATTTCTTTGGGTTGAGCTTCATCTTATATTTCCTCAAACATCTGAAGGTCTCTTCCAGATCGTCCAAATGTTCACGGTCAGTTTTACTCTTGACGATGGAGGGTGCGTTCTCTTCAACTTATTGGACCCGAGCGAGCGAACTTATCCGAGCCGAACTTATTGGACTGACCGAACCGATTGGAACTTATTAAACTCGATTGGACCTGATTCAACTTATTGGACCCGATTGAACCCGATTGGAACTTATTGGACCGATTGAAACTTATTGACCTGATTGGAACTTATTAGACTTTATTGGCCCTGATTGAAACTTATTAGACCTTATTAGACCTGATTGAAACTTATTAGACCTTATTGGACCTAATTGGAACTTATTTGACCTTATTAGAAAAAAAACATTAATGAGTAATAACATAAATATTACCCCTAACGTAAATACTACCCCTCAAAATTTATTATGAAGTAATAATTATTAAAATTCGCCCTTTAAAAAAATAATAATTATTAATTATCTCTTATGATAAACAATTTAACAAAAAAAAATATACTATTTATATACTTGCCTATACATAACTTTCACCACTAATATATCTAATAGTCTTGTTTTGATTTCATAAAGCACTAGTAGAAAACCAAAAGTTGATTAACATTTATTGCTAACAAGTGAGAAATTGCCACATATGGAAAAATTTATCTCTCACTCCACTTAGTTTTATGACTAAAGTAGTAGAACTCATTGTTATTAGTCTCGAAAATATGTTATCTCTAGTTATTTAAAAACGAATTGCAAAATATTGTAATTATGATATTATTATTGTTAATCTTATTTAACCATGATTATAATATTTTTTAATAATAATATAATCAGCTAATAGTAATATGAATAATAAAATAATAGACAATAATACAAGTATAATACGATATAATCATTGTGGTACTTTAATTAAAATTCTAATAATAACATAATCAGCTAATAGTGATATGAATAATAAAATAATGGACAATAATACAAACATTTATTGATCATTGACTATTTGGACCTTATTGGAACTTATTGGACCCGATTAGACACGATTGAAACTTATTGCACTTGATTAGAACTTATTGGACCTTATTAGACCCGATTGGAACTTATTGCACTCGATTGGAACTTATTGGACCTTATTAGACCCGATTGGAACTTATTGCCACGATTGGACCCGATTGAAACTTATCTAAACCGAACCGAACTTATCCGAACCGAACCGAACTTATTGGACCGAAACTTAATTTTTTAAGGTGAAGAGAACGCACCCGAGTCGTCAACATATGCTTCGATATTCCTCCCCCTCGATCCGCGAACACTTTGTCGACTAGCTTTTGATAGGTTGCCCCCGCATTACGGAGCCCAAACGGCATTGCCTTATAATTATATACTCCGTGATCTGTGATGAACGCAGCTTTTTTCCTATCGGCCTCGAGCAAGCTGATCTGGTGATAGCCCGAGAAGGCATCCATAAAGCTTAACAATGCATGACCGCTAGTAGAGTCTACTAGCTGGTCTATTCTCGGCAGCGGGTAGCAATCTTTTGGGCAAGCTCTATTGAGGTTTGTGAAGTCCACACACATCCTCCACTGGCCGCTAGCTTTCTTTACCATGACTACATTGGCCAACCACTCCGGGTAGTCGCATGGCTCAATAAAGTCACTGCCAATAGCTTATCAACCTCCTCTTTAATGGCTTTGTTCTTTTCGGCCGAAAAATTTCGCTTCTTTTGCTTGACG
Organism: Beta corolliflora; assembly: GCA_947648045.1. NCBI lineage: Eukaryota > Viridiplantae > Streptophyta > Magnoliopsida > Caryophyllales > Amaranthaceae > Beta > Beta corolliflora. The sequence continues at coordinate 133,764 of CANSZD010002747.1, forward strand.
GGTCGGACAGTCTTTGTCAACATTTAGACGATGTACCATCACGGCCGGGTCGATTCCCGGCATCTCATCCGGCGAGAACGCGAAGACGTCCGCGTTTTCTCTTAGGAGAGTCACCGAGGTTGACCACGACCTTTGGGTCCATGTGCATTCCAACGACCCTTTGTCCTTGCTTGGGTCATCTGCCGGCATCTCCGCTTCGTTTCTCCATCCGGTTTGGGCCTTGGAGTATCATCGAGGCGGGATTCCAGCTCTTCCATTAAAACATCCATCTCCTCACCCCCTTTCTCGGATCCTTCTTCATTCGCCAAAGCCCTCCTCTCGAGCTCGCCTTTGTTTCGAGTTGGCGGATTTAACTCTTTCTAGGCACACTCTCCTTGCGGTTGCTTGATCTTTGTTAGGTAGCATGATTTTGCCATCTCTTGATTTCCTCTAAGCTTTCTTTGTCGTCCCGAGATTGGAAACGTCCAACATAGTCAAATGATAAGTTGACACAACTCCTTGGACGTCATGGATGAAAGGGCGTCCGATAATTGCGTTATAAGCTCCAGGCACGTCAACCACTAAAAACTCCGCCATCACATCCCTGGCGTTCTCATCCTCCCCTACTCTGACCGGTAAGGTTATCGGGCCCCTCTGGAATCACGACGCCCCGTGAAACCTATCACTGGGTAACGTACGAGGCCTCGGATGCTCCCGGCCAATCATCAATTTTTCAAAAGTTGAGAAATACGAGAATGTTTGCGGAACTTCCTCCGTCTACCGGGATTACGTGGATCAAACGGTTTGACACTTTCGGCGTGACCACCGGAGGGTCATCATGAGGGTAGATGACATGCTTTGCATCTTGGCCAAGTGAAAGACATGGCGGGCATTACGGCGGCCTTCTCCACTCCATGCTTTCATTGAAATTGACCTGGTGCTGAATTCTTTCGGGCTTGCCTTGGCCCCATTGGCTGCCGCCATGAATTGGACCGCCACTTATAACGTGAATCTCAGGCAATCCGTGATTGCACATTCCGGTTATTGGGCTTTACCACGTCTCCGTCCTTTGATTGTGCCTTGTATTGAGTGAAGTTACCCCGTCTTATCAGATCCTCCAGGTTATCCTTCAAGTGCCACGCAATTCTCGGTAGTATGGCCAGTGATCACCGTGAAAATCACACCACTTGCTCTTGTCACGGTTTTTATGAAACATTTGCTTAGGACGTTGCCATTTATCACTTTGTCCTTGTTCATCGATATATCGAGCCCTTGAGGTCGTGAGTTGCGTATATGTATCGAATTTATCTTTGTACTCGAACCTTTCGCGGTCATTCTTCTCGCGGTCATTTCCCTTCTTGACCACATTTGATTCCTGCTTTCTTTCATCCCGAGCCGCGATCATTTTCGCGACCCTTTTCTCTCTTACGCTTATCATCCTTCTTCTTTTCAGGCTCACGACTTTGGTACGCTTGCGGCCTTGTCAAACTCTTCCCCCGATGAAATCGTTTGCCTTCCTCAAGGCGCTCGAGGGATGTGAAGGTTTTACGGCCCGGGATAACTTCTAAATGCGGACCCTTCCCTCGGCCGGTCATCAAAGCTAAAACGGCCACGTCCTGCTGAAGGCGGGGAATGGTGACCGCCTCAGCATTGAAACGGCCCACGAAATCTCGCAGGCTCTCATTTTCCCTCTGCTTGGTAGATAACAATTCGCCAGTTGTGCGCTCGCGGCGCCTATTACTCACGAAGTGAGTGCTTGAACATAGATGAAAGGCGAGAAAAACTAGAAACGTTACCGGCCCCGATGCTTTTAAACCACGTGCGGGCGATCCGGTCAAAGTGGATGGGAAAACTTTACACCGAGATAGCGTCCACTTGAGTGTATAAGTACATGTGCCCCTCATAAGCGGCCACATGATCGTGCGGGTACGAGGTGCCATCATACTTGCGGGGACGGCATCTTGATTCGCGGCATGGGGTGGTTCAAGATTTACGGAATGAAAGGAGGCTGCTTAGGCTTGATCAATAAGTGTCCGCAGGAGAATAATTGCTTGCGCCGATCTTGTGTTCCGGCGAGAACGACTTTGATCCTCATCTTGAGAATTTTTGAGATCCTCGGTTTCTAGGATGACTTCCTCATACTACGGGTCCTCGATTTGCCTTTCCGATTGACGTCCCTCCGATTGAAGGTCCGCATCCTTCTCACGGGGTGCCATCGACGTTGCGACCATTCATGGTCGACATACGCCCTACGAAGGCGACTCGCCCTTGCATTAGGAGTGGGAGTGTTGTTAGGTGAGTACCCGCTTGTAACATCTGGATGAAAGACGCTACGGTTTGTAGTTTGCTCGGGGGAGAATTGACTTAGTTGAGCCGGGTTAAATGATCCGCTTCCGGTGTTTACACGAGACACATTGTTCCCGGGGAGTTTCTTTGCTCGTTGACGTTCCCGGCGTCTAACTCGGATGGATCACGGCCGTCATTGTTTGCTCTTTCCATGTTGGCGTTCACAAAGATGGAAGTCCCCTCCTTCTAGCGCCAAGTTGTTTCGGTGTTGAAACGGTTGGCGGTCTTGAGAGAAGTCCGCCAAAGATTAGGGTAAACTCCGCTAGTGAATAGCTGCACAAGAAACAAACGTGAACTACCCTCGGGGGGGATGCGAGGAAACCCCCTCCGACGCTCAAGTCAGCACGTGCCCAAATAGGGTTTAGAGAGAGAAAGTAGAGAGAGAGAGATAAGAATTTCGAGTGTGAGAGAATGTACACTGAGAATAGTACTAGTGGGGTATTTATAGAAGTACTATTCACTGACGGGTGTGTAATCCTTTTACACGTGTACGGTCGAGGTGCTTCGACATTGGAGAGATTCCCTTATTTTTGTCTTGTTGGGCGACCGCCAACGTTGTCGGACCATGTTGATGTCTTGACTTGTTAGAGCTATAGGCGACATTTATAGAGTTCACGTCCGTTATGGTGTTCGCGGACTTATCACAGGGGTCCGCTAACATACTTGGGTCATACCCATACAGATGCAATAAAATCTAATGACATAAAATTAATCCCTCTTTAAGAATGAATTTAGTGTCCTGCAAGTATGCCATTGTTCTTCTTGTTGTGATTCTCAGGGAAATCGTATGCGAGGTAACTCTTCGGCAAGGAGGTTGAAGGCTAAAAGAAGGTCCTGGAGTATGAGAATATGAAATAGAAAATGCACCAATCAAGCCTGTTTCTGATCAGTTTAGAACCAAGTCGAATGAATGTCAGATGAGCTTCGGAGGTCAAACAATTAATTAACTTATTAATCCTGAGGCAGCCCAATATCATCGAAGTTCTGATCCATTGCTTCTGTACCCAAGGCTGGAAATACTGATGACAAATATGGTAAATCATGTGTCATTTTTTCTAAGGAAATACATGATATAACCTGTGTAACTAACTTTTGGTTTCTCAACTATATGCTTAGATGTTTTGGGTGTTGTTATTTTTGTTGAAGAAGAGGCACGGAAAATCGTAGCAGTGCAGCAGCTTGAACATTTGGTGCGGGAAATTGTTATAACTGATCACATGTACTTCTTTGCTCTTTGAGATTTTCATAATTTAATTTCCACACTATTTTCGTTGTATAGTGTTTGTGGTGAACCCTGACGTACTTCACTTGTTTGTTGTTGATTCAATATGAGGCCTTATCTCCAACTTTATTTAGCTCTATTATGACACTTTAACATACTTTACTTGCCTATTTGTCACACAATGATGGTAGCACTGATCAAACCAGTGTCGTATCTACTTGGAATGACCTCACTGGAAGTGACTGAAACTTACGATATGATGTACATGGGCAGTCATTGGTGGTGGTTGGTTTCACATGTTTTTAGACTTCAACCCACTTGGGTGATAATTTTTACAAAGTCTCACAATAACTAACATTGCATAGTCGAGTAAATTACCAATTAATGTGTTATATTGGATAGGCTTTTCTCTTACATCGAGTATGTCAACTACCATCATCCATGGTCCAACAGGGCCAAGGGCAGTGTACTGAGAACATGGTAATGTTTGAGTCCTTGATTTTTTAGATATCCAATGCACTTTAAAAAAGTTTCACCTAATAGCCTCTTTTTTGTTTCACACAAGGTTGAGGAACATTGTAGTATTCTAACTGACAGGCAAGCAAGGTATCTGAATGTCAGGAACCCGTCAAAGGAAAATCTGATAACAACCATTGTAGAGCTGAAGTCTAAAATTGTACGTACCATCTCCTACAACAATAGAGGAATTATTCCATCATGATTTTCTTTATACACATATATATGATAACACAACAACCACAACCAGGCTGCCAATACAATGCAAGAAGAGCGTCGGTGGCTACAGGTGTTGTTCCAAACCCGGGCGTTATTGAAAATGTCACTGCCTATTTGGGCTGTTCGAAATGCTTGAAGCGCGGAGATGCCTCGGGAGGAGAAACATATGCTTGCACTGCTTGTTCAGCGAATGATGCGGTCTTCGCTCCAAGGTTTGTTTGATAATAAATCACTGACATTACTTTGATGATTTAATTAACTATCAACAACGGATAATCATATTGAAGAAAAAATGTGTGACCCGATTTCTATTGTGTGACTTATAAAAAAGGTCAAGTAACTTACGAATTAATGTGTTATATTCGATTACGTACACCCTCATCTCCTTGTACCTTGCACAACTAATGCATAAGATTCATCTCTTTCTAGTGATGACGATGTCATGAGAATTTCTAACCTAAAAACAAGAGTATAAGAAGAGTGCATAGGTTCATAGACATTTCATTATATGCAGAATAATTGATGATCTTTACATATCCAAACCTTGAAATTGCATGAACAACTTGCTTATGCTGATGCTAAACAGATTAACTTTTAATGCACAATCACTGCTGAGTGCCTGAGTTTGAAGTTAGCGATGATACTAGTACAATGACGATCGTCAAATTTACAAATGATGTGGAGAGGCTATTAAAGATGCTAGCAGCAGCCAGCAGAGGTGTTCAGGCTCAGGCATTCGGTATGCACAATTAAAGTTGTCATTGCATGGAAGCTAAATGTGCTAGCAACGTTTAGAAAATAAACTTGGCTAGAAGAGACATCTAAATGGCTAAACACTACAGTTCTAGGAACATTGTCTTATTCTATCTGCAATCTTCCTTTAGTTTCTACCTTTAATAATTAGTTTTCGCATTTCACTGTGATCTACTGAAGCATTGATAAAAATCCGAGTTCTGAGGTTAATAAGGACTTCCTGAAGAACTTTTTGTTTTGTGAGTTGTTGTTGGTTCAAGTAAATTTTCACGGGTTTATCTCCTTTTGCCAAAACTCCCAATTTATTAAAACTGTAGACTGTAGTCACTAAATTCCTGAAATTATGGATCACTCAAACTCTTGGCCTTTCCACATAAATAAAAAACCCTTAAGATACTTATGTTAGATATTCTGGATCTTGCTTTTTCCCAATTGTTGATGTAAGGATCTTCTTAGGTGATTCTCATGTTAAAAATGCACTTTCAGGATGATGTTGCTACAAAGTTCAGCAGTATTCAAGCGTTCCTACGCACCACACCTTGCTTAATCCAAATTGGACCAGCATTATTCCTTTCAAAAAACAAAGTTCTAACCTGGCATCTAAAGAAAGTTTTTATGGATGCTGAATCCAAAAGCTCTTAGTACCAGTTGCTCTTGCTACTTTTTGTCTGAAGAATTTCTTTTGCAGAACACTTCTATGATTTATGCTTTTACTCTTAACAAAGGCCACACATCTTTAGGCTTTTGCTGGTTATTGTCTAAGAGTTTCTTTTAAACAAGAACGTTGTTCTACTAATTCCTCTTAACTTTAGCATTTTATAATGTAGCTAATTATTAGTGCATTTGGGTATTTTTTTTAGGAACACATAGCACTCCTGACACTATGTGTTCTTAGCAAACACCCCCAAACTTTTGTAATAATACATAGTACGTTGCCAGAGCTTATTTTGATGGAAGAAATTTGTATATCTGCTTTAGATTTCTTGTCATTGACAAAAGAATAGAAGCCAAAATTAGAGGAGGCAGTGTGAGGAGGCAGACAAAATAGTGTATCTGTTGTATAACCTTATGCTTTTCTATAAAATTGTTGCCATGAACATCCTATTGCCATATACCATTAACTTGACGTGGTTGCCGGAATTGTGTTGGCTTTTTTTAAATCAATGAACATTGTATGAACCTTGGCGAGGTAGCGTAGAAAGAACACTAATGAAACCCTTTTATGTTGGTGGGGGGTGTTAAGAAAGGGTAAGGGAAAGAGCATTAATGAAACCCTTTTATGTGGTTTGTTTCACCACTTTAATGAAACCCTTTACCTATTTTTCCTATTAGCTTACCCCCAAAGTCCTCTAGTTTGATTACCCCACCCCCTAGGGTTTTGAAAACCCTTACCCCAGCCGATTACCCAGCTCTCTCTCTCCTCTTGTGTATTGCTGCCCCCTTCAACAACTCATCCCTGCCGACTTGCGTGAACCGACAACTGCTGCCCGACCACCGCCGATATTGGACCACCGTGCCGACTCCGACGACCCCAGAATCCGGCGAGCAATGTAAGTACCACTCGTTTTCAACTTTTCTCCTCTTCTCCGATGAACATATCTACTCAAAATTTTGATTTCTTCTCCGGCGAGCTCTGTATTTTTGCTGCACTTCGCCTTTTTATTTTAAAAAAAAAAAATTGCAATGAACGTCATGAAGAGTATGTGTTATTCGTGATTTATATGTTTTAGGACTGTAACAGATCTACGTAATTTTGCTTCTCTCCAATTTATATGCTTTAGGAATGATTTTCGTGTGTTAGCTTGAACAATTGAGGTGGATATGTTGACACATGCCAGATTTGAAAGCATATATCATCTTGTTGCTTACTCAACAACATGATTAGAACAGTAGGCAAAGTTTGGTGTAGTATATTATCTAACTTTGACTTTAAATTGTTGTAAGCATATATCATCTTGTTGCCCACTATCATCTTGTTCCCCACTATCTATATTATCTATCTTGACTTCAATTTGTTGTAGTATATTGCATTAGATTTTTTAGTTCATGTGTAGTAAATTGCATTTATTTAAGAGATGAAGTTAAGGAAGAGAATTATATAAACTTGTGAATTATATTACATGAAATAGGCAAATGATATGGTGTTGTTTATGTTCTTTTCTACAGCAAATGGCTCGTATTGGTCTTTCTTTGAGAAGGAGAAGAGACTTGGACCTTATTCGATTCGTCATTATTTTAATTAATTGTGTTGTATTGCTACATTTAATGTGGTACACAATTAGGAAAAGCATACATGATTCTCAACATCTAACATTAGATAAACGAACTAGAAGAAAGAGGAGAATGTATAACTTGAATAGAATGATTAAGGAAAGTGACACTTTGTGTAGAAAATTTCTTCGAATTAATAGGCGAACATTTGGTGCACTTCTTGAAATGGTTAGAGATGTAGGGGGTTTAAGTGGTACAAAAAATATGTGGTTGGAAGAGATTGTTGCCGGATTCTTATATACGGTAGCTCACCATAAAAAGAATAGAATGATTGGTGCACATTTTTATAGAAGTGGTGAAACTGTTAGTAGACAATTTCATGCTTGTTTAAGGGCAATCGTGAAGTTGCATGATGTGTTGCTTAAGAAACCTACACCAATACCAGAGGATTGCAATGATGATAGGTGGAAGTATTTCAAAGTACAATAAACAAACTCTTGTTACTTAAGCATAGTAGACATATAACACTTGATCTAAAATGGTATTTCCTTTTATTGTAGAATTATTTTGTTGCACTTGATGGTACAATGATTAGTGTAACTGTACCTTTTGAGGATCGGTCTAGATATCGTACAAGAAAAGGTAACCTTGCAATGAATGTATTGGGAGTGTGCTCACCTGAGATGGAGTTTATATATGTCCTACCTGGTTGGGAGGGATCAGCACATGATGGTCGTATTCTTCGAGATGCTATATCTAGGCCTAATGGTTTGAAAGTGCCAAAAGGTAATTCACTTAATAAATTTTTTTAATTAAGATTAGCTTAACTTACATAAGTGAGTGTAATAAGAAATGTTTTTTAATGTCTTAAGGTTGTTATTACTTATGTGATGGTGGCTATACTAATGGAGATGGATTCCTTGCACCATATAGAGGGCATCTTTATCATCTTAGAGAGTGGAATAATGGTCCTCACCAACCTCAAAACGCAGAGGAATATTTCAACAAAAAGCATGCACAAGCTAGAAATGTAATTGAACGATGCTTCGGCTTACTCAAGGGAAGATGAGCAATTCTTAGAAGTCCTTCTTGGTTTAGTTTACAAACACATGGTCGCATTGTACTTGCATGTGCTTTGTTACATAACTTGGTAAAGAAATACATGTTCCCCTCATTTGATGATGATGAGTTATATGAAGAAATCGAGAGTGATGGTGATGATAGTGATGGTGATGAGGAAGAGGAGGAGGTAGAGTACATAACCTCCATTAATGTATCGGACCCTTGGATAAATTGGAGAAATTCATTGGCTCAAAGCATGTTCAATTATTGGAGAGCTAGACACGAAGGATCTAGTTTATGTTTTTCTTTGATATTTGGAACATTTGGTGTGAACTTGTTTTAGTTTGTATCAATTAGGCTACTATGTCATGTTTAAATTAAATTTTGTTTTAGTTTGTATGAATTGAATTTACTCTTGTATTTCGTAAAGAATCTTGCATAGTATTGATTTTCTTTGATAATGATGAGTTAGCATTTTTGTTTTGTATTGTGTTGTTTTAATGGTGTAGCAGGATGAATGAAAGTATTGCTAGTGGAGGTGGAAGAGGGAAAAATAAACGCTTTTGGACTTCGGAAGAAGATAAAGCTCTTGTAGGCTGCTTTGTCGACTTAGCTTCCGATCCCCATTGGAAATGTGATAATGGCTTTAGGAATGGTTACATGACTCGCTTGGAAGAGGTCATTGACAAGGCTATTCCTGGATGTGGTTTAAAGGCTTTACCACACATTGATTCTAGGCTCAAAACACTTGTGACCAAGTTCAGAGCTATTGTTCAAATGCTAAACACGAGTGGGTTCAAGTGGGATGATGAGAAACACATAGTTTATGTGGAGAGGACAGTCTATGATGAGTACTGCAAGGTATGAACCTCAAGTGTTTGTCATATATTTGGTAACTTATATAGAAGTTTGTTTTCATATGAATAATTTATTTTAACTTCATTTGTTAAATTATTAGATTCATCCAAACTGCAAAAACTTGTATGGACATGCTTTTCCTCATTTGAATGCATTGGTGGAGATTTATGGCAAGGATGATGCCCTTTGGGAAACCCGGCGAGGGTTTTGTTGATGCTATTGGCAATGTGGAGAAATCTGCTCCCGTGCAAGTTATGGTTGATTCAAGTGATGATGATGATGATACTATTGCTAGTGGTAATGGAACTCAAACGGTTGAATCTACCCCTCCATCAAAGAAAGTGAAAAGAGAAAACACTTCTAAGCGAAGTAGGAGAGAAAGTGAAAGTGGTGCTAGTTACGAATTAGCTAACTTGCAAGCTTTTATGAAAGACATGAATGTTCATCTCTCCACCATGGCTAATGTGATGTCCCGTGCGGATGAACGTGAGCAACAAGTAGCTGAAAAGAGTGAAAAAGTGCTAGATGAACTACTCTCTTTGGAAGATGTAAGTCCCCAACAAGCTTTGGAAGTAGCTCAAATCTTAACTGCACAACCACACAAGTTGTTGATTTTTTTCAAGTGTCCAGATGCTTTGAAAGGCATATCTGTCAAAAGTCTTCTTGGTGGGAATGATGGCAATGCATGAGTCTATGGAAGACTACTAGTAATTGCATTGTAGTTTTTGAAAACTTTGTTATGGTTGTTTGTAGACCAATGTTATGTGTTTTGGACAAGTATTTTGTGGTGTTTTTAGCATTGCTAAGAAAATGTTATTTTGAACTAGTAATTGTATTTGAAGTACATTAAAACTTTGTTATGTTTGTTTGTAGACATGTTTTGGGTTTTAGACAAGTATTTTGTTGTGGTTTTAGTTGGTATTAACATTGCTAAAAAATGGTATTTTGAACTTTTCGTGAAATGAAGCGGTAATGTAAACAAATTTGATCATAAGCAAATTTGAAAATGGTATTGTTCAAATGGTATTTTGAACTTTATATTGTAAAACAGGTTGAATGAGTACAATCATAGGTCAAAACAACTATAATCTAATAAACTGGTTGATTCCCTTTCTTGAAAAACCAAACAGTCACAAAGGGAATCAGGGAGTATACCATTCCTTTTCAGGATTGGAACCAAACAGACAGGGAAAATCAGGGTCATTCCTTTCCTTTCTCCTTGTAACCCTTTCTAGATTCCTTTCCCTTACCCCTGCGCGAACCAAACACCCCATTAGTGTAATGTCCTTATCAATTATTTTACACTTTATGATTAGGATCAATAGCACTTGTCACTTTGTGTACATTGTAATTTACGAAACCTTAGGTTTATATATTCTTTTTTGCTTTCCTCCAGGATTCATAATCTAAATAACTTTCATGATCTACTTTAAAATTACATGAACTAATAAACTAAGTACTAGCTAATAAGAATTTAAAGTTACAAATCAACATTTCCTAACTAAATAACTTTACTTTCTTGGGGGACTGCGCGCAATATCACGCAGTCCAACAACTAGCTAGTTGAAGAAAAATGACGTCACATGCTTGGCATGCGATGACTAATGCTGGAAAATTGGTCAACCATTAGATTATGTCGAGTGGTTCCCTTTTCCAAAAAAAAATCATATTATTATTGTAAAATAGTTTGTTTTAGGTACTTTTTGGTAAATTAATTTTCCTATTTTTTTATTACCCTTATATAATTTTTTTTTTCCTTTACCTCTTTTATTAGGTATTTTTAATCTCTAATCGTGGGAGTCCAAATTAGACTTTCACCAATGTAGTTGTTCAATGTCACTAAATATTGGTAATGAAAGTGGCAAATTGGTACTAAAAGTGGTTAAATTGGTACCAAAATTGGTATTGTATAACGTTAACGAATTGTAATACAATATTAGGAGTAATTTTATTAAACCATATTGCCATTATTGTCATTATATGAACATTTCTTACTATACTCTTCTTAAGGACAAAATAGAAATTATTATCCTTCCAATAAACAAAGGATGTTTTTTTGTTTTTAACTACCTTTCTTCTATCATTTTTTTTTAAATAACGACCTTTCTTAATTTTTATTTTATAGATATAACTACCTTTCTTGTTCCAAACTTATTGGTTTTGTTACATGTGAGGAATTTCGTCCAACTATGCATTAAGTGGGGCCTGAACCTGCTTTTTCCCCCATTTATTTGAAACCCTCGATTGCTCTTCTTTCAACCCCATTCTTCCTTCTTCTAGTATTACTTATCATTGTCTCTAAGAGCTCAATTGGGAATCCGATGGGAATTTTTGTTGCATTCTAGGAAAAGATTATAAACAAATTTCAACTAGTATAGGTAAGATTGTTATTTCAATTCATTAGAGGAAAAAAAGGCCAAGGGTTGCGTTTTTTTGCGTAGCCCTTGGCCTAGCGACCCTTGGCATTTTGGAAGGGCTGCAGTTTTCATCAAAACTGCTGCCCTTTATCAATTAAGGGTTGCGGTTATCTCTCAAAACCGCAGTCCTTTATCAATTAAGGGTTGCGGTTTTCATCAAAACCGCAACCCTTAATGGATAAAGGATTTGCGGTTTTAATGAAAATCGCATCCTTTGTGACCCAAAAGAAAAAACCAAAATGATCCCAAAATAGTTATATATATATATATATATATATAGAGAGAGAGAGAGAGAGAGTCGGGATCCGGTGAGAATGAAGAGTTATGTGAGAATAAATCACAACCGTTAAGATCATGGAAACCTAAGGGCTGCGATTTTCCCAAGCTCTAATAACCAAACCCATAACTTTTCGCTCAATTGATAATTCTAAGCGTGAAAAACAACAGCTAAATGAGGGAAAATTGAAAACACATCTCTCTCTTCATCGATCGATTTTTTGCGAGCAAAAATCTGAACTTTTCTCTCTTCATTGATTGATTCATGCATCAAAAGTTTGTTCAATTCATCAAATTTTGGTCTTTGCTCAATCGTTCAATTTATCAAATTTTGGTCTTTGCTTTCAATCGTTCGATTCAATCATCATCAGTACGAAATTCTCAAACCTAAACGAAATTTTGATTGCTTTAAATCTGTTTTCCAAGTTTATTGTTCTTAATATTATGCTCTTCTTGTTAAATTAGATCTCTGATCAAAATTTTTATTATGATATATTAATTAGTAACAATGAAATTTGTTGTTCTTTATATTCCGCCATGGCTAAACGTGTATAATTTGTTGCTCTATGTGTATAATTTCGACAAGAAAATAGAAATTGGAAAGAATACTAGAATGAGCAAGTCGAATTGCAGCAATTTTGGTCCGCAACATCATCTCTCTCACAATCATCTTCATTTATGAACACCACCACTTTCACTCATGAATTCATCTCACTCTTTTTGATTTTGTGTTTTGTTTATCAATCAACGATTCGATGAGAAAATAATACTTCTACTAGTATAGTACTTGTTTAAAAAAAGCACTTGTGAGTTGTGATTGAGTTGTGACAAATATTGGAGCTTTTTCATTAACATTTAACGAGCATATCTCCTTCTTCACCTAACATCATGGGATAGAAATCATGAGCTTTTTTTTTGGTTATATTTATGTAAAAGCTCGCCTGGTTTATGTAAATTGGGTGCACCCTTGCGGGGTGTCACTTTAAAATCACATAACCATCAAAGGTGAAAGCCCAATAATATATGATATCATTGGTATCTTGGTAATAAAGACCAAAGTACTATAGGTAGTCGAGATTTGAGTGCGAGGCTATGAGCTATTTAATTAACTACTCAATCGGTTTCATAATCATTTTTTTATTTGTCTTAGATTAGTTTGAAATATCTATTGTTGACATTAATTTTGAGCCCTATATGTCTTGATCTATACTCTATATATCACGACATTCTTATTTATAAGACAAATATGGGCTCCGTATTACGTTTGACATTTAACATTTCGTGTAAGACAAACATATTCATCATATATTTACTACATGTACATTAGTGCTACACTAAAAGTACATTAAATCTCAAGGACATTATTAAGTACATGTTGGGAATTTATATTGGATAGAAGGAAACAAGTTGATTAAGGAAAGCATATAAAAGAAAGAAAATCTTATAGAGGTGTAGGGAGAGAAGTGCAATGGAAAGTTTAGAAGAGTTAGTAGTTTAGAAGAGTAGTACTACAAAGTAGGTAATAATCATGAGGGTCTCTTTAAAATAGAAGAAAATTGAAGGTTCGAGAAGGGTAGCCTATATCTAAGAGGTAGCTAGCTTAATATGCTTTGGCCTCTAGTCTAACACCTTTTGATGTATTATGCATGGCTAGTGTTTGCTTTCCAGCCTTTGGTGTACCAATACAACTCATGTACATTATATCTTTGCCATATATACATCATCGAAAACCTACAAGTACATTAAATCTCTTATAAATATAGAAGTTGGGTTTTTGGCAATATCATACACAAACATGAAATGTGATCTATGCATATCTAATTTATTCTTGTGATTCTTTCTGTTAAGTTGTTTATTGTGTCTTTCAACTAAAATTATTGTGTTCCTTTTCCAGAGGATTTCATGGAAATTCAACCTACTTTGGAAAACCATAATCAACATACTCCAATAATACACGTAGCAGGTGAATGATTGGCTTTCTCCTATGTGATAATAAGAATGTTAATCATAAATGTTTATCAAATTTCAAATCAAAGATTTCTCGTATGTGATAGATTGTGACATTGTGATGACTATCATGCTAGTTTAGTATTGAAATAGTTGGTACTATTAGCTAATACATGGCTTTCAAAACTTTCATTAATGTAAAAAATGATAATATAATATAACGAGTTTGATGAATTAATTGGTTAAATACTATTTCATGAAATTGGTATAGGGATTGCCTTTATTGAATGGTTTTAAATGTGGCACAATCTGCTTTGTTATATGGTGTCATTATTGATAATTTGCTTAAATGTACATCAAGACGGTTTGAATGTACATCACTGATGGCTTGAAAGTACATCACCGACTATGGATTGCTTAATTCTTTGTGCTAGCCCTCTTTCTCTCTTCTTCTCCGTTATTCCTCCTGGTTCTCTCTACCTTAGTCATCACATCTTCCACAACCTTCACCTCCACATTCTCAACGACTTTTCTCCTCCCATTCAGGTCTCACCTCTCTCTCTCTTTTTTCAAACTATTTCCGCTTTTTATTCAATTTTTTGCTCACTAACCGTTTCTGATTTTACACTTTTCCAGAACATGTATAATTCAATATAATTTTCTATTTTTAATTTCATCGACTCCGTCTATATTCAGACTTGAGAGTTAGTTTTGTAGACATCTGATGTTCCCGATTTTGGATTTTATTTGACTTGTTGCATTTAATTTCGGGATCGAGTCCGAAAAAATTTTATGACTACTATTCTTTTGACAACACATGGTTAATGGTTTTCTCGCAGTTCTCTCTGGAAGTATAAGAAATTGAAAATCGAAAAACCGTGCAAGATTACTAATGCAGGAATGCGAATGGGTAAGCAGTTTTCATTACCATAATCTTTGATGCCTCACTTTCCTTGTTTTTTGTCCTCTTAAACTTTCTCTTGTAAATTATTCATGATTTTGGCCAACTCTTTTCCTTTAGAGACCTCATAAAATAATGGATATTTCATTGTTGAGGCTAATGGAGGTCTTAATCAACAAAGGTCTTCAGTATGTCCACCTTCTCTCTTGCCCATTCCTCTATGTATTTTGCTTGCGGAGTGAGACTAACCTATACTTGTTTATCATACTATGAATTCTTCATTCTATATCTCTACTAGATTACAAGTAGTTGTTGCTTGAATGTACATCAGTGATGGCTTGAATGTACATCACTGATAGCTTGAAAGTACATCACCGACTATGGATGATCAAACCTATGGTTTAATGGTGGCTTTATAGAAGTTTATCATTGTGTTTTTTCTCATTGTATATGGATGGTCAAACCTTAGCTAAGCAGCAACCACAGCAGCCCCAATGCGTAAATAGGAAATGTTTAGATCTCTGTGCTGAAGCAAAGAGAAAGTGAATTTTGTTTAGGTAGAGGGTTTTTTAGAATTAGATGACTTATTTAATGTCAATATCAGTAGTAACCTCAATCAACTTAAATAATTTGAATGTGGTTAATTCCTTGATTCCGAAATGAGTGCCTTTTGTAGTTAGACACAATGATACGAAATTACAAAATGTTCATCAGGCATAAGCATCACATTTTACATAGTCATCAATCAACTAAAACCTTAATACCATACTAAAATTTACTCCTAAAATATATTTCTCCAGAAAACTACTCCACCCAAAAAACAACCTACTTATATTATCCCCAAATTTTTCCAAACACACAACTAGAAAACTAAAACTCCTGTGATGCAGACCCAATTTCAGCCTTGTCAGTTTTTGCTTTGCTGTTCTTTGTTTCCTAATTAATCACACTTCCATTCTCTCCACATTCCTCCCCCTAAAATAACTCCCAAAATTCAGTAATCTTCAATTAATCCACTTTCACTTTGTCCAAATATGAGAGATATGGTAACCTGTTTTAGTGAACATGTTGTAAGAAACTACATGTTCAAGCTACATAAACCAAGATCAACCATGTCTTCTTTCTAATTTGGATCTCACACCTTCTGTGAGATATGTTCTGATTACTTTTGAGATATGTTCATGTCTCATATAAGTTGAAAATGGTGATTCACTCTGGAAAAAATGTTTAATGTGCCACAAATAATAGTATCGATTATGTACTATGTGTTAGTTTTTCTCTTTCGTCGATGCGTATTTATTTTCTTCTTTTCTTTGGTTTTATAGTTGCTCGAAATGGATGACGTGGAGCAGTGGAAGGCCAAGCTCTTTTCTTGATGCGTATTGGTTTTATAGTTGCTATGTAGCAAGCAACTACAATCAGAACAAATTTTGCTTTTATTAAAATACAACTGCATTTTATATATAGGCTACAAAGAGAGTGTAATTCAAATTTTGTCACTTGTCTCTATTACCAACTTACCGTGTTGTCGTTGAAATTTTGGTGTTTCCTGTCTCTTGGTAAACATTGGCTATACACACATAATACAATGCTATACGGTATGCATTGCAATTGAAAGAACCTTGATTTGATTAGTTATGGAGTATTTCTTTAGTGATTATATATAATACAAAATGCTAATTAATTATTGTATTCATAGTTGGTGTTTCTCAATCCTTGTAAAGTTCAGTTGTTCTCATGGTGTCAGTTATTGCATTTATTCGAGAAAGAAGGATGTGAATTACATTTTCTGCAAAACAGAACAAGAGGACGAGATGCATCCATGCAGGTTATATGAAATATTGCTTGCCATTATTTCGGGAAAAATTAATTATTACTTGCGTTTGTCTGCACACCGGAGAGACGAGAGGGTAATATGGGTTGGTTGGTGGGGTTGGTGGGTATAGTGTATGGATTTGCAAGCGGTGTGAGATTTTTTTTTTTCCCGAATTGCTACCTAAAGTTCCTATGCTACCTAAAATTCCTAAGGACCACTCGGGACGCGTACTCAATGATTATAGTTTTCGGATTTTGAATTTTGTTCGAGTTGTTGAAAAGAGAGGAATATGTATGAGCTAGGTTGACAATACTTGGATATGAGTGAGACTTCTTTGCCATTTTTAGTTGGTAGACATGTACTTAATGAAGAAGGTTTTTAGCTTGTTTTCTTGAGGTACATACGTGCGCATTAAGTATGAGTTAAGGCCCCTTCAAAAAAAATGTATGAGTTAAGCCATGATTGAAATATCATCTTTTATGAGAATTTGATTGGTTGTTATAGGATGCGGCGGCAATTATCTAAGCCGAGTGCAAATTTCTCCCCCACAGTCTCCACTCTTTCTTAATTACTCAATAAACTTTGGATGTACCCTGACAATCATTTTTTATAAGAAAATTCTGTTCTACCACAATACTACTCCATGTTATATCTGTCAAGTAGTGTAAGAAAGAAAAACATTGAAGATAACATAGAAAAAAAAGCATCAAATGAGACATCTTAAAAATGTCCATTTTGAGACATCTTAAAGTACATCACGGATGGCTTGAAAGTACATCAATGATGGCTTGTAAGTACATCACTACTAGGACAAGGAAATTTTAGTCCAAAATCATATTTAATACTATAAGCATGAAAAACATAATATATCTTACATCGACCAATTGTGTGATGGCACTTCATACACGTCGAAATTCTCAAAAAAGGCTTATACATATGAAATTCTCAATATGTCATATAATCGAACGGTTCTAAACTTGTAAAAGTCTACATCTATTTCTTTCTTTACAAAATATATGGCAAATTTCTCTGAAATACAATTCTTCCAAGTCGCTTGCTCATTTCATCGCCTTAGTATTCTTCACCATAACTTCTTTGACCACGTTGGAGTCATCCTTCAAGATCTCACAACAATACTTGGCTCTCAAAGTTTTCAGAAAATGAGCCTAAAAATAAACATATATTCATTAGCTTTACAATCAAATATAACTAGAAAAAAGAACCTAAGAGAAAATTTATTACATCGTTTCTTAAGCTAGTATCCCATGAAGAAGTTCCTTGCCCCATATACATTTCCAAGTACCTCAATGCATACATACCACTATCAACATCATCATGCTCATTTGATTTCCATTGCATTTTGATTATCTTTAGGTCGAAATTCAATACCTTTCTGGCTCTTGGGTCACCACTTGACTCCAAAAAGTTAGAAAAGGCATTAGCCTACAAACGCACATTATTAATGGTATTATAAACTATGTTCATAAAATAGAACAAAGTAGTTAAGATGAATAAATATCACTAAATTACCAATGTTGTCGCGTAGCCACCATAATTTTCATTCAATAGTCCATTTAGCATCCTTTGGTCAATAATATCAATCTTGGAATGCTTGAAATTGAAACATAAAACTACATAACAACCACTCAGAAGAATAGGACAAACGACTGCAATAAGAGAAGAAGTAAATTGTTAAGTCCTAAGATAGGATTAAGAGAAGAAGTTCAAATAAGGGAGATAATGAATGAAAATAATGAAATCTAACTTTACAAATAAGAGGGAGAAGTTAAGAGATCGGTATTCTAATTCACTTTGTCGATCTATAACAAACGTGAGCTAGTCGAGGCATTTAAGGTGATCCAACGCCCGGCAACAAAAATATACGATTATTGAACCTACCAAATTTACATTGTAGCAGAAGTGAGAACCCAAAATGGAATTATTCGAGCCCCAAAGAACAAGAAAAAGTACTTCCAAAATTACATAAAGAATATATTATCCGAGTCATCCTCTATATACTTAGATGCTTTTCATTTAACCCTTATAGATGCTTTTCATTTGACCCTTATAGATGCTTTTCATTTAACTTTGTAATAAGAAAGATTGGATGTACTTACATAGCTCAAAGCACATCGCCGATGACTTAGATGACTTAAAAGTACATCATTGAAGGATTAAAAGTACATCATTGAAGGATTAAAAGTACATCCCGATGGCTTAAAAGTACATTACCGCGTAGGGGGGCGTAGGGAGGAGTGGGAGCTGCGATTGTCCCTTTGTTGGGGGGGTGTGTTAGGGGGGTGTAGGGAGCTTGAAATAGATTTAATATGCACGGAATATTCATAATAAGCCAGTGGTAAGCATAATATGTCCTTTCTACAAGATATTAGTATATGAACTTTTTGGCTTTATAGCCGAATAGGAGCAGAGCTAATTTTAGAGTTATACTTTATTGTTTGTAATAGATCAAATAGAGATCCAATATCCAATGAGATGATTAAGGTGCGGCGGCCAGGCATTTACAAGCAGAACTTTGTGCAAGAGATAGAGGGGCAGTGGATATAATATCACAAAACAACACGTACATCAGATTTCTACAATATGTACATCATATTTCTACTACATATACATCACTAATACCGCTTATCTCAAATATATATATACACCTTCTTGGGAAAAAGAATGAAGCAAACATATATCAACATGATCCCTTCAAAAGCATGATCTAAAAGTGTATTTTATAAATTATACAAAAGGGTATATCAAAGTGTCATTACCGTGAGAAATAATAGAGATCCCTTGAAAAAACCACATGGATTTTTCTTCCAAATCAGGATCGCATCGATTAAACAATCAATTGTATATTGACACCAATCCACCTGACTTATTTCACTTGTGTGCATGAGTGAAAACAAAATCTTGTAGTTGCAAAATTGATTCTTATGCCCATGCAAACAAGAGGAAACAACAAAAACCACAAAACTTCTCTTGAAATCATCTCCGGCCCCCAAAGTAAGAATCCTCTCCGGCATTTTTGTAGTTTTAGGGTCTCCTTTCTCCAAACCCCATATACTCCTCCATTGATCCAAAAGAATACTAAAACCTTCATTGTCACCATCCTTTATTGCTTCCTTCACAGCCTTAGGACCCATAGGAAGTCCAAGAATCACTTGGACATCTTCTCGATCAATTGTGATCTTCCCGTCTCGTACATATAATGTACGACTATATGGGTCAAAGTTCTCAATAAGCCGAAGACTTAGCTTATTGTTTAGAGCCCCAAAGCCCGACTCAAGAAAAACACCAAACCCGATATCTTTTACCGCTTGTCTTTGTTCGGAACTCATCCTTCCAATCATAGAGTGAAGTCCGGGATGGAGACATACGACTTCCAAACTTACGAACATAAGCTTTACTTTCAACTTCCTCCATAGAAATATGATATAAAAAATCAATCCTGGTGAAAATCATGTAAACAAATTATTTCAACTCATAACCAATATGCAAACAAGTGTAATATAAAGTATGTGATATGGCTTTAAACATTGCAAAATAGCATGTGTTAAGACTTGATTATAATTTTGTTGTTGGACTTTAATTCTATATGATAAATCAATGTATTTAGTACAACTTCTAATCAGCACAAGCATATTCACATTTCACACACAACATGATAGACCTAGGTGATGGAGGTGTGAGGGATTAATAAATGAATTTTGCGGTTGCCAAAAGTGATACTCTATGTGCCCGAGATCGGGTAACTAAATCAAGATGGTAAGATACCGCCGAATATGAAAGAGTTAGAAGATTCATCAATCTCATAACCCCTCCTATGTAGCTCAAGTCTCAAAGCCCCGATCATGCACATTTCGAGATGTGTTTCAAGTGGGAGCAGCTGGACAGGTTGGTGCCATAAGCGTTGAAGCAGCACCATTACAAAGAAAAAGATTGATGCAAAAAACGCCTATGGAAGTCCATCAAATATGTTGTTGATTGGGGTAACAACCACATTGACAAAGTAAGTGAAATACAATGTACATCAGAAATCTACTATATGTACATCAGGACACACTACGGGTACATTAAATCTCATACAAATACATCACGGAGCTTATGACATATCGATCACACAAGCGGTAAACATACATTTACGAAAGATATAAGGAAGGTGATTAATACTAACCTTGAATTGTTATTTCTTAATGTTTTAGCATTGCCAAAGGCTTCCAGAACAGGATTGGGTTGTCAAATGATCAAACCGGTGTCACATAATTCGCTATATAATTCGCTATTTCGATTCGCGGTTCGCCCAAAATGGGCAAAAAATAGGCGAACACCGAGCCATTTTTCACTTTTTTTTCGGATCGCGGTTCGCGGGGAGATTAGGGAATTATGTTACACTTGGATCAAACCAAGGCAGAACATTGAGAAGGCAAGTCTTCATTATATGCTTTTGTTGATATAAAGTATAAACAGCTATAATCACTCAAGAAAAAAGCTATAAGTGAGAACATAAACTAAAATTTCAATTAAATTAATGGGCAGCAATGAAAAATGATACTTACATATTATCCATCCTAACATGTCCCCGATCTATTTCTGTTTTCCTCGACCCAATACATTAACTACTCTAGTCTTATCCACGAGTCAAGAGTTTTCATACAAATCGAGACATTGGAAAAAGTACATCTAGTTCTAATGAACACAACAGTGAATCGAGCGAATCGGTAACTGACGAAGTGATAGGACTAGGTAAGTAGGCAATTGAATTAACTAAATCCATATACTCACTTCTTAATATCCGGGTCAAATTATCATCCACACACTACATTCATCAAAAAGTAGCCGCAAGCCGCGCATTCTACATAAACACTTCCTATAGAAATCGATATATAATCAAAACCCTAAATTAGATTCTAACAACAAATTTATCGAAATCAAGAGGTCAAACAAAAAGTAACGATTAAAAAGCAAAGTTTAAAGACGAAATTAAGAAAACCTAACCTCTGATTTCTCCTTGAGCCTCAAATCAAGCTTAAGATGTCAATAAGGTATCGAGATTTAAAGACGAAATTGATGAGATTGGAAGCAAGAGTAGATAATATACAGAAATTGGAAGATCAAATTGCTAATTGTAACTGATTTCATCCAAAATCACGAAACCATAGTTGAGGAGTAGTAAAACCAGGTGAACTTAGTGTCGGAGAGAGAAAGAGGAATGAATGAAACACTAGAAGGCTTAAAAGTTTGGAGGGGTTAAAAAACGTGGCAAAACAACAACCTTAGATCTACTAATATCAAGGGGTAAGATAAATTCTCACATAACTAGAGCTTCTCATATAAGTAGGGTGTTCTCACCTGGGCCCAAATCTTCTCATATATATATAAGTATCATTTTTCATTGCTAATTATGTTTTTTTATAGAAATATAGACATAATATGAATCGTTTCCTAATCTAGTTTTATAAATTAAACAAAGTCCCGATTTGGTGCTTGCTTAAAACTTATTCATAATCTGCATTCCGGTTCGGTTCGGTTTAGTTTTACGCGGTCCAAAAGAACGGGGCGCAGTGTCCATGTAGGCTTGGAATTACAAAGCTAATGTTTTTTTGTTTAACACTCCAACCCACACCACCATATTGTGAATTGAAAAAAATTAACCTGCTTTTCTTTCCTCTCTCCATCTCACGACAGCCCCACTTAAGCAGATCACATTTTGTTCCTAGAAGATTCTCTAACCTGAGACAGAAAAAGCAGCTGATATTATTTAGATGAAATTGAAACAAAATTACGAAATGATCACAAAGATGTACAGAGTATTAAAAGGCAAGCACCATTTGTTATCAAAGCATTCAGCAAATGTATAGCACATTGACTCCAAACACATGTAAATGCCAACACAAGAATCTTCAACTTTTGTAAGTTTGTAGAAGTTTTTTGCTTAAGTCTTGAAATTATAGATGTTTACATTGAAAAAAGGTCATTGATACTACTTATGTACAGAACATTTAAAGTTATCACACAACGCAAATCAAGGCAATAAGTCAGTAACTAAAACACAAAATAGTCTTACCATTGAACAGCAGTTACAAAAAAAGTACTCTTCAAGGTAATTTAGGAGAGATCAAATAGAGATCAGTCAGCCACAAACGACGGAATCACGGGAAGGGACAAAAAAGAAATTTATTTTTCATACAAAAAGGCACTTGCTAGTGCATACAAGACACAGAACTGAGAACAACTTACTTCTCACATTGATAATCCATATAGTATTTCCATAAAGTTAGGGACAATATTAACTAATTCATATAAAATCATTAGATACAAATTCATAACAATTCCAAAAGCCTAATCACAACTAATATGTCCCAAATGGTGCTAAATCTATGTAATTTCCTTGAATCTTCTTCCACAACTAGAGACACAATATGAACAAATTGGTCACATGGTTTAGGAAGTAGGTGTTAATGAACCTCCATATGATATGCCAATTATAATTGAAATTAGTAAACAAAAAAAATAGGGACAGCAAGCGTCTTTTTTTACAGGTGGTGGTGGACTAGTGGTGCACCGTTGCAGTGGCCGATAGTTGGTGCCACTTCGGTGGCTGGTGGCTGGTGGCTGGTGGCTGGTGGCTGGTGCGGTGGGCTGCTGTGGGTGGTACGATAATGAGATTCAGTGGGTGCTGTTGTAAGGGAACGGAAAAGAACAGTCATGAAAATATTTGGAATTTTTTTTTTCAACAATACTCTGGGAAAACGTTCAGAAAATATTGACCGAATTGTTTTACTTATGCTTGTTAAAATTAGTTTTAGCTTCCTCCGTTTTTGACGTTTGTGTGTATATTTAGCATAAATACCTCATGAGACCTTCAAAGTTCAACCTAAGGCATAAAGCCACTAACCAAGCATTCAAAAGACCCAACTAATGCAATTAGAGACACTCTACCCATGCACCATTTTTGCTGTCCAACCAGAGAGGCATTAAGCGAACACGAGAGCAATATTTTGCATCAGTCACCACTAACATCACGATACCAAAGGGTGGAACCGGTAATATAAACAGCAACCAGGGGGAATTACGTCAATATTATGATACAATTGTTACATAGGTAGGGGAGTCTACATCTATTTGAACAACAGTACCAAACCTAATCTAATATGAATATTAAGTACCAACCCAGAACTAATTTAAGTAAGTGTCCACACCCATGTCTAAGGGTCTGTTCTCCCCAGCTTATTTTCAGTTCAGTACAGTACCGTTCGGTTCGGTACGGCACGGCACGGCTCGGCCCGGCCCGGCCCGGTCCGGCTCCTAAATGATAATAATTACTATTAATTAGTTATAATTTAATTCAGTTCAGTTCAGTTGTTTTATGTCGAAGAGAACAGGCGCTAAGTGTTGAGTTACTTGAGTATTCAACACTAATACTTTAAGGTAAAATAGAGAGCTTAACATGAACCATATATATTTAGCCTAAAGATTAAGACTAGAGTTTAGCATGAATTAAGCGATAAAAGTCATGAAAACAACCACTTATGTGCCCGTTAGGCTAGCAAATCCCACAAAAATCTATAAATAATTACATGAACCATATATTTAGCCATAGATCAAGCAAATAAATCCCTAAAAACAACCACTTAAATACATATTAGGCTAAGAAATCCCACAAAATCAATAACTAACTAAATTCACCAACTTTAAGAATGAAGCAAGCAATAAAGGCAAAAAACAATTCAATAGAACCAACACCATGATTCCAAAGGGGGCTACAATGTCCATACTAATTCCTCGAACAATCATCTTCAACTAAGGGGGAAAGGGGGATAAATAAGGTTCATCCTCAAACAAACAACTTCGGATAAAAGGGTTCTAATTTCTAAAAGCATAGCGAAAAACAAGCAATATAAAATCCTTGTACTTACTTGCATAGTACTTTTCGTTTCACCGAGCATCAATGGTAGTTAGCCAAAAACATTTATAAAATGAAATAAAGTCATAAGACGGAACTCATGAGGGCTTACGAGCTTGGGGTAGGCGTTTGTTCCAAAATGGCACACAAAATAACAAGTCTCAAGTAAAAATGCAATCAAAGAGACCAAGGAGCAGAGCTGCAAAACAATAAAATGAATGAGAAAATCACATGTAAAAAAAAGAAGATACAAATGCAATGCATCATGAGTACGCAAATATAAATTAAACTAGCAATAATCACTAAAAAGAAACTGATGAAAAATTAATCATATAACTTCTTTCCTCAGACACAAATTGTAGCATCATCATTCAAAACAAGATCCCAATACCTGCATACATAAGACAATTATCAAATCATAAAACAAGCGGGCATTATACATTATTTCACATTGAATTTCGCATCCCCAGACCCCAATAGATAATTTTGATCATTGATATATTGATTTACCTATTACTAAAAACTATAAGTAATTGATATATACACTAACACAGAGTTAGAAATCCAACGACATCTTGTATATACTAACATTTTTTTTAACTTCATATGCTTCATATCACAAAACACATTTCAAATTGGGTGACTAATGACCCAACCTTTTGCAGAATTTTTTAGACTCCTAAATGCTTCAGTACTAATCCAATTGCTCTGAATAGTCTAATATGCCTTCATTGTCAATAAAATCCATAAATAGACATTTCTGAAATACAAGTGTTGCATTTTATTTAAAAAACACTTTCATGATGCCGGAAACAAGAAAAACTTGCGCAAGGTATAATTTTAGATCACAACTCCAATAGTTATTGGTGATCAACAATGACAAAGTATGCTAAAGACTAACCCCTAAAAAAAAAGGTATGCTAAAGACTTGCTTAGAATAACTTTTTTATTTTAAGGTAGAATAGAGAGAATGGGGTGAGTGTGTTTGTGTGTGCCCAAGCACATCCACCTTTGAACAATAATTAATCTATCACCTACTTCTAAATTGGATGATATTTTGGGTATATCTAGGACCATTCTGGATTTTCCTGACTATATAAATAAGTACTTTGGAAATAAAACACCTACGATTAATCAAGAGTTCCTCAACTGCATCTATATTCTATAGTTAAATCAGTAGATGTATTGCTGCAACGGGCAAACATGATTTACCAGAATGATAACAGGAAAATCATAAAGTTCTAACAATTAACAAGGAAATTTCAATTGTAAAAGATGTAAGTACAACAAAACAACATTTTTTTTACCTTCATATGCTTCATATCACAATAGTTGTCGTAACAACATTATCTACAACAGAACAACATATACAACCCAACAACAACAACAACAACAACAACAACAACAACATTGGAGTTCTCGAAATAAGTAACTACAATTCAACATACTTATTCACATAATCAATCAGAACACAATTTCATTATCACACCTAATTTCATAACTTCAATGGAACAAAACTCAATATAAAAGAGAGATTGGGAGGGTTAGTACCAACAATAGTAGAAGAAGCTCGATGGCGGCACCACCACCGGCCCACGAGTTGCGCAACAAGCGAGAGGAAGGAGGAGTAGAGCCACGGCCGGCACCCGGTGGCACACAAGTAACAACGGCAATTGCAACAACCACGCGAGAGGTGAGAGAAGATCATAGAACAGGAACAACGGCGGCCACGAGTGGAGAAAGGACAACGAAGTGGTAGGATTTGTGGTGGCCGGCCGATAACGGCCCAAACCCGGCCGAAATAAGCGGGTTTGGGTTGAGATTTTCGACTTTGTTTAAGTAATTGGGTCGGCCTGAGCTGGCTGAAAATTAAACGGGTTGGGTTTGGGTTGAAGATTTGAGCACGAAAATAACTCGCTTAGCGTTTTTTTTAACTAACACATTTTACCCGATAATAGAAGTACGTATCTTTTCTTATTTTTGGGCCAAGCCCAACATGTGATGTATAAAATAAAAACCCTAAACGGTTTCTTCTTTTTTGCTTAGCCGCTCTCCCCTTTCACTCTCTCTCTTCACTAAGTTTTTACCTCTTCAATCTCCCTCTCTCTCACGGTCTCACCTCTCATCTCTCATTTCTCAAGGAGTAGAATAAAGCTCTACATCTTGCTGGAATATAGCTGTACACCTATAAAGCTCTACAAAATTGAAATTTATTTCAGAGGTATATCTTGTTCAAATCTTTGTTGTTTGGTCTATATTAGTTTCTTGTTTTTTCTTTATTTATTTCGTGATTCTTCAATTCATGATTATTAATTTGTGCTTTGAATGAATTCTTCGATTTGAGTCCTTGATTCATCATGCATGAGGTTTTTGCTCACAAATTTAGTTTATTTTGCTGGTTTATGGTAATTTCTTTTTAAGTTTTGACGATTGATTATGGATAGATCTGGTCTTGTTTTTCTTAATCCCTTTCATTTATGTTTTTCGATTTAAACAAACATAGTGTTCATTGTTTGTTTTAAGTGTGTATGTGTATAAACTATAATCTTATACTCTTTGTCAACATACTTGATTTGTTTATTTGTGGGCTGCTTCGACGAGTTAATATAAATTGTAGGAGTACTCTTCAATTCTGATTTCTTAATCAATATTACTTGAAATATTAATACTGTATTTTTTTGTTTTGTGCTTGTAGATCCAGATGACTTGGAAGTAAACCAAGAGATTGATGCAACTGAAACAAGACTTTTTCGAAATGATGAAGCTACATTATTTGTATTCTTTTAGGCAAGAGTAGTTTTGTTAGACAATTTTGTTTGGGATTAAATTGTTGTTTTGCTTAAGAATTTTAAGATGCACTTGTTTGAAAAGTCAGGTTAAATGAACAAAATCAGGTTGGCCAGGTTGACCCATCTCTGAATATAACAACCTGATTTATACCCAAAAAAAGTTTCGGGTCAAATCGGGTCATTTTCGGGTTGACCCGACCGAAATTATCAGGTTCGGGTTGTGTTTTTCAACCTGAAAACTTAAATGGGTCAGGTTCGGGTTGGGGGGTGGTTGACCCGAAATCAGCTGACCCGAACACGAACCCAACCCGATCTGATCTGTTTGACACCCCTAGTAGCAGCGGCAACACCAACAGAGGAGCAGCACCACCATGAGGAAAAAGAGAGAGATGCGACAAAAAACAAGCAGCACTAACAGCAACAAGGAGGAATGAGATAGATGCAAGGAGAGAGGAAGTAATAGGCCACGATAGCAGCGCCGGTCTGAGCACCAGCAAGTGGCGGTGAGGTAAAGGAGAGACAGAAAGGGTGAGAGAAAAGAGATGGTTTCGGGGTTAGAGAAGATGGGGTCAAGGGGGTTTCTTTGGGTTTAGGGCTGCTCGCGGGAGCGGGAAAATGAAGGGAGGGATTTATTTCATTTTAGGGTTGCTCAAGGGTTGCGGTAAGCCCCAAAAATCACGCCTTTATCACTAAAAAGGGCTGCGGTTTTTGGGCTAACTGCATCCCTTAATTTAAGGAATTTGTAGTTTTTCATTAATGCAACCGTTTTTGCATTAACCGCGGCCGTTTTTAAGTAGCACTTGAGCTTTTTTGCTCTAGTGATTTTGTGGATTAGAGTTCTTTGTAAATTGGGAATTTTTGGGTAAATTGGGATTTCTAATTAAAACTGGATTGTGCCTAATTGCATGATTGTTGAGCAAAAGTAAAGTTTATATTTAGTTGTCTTCTCTTTAGTGCAATGTCATCCTCATCCTATACGTTAAAAAAGAATACAATTATACTCCACATAGTCGAGTAAGGATAATTTCTTTTGAATTGGAAGCCAATTTTTCTTTTTGAAAAAAACAACCAAACTATTTGCCCCCGTATTTATCGTATACCGTCTACGGTATTTTTTTCTTCTTTCTCTCTCCTCTACTTCTTCTTCCTCTTTTCTAACCTACCATAACCACCACCACCCCCGACCACCACTCCCACCAACACTCCCCGGCCACCACTACCACCCCCACCCTTATCCCCCGCCCCCACGTCCACCCCCACCGGCACCCCCGCGGCCACACCCTCCCCCACGCACCCATGCCCCTGCATAGTCCCCCAACCCTGCCAACCCGCCCACCCCCTACACACCCATGCCCCTGCATTGTCCCTCACCCCCTACAACACCCCCACAACCACCCACCCCCACGGCGCTTCCCAACCCCCACCCTCCACATTCCTTCCTTTCTTCTTCTTCCTCCTCCCTTCTTCTCCCTACATTTTTGTGCGCCCTTCGCGAGCCCAACACCACCACTCCTCCTCTTTTCTTCTTCTTCCACTTCTCCTTCCTTCTCACGGTACACCATTTTCTTCCCAAATTTAATTTTCCTTTGTTCACATGGAACGAGCCGAATTTTGTTTCCACCATTGTGAATCAGACCATTTTTTCGATACCACCATGGTGGAAATTAAATAATGGTCGGTCCCACTGTGGTGGAAATGAAATTTTGATTCGGTTCCTGCTACAAAAAATCTAAATTTGTTTATATTTTTGAGGTAAAAAATAAAAAATATGTATAATAATATAGGCAGTGTTTAGTTAATACGAGAGGTAAATAGCATGGCCCAAAAAAAAACCCAAATAGTAAGAACCCTAATTTCCTAAACTGAAACGATATGTTACCTAGAGTGACTAACATTGGCAAATAACCTAACTTTGTATTGTAGCGAAGTATATAATTATTGATTTTTAAAAAAATTACAAATTATATTTGAAGTTGGATAAAAGGTTTTATGTAGAAAATGAGTCAGGCTATTCTCGGGCTGTTCGGTGGTGAACAGATTACAATTGTTTTTATTTTACTTTTTTTTATTATGCATGAAGGTTAATATGGTTGTGCATCAAAGGTAATGTGGTTGTGTAATATTAACATATATATATGGATGTGCAACATTTAATGGGTGAATATTCGTTGAGGGTTGTGCATTCTTTATGTAAGGTTGTGCAATACTTGTTAATGGTTATGCATTCTCTATGTAAGGCTGTGAACAATTTCTAAGTGGATGTACAACCCTTTTGTTCATGGTTGTGCAGCAAGGTCAGTTCGGTTGTGCATCAAGGTCACTATGGGTGTACAACAAGCTTAGATTGGTTGTGCATCAATGTTAGTTCGGTTGTGCATCAAGGTCACTATGGGTGTGCAGCAAGCTCAAATTTTTTCTTTTTTTGGTGTAGATTGAGCCATAAAGGCAATTGATGTAGACGAGATTTGATCCCCGGGTCTTGGCGCCACCTCCCAAGACTTTAACCAACTAAATTAGTTGACATCCACAATGGTCAAAGTGGTTGTGCAGCAAGGTCAGTTCGATTGTGAATCAAGGTCATTATAGTTGTGCAACAAGCTCAGATTGGTTATGCAGCAAGGGCACAAATGTGAGTGTACTTGTGCACGAAGCTCAGATTAGTTGTGCAGCAAGGTCAGTTCGGTTGCGCATTTATGGTTGTGCAGCAACGAACAGATTGGTTGTGCAGCAAGGACATCCGAAATTTTTAGTTGCCAAAAAAGAAAAGGCGAAACATACAATATACTTTATTGTTTGGTATCAAACGGTTTAGTATTTAGCTTTTTCGTAGAAAATTGAGTGGAAGATGTATGAAGATGAGTGTGGCCCCTACATAAGAGGACTAGCATTTTTGCACTTGTATGCGCGCGTGTCATGTTAACCTTTTTTTTTCTCGATTAGTAATACATTAGTGTTACAAATTTTTTGATTCGAACGGACATTTATAATTATTTTTTTAATTTTTTTTTAATATGTTTTTCTTAAATCAATGTTTCATTAGTTTTTTTAGTTATTTGTTCATCATTGTTCAAATATAATATTGAGAGAAGGAAATATAAAAGCGAAGAAAGCTTGTGCTAAAATAAAGTGGAAGAATTATTTGTGTATCGGGGTTCGATCGTTGAATATTAATAAAGTGGAAGAGTTTGACTTATATAATAGAGATTATCGAATAATAATCAACATTTAGGTTTTAAAATATTATCAGTATAATTATTAATATATATGAAATTCAAGTTTTTTATTTTTTTTCCTGATTGTGTCAATCAAGTTATATTCAATTTAATTTTTGATAAGAGTTTTTCATACATATGTAAGATGAGGAAATCATTCTCCTTAATTTAATATTTAATTGAAATTTCAAATTCAATTCTAATTGTTAATATATGGCAAGTAGGAAGAAGAAAAGATTATTTAATATATATGACCATTTAAATTCATTAAGTTTATATCGGACTTTTTTGTAAGGGGGCACCATCTTCTTCCCCTTCACTTATATATAATAGAGATAACGGTTTTTTACATATACGACAATTGGAAAATTCGCCATACCCCGGTGTTTGAGATATTCACCATATACCTCGAGTTTCCAAAGCGTTCGCTTGATGACCTTTTTCTAACGAACGTTAACACGCCGTTTGCTAAATTTACAATTTTGCCATCATTAACCTAATTAACCTTTTCTCCCCTTAACCCTATTGACCTAATTAACCTAACCCTAATGCCCTAAACCTAACCACCACCACCACCCCCTCCCCCTCCCCCCCCCACCCTACCCTACCCTACCCCGATGACCAACCGCGGCCCCCGCCCCATCCCCTCGATTTCCCACGCCCCCACCCCCTCCCCCTCGATTTCCCAGTCCCTCCCCCCACCCCCACGATTTCGTGCAACCCCCTACCCCCTCGATTTCCGCGGTAATAAAACGGTGGCATAGAGGTGTTCGGGGTTGGCGGTGGTGTGACGGTTCGGGAGCCAAGAAGAGAGAGAGAGAGAAGAGGGAGAATTCGTGGGAAAAGAAAGAGCGGTGAGGGAGGAGGAATGGGGCGCAGTCTTTGGGGTGATTCGGGGCGGCGTGGGTTGCGGGGGAGGGTGGAGAGGGGGGCATGGGGCTGCGGAGGAGGGAGAGGAGGGCAAGGGGCTACGGTATGCGGGGGTGGGGTGGAGGGGAGGGGGTGGGGGGTGTGGCGATGGGGTGGGGCGGAGGCGGAGGGGGAGGGTGGAGGGCTGGGTGGGGTGGATGGGAGGGGAAGGGGGGGGATTTGGGGCTGGGGTGGAGGGGTAGGTGGGTTAGGGGTTAGGGTTTAGGGGGTTAGGGATTAGGAGTTAGGGTTAGGGGGTTAATAATGGCAAAATTGTAAATAAATCAAACGTCAACTTAACGTCCATTAGAAAAAGGGCATTTGGTGAACGTTTTTGAAATCTCAGGGGTATATGGTGAATATCTGAAACATTGAGAGTATATGGTGAATTTCGTGATTTGTGAGGAGTATTTGGTAAAATAACCGTAGAGATAATGAACGGAATCGGTTTGTGGGTAGCAAAATCAATAATTGAGAAACAAAAAAACATAGTTAAACTAACAAAAATTTAATGAAGGTAGTTATTTAAAAAATGTGAAATACGAATTTAACAAAGAAGGGAGGATAAAAAAAAAGAAAAAAAGAAAAAAAGAGAAGTAGAAAAGTAGTTTCTAACCCTAACTCTCGATTACAATTTACATCGCTCTCCACATTCATCCATTCCAGATTTCTACCTAAAATCACCACACAAAATTTTGGATTTCCAGCATTTAATTACCCATTTCGAATTTGAGGAGCAGATAATTAGAGTGAGAGAACGTAAGAAATTCAAGGATTGCGGTCAAATTTATCTTTTTTCTCAACGAGACCGGAAACTTCGATCTTCCAAAAATTCGAAGGTTTGTTTAGGAATAATTTTACTTATAGTTTTAAAGATTTAAATTTTTTAGCTTTTACATATTTGAGTAAGAATTTAGATTTAATTATTTGTTTTTATTTTCTTCACTGGTAAGCTCAACAAAATTTCAGATTTTAGGGGTTTAGTTGAACCCACTGAACCTCCTTGGAGATGAGTGTTGACATGATATTTGGTTAACAAGATTACGTATAAATTCATTACCATTACGACCATTAATTATCGCCTACGAAACGGGCACATTTCTGGTTCGGAGTGTGCCAATATTGTTCATGTGTTGAAGTTCAAAATGAGAGCAATTATTCAGCAGTAAAGAGAAAACTGGTAGCAGGTGATGATTGTCCGCAATTTATTGGACTGATCACCTAGTTAGCGAGAAGAGTCACATTACTACCAGTGGTGGTGGGTTTGGGGAGGTAAAGGAAAAGGGGGTGTGGTTTTGGGGCGAAAAGCGGTGGTCATTAACCTGTATCAGGTAGGCGAGGTGCTTGGGGAATGGACATAGGGAGCGATAATGTGGTTTGGGTAGCAACAATGGAGCGGAGGGATGAAAAGAGAGAGGGAAGAGAAGGGAGAATTAACCTATATAACTGGCTATAGGTCATTTAGGACCAATATGGGAGGCCACTTCTAAAACTTAGGATTATTCCTTGTTTATTATTAAGCAGGGCTCTATGAAGAAGATCAAGCAAAAGTGGGATTATTGGTGTCAATTTTTCCTCTGCTTTTTTCTCCTTTTTCCGGTGTGAATTGAATTTCATTTCATCTCCGTCTTCGTTTAATTTTCTTGAAAAAGGTAGCAGATTTAATTTTTCTTTTTGGTAACAATGGGGAATGATTATGAAATAATAAGGATATAATAATTAAGTGTGTTTGTGTAGTTGATGTATAATTAATATCATTAATCGTATTTATTTGTGGTATGGCATAATTCTGATAAGAATGAGATTTATGTTTACTAGTTTATGATAAATTATGGCATAATTTTTGGGTCAAAATCAAACTTCTATTGGTATGAAAATGTATAATGTTGTCAAATATGTGGAGTATGTCAGAAAGTTGTGTTCTTGTGGACTTGAGTAATTTTTTCTCGACATATGTTACATGTTTTGTGCTGGATGTTTATGTTCCAAGTTGTCTTCACTCAATGCTGACCAAGGATTGAAAGGATGTGATGCATGCATGTGTCGAAGTTGGGAAAAGACACTTTGCCTATGTGTTCATCTTTTAATATGATATTTGAATACGGTGATGCCTAATTCCCTGTTTCTATCATATTATGATGTTACCATGAGAATGTTCCCACCTAGATGAACTAGGGATTGGTTGGATTGTCAAATATGTAGAATAGTAAGTATTAAGATGTTTTTAAGTGATCAAGGTGTTTCAAGCAATTGCCTATCTTTCTCATAATGTTCATTGCATTATCTTTTTTTACCATACTAATTGGTTTAATGATATGATTTCGGGAACGGAATATGCTTAGCTTCGAATAACCTTCACTCAGTTAATCTCCACTAAGGGTTCTAATTCACTTTTAGGGCTTCACTCACCTTAAACTTGAATTAGGAAAAGTTTTAGGTTTCACTCGCCTAAATCTAAGGTTCTTGTATTTAGATTCACTTTCTAAAAACAATGTAATCTTGGAATTATGTACGTCCAAAATCAGTCATAAACATACGTTTAATCTTTAATCAAAACTCAAAAACTTATTTTTATTAATGAATTAAAAAGCCTTATATAGGCGTGAACCAAAACAAACCCTAATCCTACTAAGATTAGGAAACTAACAAGATAACTTTAAACAAAACAAGATAACAAAGAAATAACAAACTCCTAAACCAAGTAGATTAAGCTCAACTTGGCGCCTACTAGCTAGACTCCTATTACTATTATAACTCTACTCCAATTAGAATCCTAGTTCAACTTGGATTTGGATTTTTAACTCAACTAGAATTTATAAACTATTATACTCCTAACAGAACTAGGAGTTCTAATCCTACTAGGATTAGGATTTCAAGAGTCCTATTCCTACTAGAATTAATAAAACTACCAAGACTCCTAACAGAACTAGGAGTACTTTGCAACCTTCTTTTCTAAGAGAAACTAAGCTATTCAAATCCACATCATACTCTCCCTCTTAGAAACAAACTTATCCTCAAGTTTCTTCAAGGAATCCACGAAATCATCCATATTAAGCGTACAACAATATACACCGGGGAAGATGTAGTGTCGTTCATCATCTCTTCTTTGCACGAAGTTCTAATCTATCAAAATCATGATTTGTCCATGGTTGCAATTTATCCCTCCTAGAAGAAACAACATAAAATATCTTTGGAAAATCATGACCATCAGCAACCCTAAGAGCCAAAGTAAAAGAAATATTAACTAAAGGCTCATATTTCTGCAAATCAACGTTAGGCACCACTCCTTCCTCATGCGAAACTTCAAAGATCAAATCTTTATCCTTAGAACAAGAAAAAGTTTCAATCTTTACGTCCTCTTCAACAACAATATGATCTGAAATTTCTTCCACTATGTTGCAAGGAACAACTTCAAGATCGACCATTCTTTTTTGTTAGATATAGTTGTTGCCTTAAAGAATTAACCCGTTTAGTCGCTTCTTGCATCCGTACAAGAGCTTGCATGAGTCTCGATGTTGAATCAAATTCATCCATACGAACCAAACAACAACAACAAATTGTAATTTTGCCGATAGCTGCCGGAAATTTCCCGAGAGTTCGAGATCTAAAACCTAAGTAAAACACCTCGAAATTTCATGGAATTTTGTCACAACATAGCACTAGGTGTCCGGAACACTCGACCAAAATTTCATAAAAAAATACCCGACCCAATTGTGTTTGCGGTTTCAATTCTCCCAACACTTTGGTCCATAATAGTTCGGTTTTGCCCAATTATCAAAAACTTGCTCGACAAAATAGCAAACGTTCTTCAAAAATTATGAATCTTTCCAGTATTAAACTAGACAAAAAGTAGTCCAACTTCAAGCCAAGAAAATCTGAAAAACTCGTTGTATGCTAGGAGAACGAATTGCCCAAAGTTTACCTGAAAACAGCTCGAATCTGCCAGAAAATTGGCTAAGATTATTTAGATCGTTGTGACTTCTTTATTTATTGGATTTGGTTGAAATCTTGACACAAGGTATATTTACTTGTTAGCTTTCCAACGCAACAAACAAATCCAAATTCTGAAGTAGCACACGCCCCACGCTCCGTTTTAACGTAGTAGCTCAGATACCAATTGATATGATTCCGGGAACGGAATCTGCTTAGCTTCGAATAACCTTCACTGAGTTAATCTTCCACTAAGGGTTCTAATTCACTTTTAGGGCTTCACTCACCTTAAACTTGAATTAGGAAAGGTTTTGAGATTGGTTTATTAGCTTCACTCACTAACTCACGCAAATCTCGCTTAGTTTTAGGTTTCACTCGCCTAAATCTAAGGTTCTTGTATTTAGATTCACTCTCTAAAAACAATGTAATCTTGGAATTATGTACGTCCAAAATCAGTCATAAACATACGTTTAATCTTTAATCTTTAATCAAAACTCAAAAACTTATTTTTATTAATGAATTAAAAAGCCTTATATAGGCGTGAACCAAAACAAACTCTAATCCTACTAAGATTAGAAAACTAACAAGATAACTTTAAACAAAACAAGATAACAAAGAAATAACAAACTCCTAAACCGAGTAGAACAAGCTCAACTTGGCGCCTACTAGATAGACTCCTATTACTATTATAACTCTACTCCAATTAGAATCCTAATCCAACTAGGATTTGGATTTCTAACTCAACTAGAATTTATAAACTATTATACTCCTAACAGAACTAGGAGTTCTAATCCTACTAGGATTAGGATTTCAAGAGTCCTATTCCTACTAGAATTAATAAAACTACAAGACTCCTAAAAGAACTAGGAGTACTTTGCAACCTTCTTTTCTAAGAGAGACTAAGCTATTCAAATCCACATCATTTAACTTGATTTATTAAGTAAATCCCTCTTTGGAATAATTGTGTCAACCCCTCATAAATAAGTATATGACATGGTTTCACTTAAAGGCCCTCTGTAATAGTTGGATTTCCTCACACTCTTCATCTCTCAGTCAATCTAAGTAGACGCATGTTAGGAAATGTAGATTTGAACTTGCTAGTTTAGGAAAGGTGGCAACTTTTTCCATACCTTCAGATTTAGTGTATGATTAATTGATTATTATTGTTGGACAACAGACTAACTTTTATGTTTACTTGGAGTTGACGCGCCTCTTTTTTCGCACAAGTTAAGTCTCTTCTGTATGGTTTTCTTGCTTGTGAAAACCTTTCCTAGTTGTACAAATCCTTCTGCATGTAGTTTCAAAACAAATTATGGAAGCTTATTGCTTCTATTAACAGCCTTTTGGAAGTCTGAATGATATGAGAAATGAAGGTCGTCATAAGGGGGTTTTTCTGGATTTCAAGCTGTTACGATACTTATCTTGAAAAAGTTCTATTATGGGTTGTGTTCATTTTTCTCCCGTGAACAATGAATTTACTGCTACTGGTGGTTGGTGCCTGTAGTTATCGTTTGGCTTAGGTCGATTGCTTTGAAAATTTGAAGTGTCTCTTTGTAGTTTCATTTCAATGGCTGGATTATGGTCTGGCATTTCAATGGAGCTTAATTTCTTCTTTCCTTTTGATCAGTTCTATTCCATAAAATATCTCATTTTGTTTGTTATTTTTATGCTTATTGATTAGAAGCATCCATGCACATGTTATTCTCCTGAAGTATTCGACAAGGGATTTTTGTTGGCCTTCCATCTTGCAATGTGCTTGATCTGATTAGAAAATCCAAAGCTGTATGTGTTACCCCCTTGCAGTGAATCACTTGCTCTGTCCTAGGTTGGTGTCCTTTTCCTGGTAGTAATATCTGTAGCTGCTTATACCTATAATGTTGTGTTAACTTTTATGATATGCTACCTTTATCCAAATATTATGCTGAATTGAGTTTTGCACAAACGTATCGTTGTTATTTCATATGAATATGCATATCTTCAAAATAAGAGTTTTCTGAAGATAACCTCCAATCCAATCGAGTTTCATGTTCTTCAAAATGCACAATTTTGAAAAATGAAAAATTATTTAGTTTTATCCTTCTGTACTGTGTCATATAATCTGGGAATCCCTAATATCATACTCTCCGTCCCTCTAAGATTGCCCTATTTTCCTTTCTTGTTTGTCCCTTTGAGCTTGCCCCATATAGCAAATAGCAATGAGGCACCACCACATTACTCTCACATACACTGCTTTTGGTCCCACCAATTTTTTGTCTCATCAACCCCACCCAACCAAAACTTAAAAAAGTAAGCATACTTCAATTAAGCAATCTTAGAGGTGTGGAGGGAGTATTACATGAATTGGGATAAAATGTAGTTATTGGTTTGACTCAAGATGCTTTTCCAGAACTTTTTGTT
The DNA here is from genome assembly GCA_947648045.1 of Beta corolliflora. Taxonomy (NCBI): domain Eukaryota; kingdom Viridiplantae; phylum Streptophyta; class Magnoliopsida; order Caryophyllales; family Amaranthaceae; genus Beta; species Beta corolliflora. The sequence goes on from CANSZD010002747.1 coordinate 171,436, forward strand.
TATTTATTATATGTTATTATTTTGCTGTTTGGCATTATAGTGCATTAGGACCTTGAGCTTCATGCTATTAGTTTAAGTGAGTAGCAACCAGTGAGTATCTTAGAAAGTTTAGGCTTTCTAGGCTGATTGCAACTTAGAGTTAATGGAAGGGAAGCTAATGAATAGTGAAGATGTTAAAACTTTGTGTTACCTTCTACTTCATTTTTGTAACCATCTCTGGGTAGGTGATCGTGAGGAACAATAAGACGCAAATGATGTCTTCAGAATGGTGGATACGATTTCTAGAGCTTTTTTAGTTAAAATAGTCGGGTTCCAGGTGGAACGTCATTTGTCGTTAAAGGGCTCCCCTTGTGTGTTTGATGAGTTGAGTTTTAAAAGATTTATGAAAAAAAATTACCTGATACCTGGTTGAGTTTGGTATATATGGAGGCAATGAAGCTAGGGTGAACCTATTTGATTTGTCAGAAGGAATCAATTGTTTTCTTTCAGCCTTTGTTTCTCCAGTTTTAACTTCCAAATGGAGATGGACAAAGTCTGAACTATTGGTAATAACTTTCTGTTTTTTTTTTTTTAAAAACTATTGTTGTGAGCTTGCTATTGTAGTATTATGTGGAAAGGATAGGGTCTTTTATTTAGGTCATTCAATTTTTTTTTGGATCAAAGTACTTTTTTTAGTAGCATTGCTTTCTTTATCCATCCTACTATATATCGTGTGTTTATTAAGTGTCTAGATTTTAATTTCTGTCACTCCATTCCTTTGCAATTTTAGAGAGTTTGCATCTTTGATTATATAATGCCTTCCCCTTAATATGGTCCTTTCTCGCATCGAAAATAAAGGAACCCCTCTAAAAGAGTTTTTTTTTTTTCAAGTTCTAACTTCTCATAGTGTTATAAATTTTGATAGCTCCAAGGTTGCTCACAAAAGCTTATGCAGAACATTATAAATTTTTAGGTTCAATATCTTGAGTCTTCATCTTGATAATTTCCTTTCTCAGTTTCTGACTTTTTCCCCGTAGATGGAGCTTTATGCATTTAATCCAGGACCTCTTGATGATTCTGTGCTGTATGATCAAGAGAAGCATGTCTCTTCTGCCGTATGGGAAGGGCAGGTAAAACTTTTGGCAATTTGCTTTTGCCAATATAGATTGTCCTTGAATTTCATGCTTGCATATCGATTTTCCAACATGAAACTATTCAGGAGCGTGGTGCACTTAGATGTCATGAACACACTTCAAAGCTCGATCAGTGGGTACTGACATCTAAGCAGATTGACTTAATTGAGAGGGCTGGATTTGGGTACCTAAGATTCATTCCTGCAATTAGCTTAGACAATCCACTGATCTCTGCATTAGTCGAGAGATGGCGTAGAGAAACCAATACATTTCACCTGACAGTTGGGGAAATGACTGTTACCCTTGAAGATGTCGCTTATTTACTTGGACTTGCCATTGATGGAGAACCTGTTATAGGGGTCACATATACAACATGTGATGCTATATGTGAAAGATATCTGGGAAAGGCACCAGATTCTGGATACACCAGTGGTGGCATGGTGAAGCTGAGTTGGCTGAAAGAATGTTTCTCCCGTTGTCCTGAAAACGCATCAAATGAAGATATAGAACGCCATACTCGGGCCTATCTTTTGTACCTCGTTGGAAGTACTATATTTTCCACAACTACTGGGAATAAGGTCCCAGTGATGTACCTTCCCCTGTTTGAGGATTTTGATCATAGTGGGAAATATGCATGGGGTGCTGCAGCATTGTCTTTCTTGTACAGAGCACTTGGTAATGCTTCACTGAGATCCCAGAGCACTGTTAGTGGCAGCTTAACGCTATTGCAGGTACTTGTATCTATGATGATTCTTGTTTTTCTTGTTGCAATATACTCCTTTTTACGTTTTAGTAAATATTTAGGTTTTACCTTCAGTTTTCTATTTTCTTGTAGTAAGTATTTACCTTCATTTTTTTCCCAGTGCTGGAGTTACTTCCACCTGAATATTGGCAGACCAAAACTTACTCAAGACTCATATTATGATAATTTTCCTCTAGTTCTTCGATGGAAAGGAAAACAGAGTGGTCCAACAGCAAATCGAGATATAACCTTCTACCGTAAGGCACTAGACTCGTTAAAGCCGGCTGATGTACGCCAACCATAATCACTCTCTCATTTGTTTAGTTTCAGCAAAATGCTCAGATGATAATGTGTTTTCTTAATGGTTCATTGCAGGTAGACTGGTTTCCCTATCAGAACATCGACCCCATGGTAATACCGGATGAGATAGCAAGCAGCTTAATTTTGGGGAGGTCTAAAACAATGTTGATATGCTTTGATAAGGCAGAAAGGCACCTGCCAGATCGTTGTATGAGGCAGTATGGCATGCCTCATCAACCAATCCCAGAATCAGTAGAAAGGTGGGAAAGAAAGAGCCGTGGGGTTGATGGTGGAGTGGACTTGTCTGGGAAAATGGAGTCAGAACTCAAAGAATGGTTAGAACGTCATCTCCATATCTTGCATAATGGAGAAGATGTCGATGAAAGCAAGTATATGCATTGGTATTTGAGAATTACACGTAGGTTTGTTGGAAGACCGATCCCTCTTGCATCCGAGTTTCAAAGAATGGTAATCCTTCTTTCTCTTTTTCTTTTTTAATGTTTCATTAAAGAAGAACATTATGGTTAATAGTCATTCTTTTTTCTTTGATAATTTGTGTAAGATCACTTCTTTTGTTTTTTTTTCTTTTCTTGGTAAATTATACATCAACGACCCATAATTTCTTCATTAATAAAGTGGTAAATGTGGTTAGAAATGGCAAAAGCCTTTTTGAAATTGTTTGTGGTACTTTTGTTCAAACAAACAATGGGAAATTCCCAATGGTGACCTCAAACTTTTCGAGTTTCCCATTGGTGGCCCTAATTTTTTTATTCCCCTTTGGTAACCCCTCAATTATTGTTTTATTCCCAAATGCGACCTTATAGAGTAAAAAATTGTTAGTTTCGTTAACTTTTCGTTAGAATAAATGTCTCAGTTTGCATGCTTGAAAATTGTCTAGGTTTGCATGCTGTAAATATTGCTCGGTTAAAGTTTTGGGACTCATTTTAGCCCTTAAGGGTCAAATTTAAAGTCTAAATTGGTTTTCATGCCTAAAAATTGGTCGGCTAAGGAATTGAGTGCCATTTTGCCCTTAAGGGTTAAATTTGACGTCAAAATTGACAAAAAATGTCCAGAAGCACCTTGGTTTGTGTGCCAAGACATTAGTTCGAACGGAAAGTTAATGGAATTAGCGGTTTTTTTTTGCTTTATAAGGTCACATTTGGAACTAGAACAATAATTGAGGGTTACCAATGGGAATAAAAAAAACTGAGGGTCACCAATGGGAAACTCGAAAAGTCCGAGGTCACCATTGAGAATTTCCCAAAAATAATTTATGGGTGGCTGATTAAATTTGAAGGCAGAATAAACTTGTGTGGTTCATATTATAAAAAAAAAATATTAAGCAAAACTTTTGTTTATCAAAAGACTACTATAATTTTCAGCTTTGGTTGATCTCATTTCTTTTTCCTCTTCTTTTTTGTGTATTTATTTTGCTTCTTTTTCAATATTTTCTAGAATGCGACTCTTCGGGAAGTCACACACATTGCAGATACAATGTCCTTACAAGGATTAGATAATGAACAAATACACTCAATAACAAGGATCAGGTATATTGTTCACGAGTGTCTAAGAGACCAAGCAGGAAGTGTTGTCACAGTAGCATCATCACCACCAGAGACTGAGAATTGTAACAAGAGAGGTAGGGGAAAGGAGAAGGTCAGAAGAAAGGGAATGGGTAAACGGAGGCGCAAAGATGAGTTGGAGCAGTGCGAAGAGGATTGTATTAGTAGGGATGACCGACTAATACCAAATTATGCTGCAACGGGTATTGAATACGTAGAACAGATGCATCACCCACTTCATTTGGTCAATCATCAACACCCGTGCCATCCAGATGTTGCAAGTGTAAATGAGGAAATGGATGATTCCCGGCTTTGCATTTCTGTCAATGAAGTAGTAGGTGATGCACAAATCTGCTTGCAAGAGAGTAGTGAAGTTGATGGATTACATCCATCAAATTTTGCTGATCACGAAGAGGAGGATTGTCCTCCGTCTGATGAGGACACCAAGCTTGATGACCATGAAAATGGTTTTATGCCAGGTTTTGCTAATCAAGAGGAGCCAAACCAGCTCTCTGATGAAGACATCAAGCTTGATGATCATGAAAATGGTTCGATTTCAGGGTTTAGTAATCAAGAGGAACCTAACCAGCTCTCTGATGAAGATATCAAGCTCGATGAACATGGAACAAGCTTGATTCGAGGAGAGGACGATATTTCCTCTCCTCATACCGCTCGTGACGAGAGCGATGTACTTCCTTATGTAAGTGATGAAGACAATTCTCGGCAGTCCGAAAATGGTATTTAAAATGATTGATTTCTATTGCTACATGGTTTCTAAGAAAATTGAATTTTTGCTGCAGCCTGCTAACTTGGATTACTGATCTATGTTTTCCTAAACCTCATTAGTCATCACTAGTAATTTTGCTAAACTGCAGTACCTAAAGTTGAGATGAGTTGTTGAAGTCTTCATGTCATATTATTGGGTCTGTATAGGGGAGCTTAAATTTTTGGTTAGCAAGTTATGCTATTAGATGTTCTTATGTTTGACTGTAAATTATTGAACACTATCCTCAAGTTCTGTTATCTAGTTAACTCACATTCCTGTCTATTGGAACTTATGGATTGTATTCCTCATTAATAGTAATTTTATACTAAACTAGTTTAGTTAGCTATTTACTTAGGTTGGGGAGGCAAAGGAGGGGTTTATAGATATAATGAGGCTCTACCTTCTTTAATAATTAGTCTAATTAAATATGCTAAATGAGTACTTTATAATTTATTTATCTTTTGGACGTCAGCTAAAGCAAATTACAAAGAAGAAAGCGAAGTAGAAGAATTTAAAGGCATCCTACAACAATGTTGAGCTATGTCATGAGCTTGTTGTACTTGTTCACGATCCACCTTTTGCACTTTATAGTACTGAAACTTTTTCCCCTCCATCCTTATATGTTGAACCCACTGTACTTGATGAATCCAAATGTACTGTAATTATCTTGTTCCTAGAATGCTGAAGAAGATCAACCATATTTTTGAATCCGTGTAAATAGTTACTTGACTAATCCCTTGAGAAGCTGCCCACCTACAAACCTGGAGAGTTGTTGTCATTTCGACATGTAGTGCTGAATGTGCTAGTTGATTATTCCACCACAATGACTCTGAGAATTGACATACCATCCAGTACCTGCTTGATCATTAATAGTTCCCTGACGTTACTTGATCATTAATAGTTTTGTTTAAAGCCAAATGAACAAAGTGAAAACATGGAGGAGGCTGACGGGGTTGATCGAAATGGTAAAGATAATCAGGAGTATTATGACTAATTTGTGATCGAGTAAAAATTTCTAAATGATTAAGACTCAACTTTATGAGTTGGAAAACCACATTCAGTATTCTTTCATCCCCTCTAAAAACTCTACTGTTTTTTTTTATCCACAAACTCCACAAAGTTGCTATGAAGTATACACTTATGTAGTTATGTATACATTGTCCCCATCATCGCTTTTAAAAAGCTGGATATATACTTAAAAAAAAAAAAGCTGGATATATAATAGGTTTAATTTTGTCATCGACAATTTCCTGGCAATTCTACATGGATTCCTAGTTGACCTAGTTTCCAAATATGTCTAGCAATAGGACAAAGCCTAAAGATATGTTGAACATACTCCTCTTGACTGTCACAACTAACACACTTGTCTGAAATTGAAATTTGTCTGGCAAGTAAATTGCTCCTTGTAGCCAAAGCATTATGCCACACCTTCCATAAGTGTGTGTAACTTCCATTTTGTAGGAATTTGCATATGCCATAAAATTTTAGAAAACTTGGTAGCATAAGTTTTAGAGGAGCTAACATCTCTAGTAATTGGCTCAAGTAGAAAGTAGTAAGCAGACTTTATTATAGAACACTTGTAGGATGAAACTTACAATATAGAAATGTAGGAACATGCGGAATTTCAGGAAACAATTATTTCTTAACAACTATTATAGGATCACAAACATAATCAAACACATGAATCAATTAATAAGGATTAGATGTACAACCTTTGTAGCGTGATTTCCCTGTTGTATGCAAGCTTCGAAGATCTGAGAGCCTCAAGTGTTGCTCCTTTAATCAGTCCATGAGCACAAGTTAAACACCAACGTCTGCTAGAACGGAAGGGAAAAAATCTCCTACTTTTTGATGGTATATGCATCGGTTTAGGGTAATAGATTAGGGTTTCGCTTGCTCTCTCTCTTGTGAAAAGAAACTTCTTAATGAAGTGATGCCTAAAACCTAATATTATATCATATATATATAATAGAAGAATCCTAGGCTAGTGAGGAGAACTAATTCCTTTTTGATTTCCCCTTATGGCCGGCCAACCCAATCCTAAATGGATTTGAGTTGCTTTGTCCAACTTGTGCTACAATGTGTGACCTCGTAGGATTAATATATTTTTAGTTGTAGGCCCAATCAATATTGTCCTACTAATCATATTTATTCTCTAGCAAGCAATATGATTACTAAAATAATTAACTTTATTATCTTCATAATTTCATTCCTATTTTTATTTAGTAATTGTCGGGATGTCTAAGGACATATTCTTTCAATCTCCCACTTGTCCGAAGACAAGAGCGCAATGTTAAATTCCTTAAGTCACTTAATGCCAAATTTGATAATATTATGTTATTCTCAAATTTTTGTTCCTTGATTGCTGAGTTCGAACTGTTCAAATAAGGATTAACTCTTTAATCCTATTATGCATGGTTATGCAACTCATATGCTTAACCTCATAAGGACTCGAAGAACACTCAATTCTTATCCCACCTGATCAATGCCTTTATAACCTCCTTTTACGGCGCGACGTTTAACAACGTCAAGGTTAAACTAATTATATTGTGGTTATTTAGACATACTCATGTCTAAGGAATCCACTAAATATAGTAGTTTGATTCTACTTTTAGAATCTAATTAGGTCAAGTCTCAATGTATCAAATATACATCCATATAATCAATTAGACATCTATCTGTCTCCATAGTCCATGGAACTGCTCTACCAATAAATTATATACTAGTCTTCAAATAAATCACTTATGTCCAATTTAGTGATTTAGACTAGGGACTTTAAATAAATTGTGATTTTAGTTCACTTTATAGGGTTCCATTATCAAAACGTTTTCGATAATCCTATTTGAAAACACAAATTATTTGGACATTTTATTTAATATTAAACCAAATAATTAAATAAGAAACGAATTTTTTATTGATAAACATTCAAAGCATAATAAATGTCTTTACAATTGTAAACATGAAGTAAACAACCTAAAACCATTCTCCCATATGCTTAAGCCCCATAGACCTAGTATGACACTTATGCTTAGGTTGAGCAAGCGATTTAGTCAGAGGATCTGCTACATTATCCTCAGTATGAACTTTGCTTATTTTCACATCCTCTCTTCCAATGATCTCTCAAATAAGATGGAATTTCCTGGGCACATGTTTAGACCTTTGATGTGATCTGGGTTCCTTAGACTGAGCAATGACACCATTGTTGTCATAATACAACTCAATGTCATTCTCAATGCTAGGAACTACACCAAGTTCACTAACGAACCTTTTGATCCAAACAGTTGCATTTGCAGCATCTGCTGCTGCAATATACTCAGCCTCTGTTGTACGTAGAACCCACAATGGTTCTATACTTATAGCTCTTCCAGCTCACAGTTCCTCCATTGAGACAAATTATGAAACCAGATTGGGATCGAAAATCATATTTGTCACTCTGGAAGCTTGCATCGGTGTATCCAAAGAACAAACCAACTCATCATCTCCACCATAAACCAAAAAATTATCCTTAATCCTTCGCAAGTACTTAAGGATATTTTTTGTCGCCATCCGGTGAGCACCTCCTGGATTTGATGCGGTATCTCGTTGCATATACTCAAAGCATATGCAACATCCAGTCGAATGCATATCATGGCATACATAATGGATCCTATTGCAGAAGCATAGGGAACATTACTCATACGCTTAACCTCATAAGGACTCGAAGGACACTGAGTCTTGCCAAGTGTTATGCCATGTTGCATGGGAATGAAACCTCTTTTGGAGTTTTTCTGTTCGAACCTTGCAAAAACCTTATCAATATAAGTCTTTTGACTAAGTCCAATCAGCCTTTTCGATCTATCTCTATAGATCTTTATTCCCAAGATGTACTGGGCGGGCGCGGATGTGTCGTTGTGCACCGCACCCGGCCAAAGATAAAATTTCTCCTACTCTCTTTTACACTAAGGTAGTATAATGGAAGTAGGGGTCGTATCCACAGGGAAACAGGGACGAGCTTAGTATTCAGCGTGATTCAAAACCTAGATTAAGCTAAGGGCCGAGAAACCTAATAATAATTACAAAGGGGGGTTTCAAGTAGATTATCGAACAAACTAAAACTAACTAGCATATAAACAAAATGAGAAATCAATTTGGGAAGATCTTGAATCCGATTAACATCCACTTCAATTCATTATCGATCCTTGAACCTCAACTCTAATTATTTCCATAATTATCTATTGTCGAGAATTAATCTCGTGTTCTCCTTATTCTTAGTTGAATAGCACGATCAGCGTGACTATAAAACCCTAACTAAAGGATAACCTAGTCCGATCGCGTCTAAGTTCAATCCAATAGCAGCAATAAACACAGAGAACCAACAGACCTGCTAACGTCATACAAGCGATAAACATTCAACAGTTCATTCAATTTCCCCAAGAAATAACCAAGATGATCAGCATCTGAGTTACTCCCTAGTTTGCTACAAATCGATAAAAGAATAAAACAATCCGATTCTATTCTTAAATCTAGCATTAGATTAATTACACAATCAAACTAGTAACATTCCTAGTATAATCATGCAAAAATCATAGAAAGCAAGCATAGAAATTAAACCATAATCAAAGAAACTAAATAGAGAGGAAAGATCTCACAATAATGCTTGAAGCTCCATATTAATCTCGTTCAAGAACGGTTCAAGCTACAATTGGCATAGCATAAGCCAATCCCATAATTGAAATCTACAAAAACTAAACTAGAAAATAAAAACTAAAAGAGAAGACAACAAGAGAGGAGTGGAGTTTTGGAGACTCCCTCTCCTTGTGGCTCTTGCCCCTTAGGGTCCAAAAACAACTTTAGTATTTATACTAAAGCTCAAAAATCAGCCGACATTTAGACCGACCTAGGGGTCGCGAGGTGCGAGTCTGGTCGCACCGTGCGAGTGATCTCTGCCTTCCAACACGAGCTGAAGAACTGGGCCAAGCCAAGCAGGTCGCACCGTGCGAGTAATCTCGCGAGGTGCGAGCAAGCAGGTCGCGAGGTGCGACCATGATCGCGAGGTGCGAGCTCTTGCACTGGGCTGGCGATGCTTCGCGCGCTGGGCTGGCGATGCGGAGTGCTGGGCGAGCATGCGCTGGGCGAGCATGCTGCTGGGCTGGCGATGCGGAGTGCTGGGCGAGCATGCGCTGGGCGAGCATGCTGCTGCTTGGCGATGCTCACGAGAGCTTGGTGCGGCTGTGATGGGCTAGGTGCTATGCTCGGCTACGGCTTGCGGCGATGCTTGATTGGAACATGTAGCGACGCTTGGCAAGCATAACGATGTTGAGTCGTTCCAAACACTAATGCTTCTAGGAGCTCGGAACTTACAACTTTAACTATAATTAAAATACAAAATTCCGAACTTCCGCTAAGAGCTAAATAAAACGCAAACGTTAACACTTATGATCAAGACTCTTAACAAAAAGCACCCAAAATATAATATAAACATTGTATAACTTGAGCGTATCAAATACCCCCACACTTGAACTTTACTCGACCTCGAGTAAACTCAAAAATGAGAAATACCAATTAAATCATCGCCCAAGTTATCGACACCAACCTACACTCCCCATCAACTACATCATCATCATCACATCTTAACAAAATACGCTCAAAACCTAAACGTAAGGGACGATGATTCCCCCACACTTAGATTCAAGCTCACCTGAAATATACAAAGACGCGACAACAATAATAACCAGCAACACCAACAAGAATCAAAATGGCAGCTTACGACACACTAAACTATCAGCTCTCCCAAACCTCAAAAGATAAACTAAAACTACTACTACTACAACTAATTTAGAATAGCAAGCCATGGAACAAAGACAAAAAGGTATAAATTCCATGCTTACTCCCAAAAACAAACAATCAACCAAAAGAATGTGAAAGCCAAAATAAATCTTCACAAAATCAAGGATGAAATAACTAACCCAACCTGAAGACACCTTCCGCCTTATGACACCAACTCCGGCAAATGAGTTTTCAAAGTACAAAATTCTCTCTTAATCTCTCATTTTGCCTAGGAGCCCTTTCGGGTTTTCATCCTAGCTTCACACATTTCTTTTTGGTTGCATCTCACCATCTTACCCGCTCAATATAGGACACTTTTTTTTGCATAGGTTGCCCTTTCGGGTTTTCAACCTATCCGGGCCCCCATTTTTGCCCGAGTCGCCCACCCTTGTGGGTTTTCAACTCAGCGGGTTTCATTTCATCACTTTTTTTTTTTTTATATATTTTTTTTTCTCAATTTTTTTTCATTTTTATTTTTTTTCAAATTGAAAGTAATATATACAACATAGATACACGAGAATGAGAATACCCTCCTCCCTACTTAAACTACACATTGTCCTCAATGTGTCGACAATTAAAAGAAAAAGTATACTGAAAATAGGGGGGGTAATTTGAAAATCGGGTAAATCGAAGATCGAATGCTCAAAACTCATGAAAAGCAATCCGTCAAACTCAAATTTCTTAATAACACCAACTCGAATCTCATAAATCAACTCACAACCCTCTCCCTCGAATCACTCAAACAAATGACAAGTTCAAAAGTTTTGAATTTTTGAGATTGGCACCTAGCTTAAGAGATCGAAAAGATACATTAACAATCTCAATCCTCTAGTGTTACCAACTCCTAGCTATTGAAGTCCTCCCAACGGATTTTCTTTTGTGGATTTTGGTTACAAGCGGATTAAGATGTGTTGTTGTTCGTTTTAGTAAGTGTGGGCGGTGGGTGGAAGAAAATTTGTTGTGGTGGTGGAAATTTGATGAGAAAATAAAGGAAAAGAAAGAAAATAAAAGGGGTCTCGGGTTGCCTCCCGAGAAGCGCTGTTGTTTAAAGTCGTGAGCTCGACTTAATACCTTAAGCTTAATCATTGGGATTGTGCTCCATGTGTGACAGTGGTGGTTCCATGTCAATCTCCACTTCAAGTACCTACAAAATTGATTGAGAAGAACTCTTGCAATGCATCGTTAGCGCTATGAGTGTCAACCAAAAACAAAGAGCACAAACAATACCATCCAAAAATCACGCTAAATACAAACAAGTAACACCGTTTCCCCGGCAACGGCGCCAAAATTTGGGCGGGCGCGGATGTGTCGTTGTGCACCGCACCCGGCCAAAGATAAAATTTCTCCTACTCTCTTTTACACTAAGGTAGTATAATGGAAGTAGGGGTCGTATCCACAGGGAAACAGGGACGAGTTTAGTACTCAGCGTGATTCGAAACCTAAATTAAGCTAAGGGCCGAGAAACCTAATAATAATTACAAAGGGGGGTTTCAAGTAGATTATCGAACAAACTAAAACTAACTAGCATATAAACAAAATGAGAAATCAATTTGAGAAGATCTTGAATCCGATTAACATCCACTTCAATTCATTATCGATCCTTGAACCTCAACTCTATTTATTTCCATAATTATCTATTGTCGAGAATTAATCTCGTGTTCTCCTTATTCTTAGTTGAATAGCACGATCAGCGTGACTATAAAACCCTAACTAAAGGATAACCTAGTCCGATCGCGTCTAAGTTCAATCCAATAGCAAGCAATAAACACGAGAGAACCAACGGACACCGCTAACGTCATACAAGCGATAAACATTCAACAGTTCATTCAATTTCCCCAAGAAATAACCAAGATGATCAGCATCTGAGTTACTCCCTAGTTTGCTACAAATCGATAAAAGAATAAAACAATCCGATTCTATTCTTAAATCTAGCATTAGATTAATTACACAATCAAACTAGTAACATTCCTAGTATAATCATGCAAAAATCATAGAAAGCAAGCATAGAAATTAAACCATAATCAAAGAAACTAAATAGAGAGGAAAGATCTCACAATAATGCTTGAAGCTCCATATTAATCTCGTTCAAGAACGGTTCAAGCTACAATTGGCATAGCATAAGCCAATCCCATAATTGAAATCTACAAAAACTAAACTAGAAAATAAAAACTAAAAGAGAAGACAACAAGAGAGGAGTGGAGTTTTGGAGACTCCCTCTCCTTGTGGCTGCTGCCCCCTTAGGTCCAAAAACAACTTTAGTATTTATACTAAAGCTCAAAAATCAGCCGACATTTAGACCGGCCTAGGGGGTCGCGAGGTGCGAGTCCGGGGTCGCACCGTGCGAGTGATCTCGCCTTCCAACACGAGCTGAAGAACTGGGCCAAGCCAAGCAGGTCGCACCGTGCGAGTAATCTCGCGAGGTGCGAGCAAGCAGGTCGCGAGGTGCGACCATGATCGCGAAGTGCGAGCTCTTGCGCTGGGCTGGCGATGCTTCGCGCGCTGGGCTGGCGATGCGGAGTGCTGGGCGAGCATGCTGCTGGGCTGGCGATGCGGAGTGCTGGGCGAGCATGCGCTGGGCGAGCATGCTGCTGCTTGGCGATGCTCACGAGAGCTTGGTGCGGCTGTGATGGGCTAGGTGCTATGCTCGGCTACGGCTTGCGGCGATGCTTGATTGGAACATGTAGCGACGCTTGGCAAGCATAACGATGTTGAGTCGTTCCAAACACTAATGCTTCTAGGAGCTCGGAACTTACAACTTTAACTATAATTAAAATACAAAATTCCGAACTTCCGCTAAGAGCTAAATAAAACGCAAACGTTAACACTTATGATCAAGACTCTTAACAAAAAGCACCCAAAATATAATATAAACATTGTATAACTTGAGCGTATCATGTACTCAGCCTCTCCTAGGTCTTTCATAGAGAAATAATTTTTAAGCCATTCCTTGACTGATTCAAGCATGGTTTTATCAATTCCTATGATAAGTATGTCATCCATATACAAGACCAGAAAAGTAATACTACTCCCACTTAATTTCTTGTATACACAAGATTCCTCTTCATTTATGAGAAAGCCAAATTTCTTGACCGACTCATCAAATATGAGGTTCCAACTCCTTGATGATTGCTGTAGTCCATAAATGAACTTCTTAAGCTTGCATACCCTCCCTGGATTTTCTGGATCTTCAAAACTTTGAGGCTGTGTCACTTACACATCCTCTTTCAAGAACCCATTCAAGAATGCGGTTTTGATATCCATTTTTCATATTTCATAGTCATGAATTTAGCATGGCTACTGGTGAAAATGTTTCATCATAGTCAATACCATAAATTTGTTTGATACCTTTCGCCGCCAACCTTGCTTTGAAAACACTAATGTTTCCATCCTTGTCTGTTTTCAACTTGAAAATCCATTTGCATCCAATGGGTTTTACCCCATCAGGCAAATCAACTGACAAAGCTAAAGTCGTATCACCTAATCAAAAGTAATCCTAAAGTCCTCTAACAAATAGTAGTCAGGGAAGTAGGGTCGAATCCACAGGGAAACAGTGTTCTTTTCCTAATTGTCGATCAAATCTAGATTATAGGGAACAAGTGTTTGTTGGTAATTAAACTAAACTAGACAATAACTATATCAAGAATATCAATAATAAAGAGTCTAGGGCGTAGGTTCACCAATGAATAATATTCCAGGATGAAACACAACAATCAATAATGAATAATGCGGTTAAACGGGTTGATTTCCTCTCTCGAGTCGAAATTAACCATAGAATGATATTAACGAGCTCTCGCAATTTATTAATACCAACTCTACCTATTGAAACTAGCCTTAATATCAAGTTTATACCTCTCGGCGCATAACCTAATATTGCAATACTATAACAATCAAATCTGGCCAAATCAGATTGAATAGAGATAATACATTCAATAGGAATCAACATACATCATCAAAAATCAATACTTTATAGACATCCCTTCATAGATGATCATGGATCCCCTTAACCCTAGAAATGAACTACTCAATCATAATTGGGGAAAACATACTCATGATGAAATAAGTAAACATGATGAATTAATAATAAAAGATTGAATAAGAATAATAAGAGAAGAGAAGAAATACCAATTGTAGAACCAATCTTGCAAAATCAAAGCTTCTATTGAAAATTCAATGTAAATTGGGGAAAAGTAATACTAGGGTTCTTGAGTAATTAAAGTGTGCTTAGAAAACTAAAAGCTGAAATTATAATGAGAAAAACCTCCCCTTTCCACCCTAAAAGGATAAGTATTTATATTAAAATAAGAATCAGCGCAACACGCGCTTCAGATCGCCTAGAAATCGCTTCGCCAGGGTTACTGGGGAGGATCCCGCCCGGTCGGGCGGTTGTCAGGTCAAAACCCGTAGAAAAAGTAAAACAACGATCCGCCCGGCCGGGCAAGATCCCACCCTGCCGGGCCCGCAACAAATACAAAAACTGCTCATTTTAAAAACTTCATAACTTTCTTATCTCTCGTATAAATTCAGCGTGTGACCAGTCGTTGGAAAGATCTTCAAGTCTACTTTCCAAACCCATTAGAATCACTCAATTATCATTTGTATATCAAAAGTTATGAGTAAAAGAGTGGACAAGAGTAAGTTTTCACATTTCTTGTAGTGATGGTTCGCTTCATTCTAGCCCAAATTCGTCCCAAAGAGATATTTTGTGATCCTCATGCAATCTACCTTCTTTATTCATATTTGTTTCTCTCAAGCTTAACCAACCATAATCTATTTGCATTAATATCACCTGAAATTCATCAAAATAAGCAAACGGAGAGCAGTAGAGCAAAACTTGAGTAAATCATGCTAATATGCACCTAAATGCTCTAATATGAACTAGAACTGCAACCTAAATGCACCTAAAATCTATGTATAAATATGATACATCATCAACCAAGTCCCATACTTGATTTTCAGACATGGAATCCATTTCAGATTTCATGGCCTCAAGCCATCTTTCAGAGTCTTGACTCTCCAAAGCACCTTTGTAGCTAGTAGGTTCCTCTGATTCTAAAATCGTTATTTCTGAACTTTCAGTCAAAAGGAAATTAATATATCTCTTTGACGGAATTATTGTCCTACTAGACCTACGTTGGGGAACAACAGAAGAAGTTTATACCTCATTAGGTTGAGAGACTTCGCATGGAATATTTCCAAGTTGGATGGTAGGAGCTAGGTACGTGAATTGAATGCAACGCCTCCTGAGCATTTTCATGCCGGACCGCATCTGAAAAGGTGTTAACCTCATCCATTTGGCGCTCATCTCGAATTTCTTCGAGATATACATTACTCCCACTTGTTTTCTCTGGATATAAACTCATTTATTTTACAGAAAGACACCATTACGAGCAACAAACACTTTGTTTTCGCTTTAGTTGTAGAAGTAGTATCCCTTAGTCTCTTTTGGGTAACCCACAAAGAGACATTTATTGGATTTGGGTGAAAGCTTATCAGAGTGTAAACGTTTTACATAAGCTTCACAACCCCATATCATTTGAAAAGACAGTTTTAGAACGTTTCCAGTCCATATTTCATATGGTGTCTTTTCTACTGCTTTGGATGATGCTCTGTTAAGTGTAAATGCCGTTGTTTCTAGCGTAAATCCCCAAAATGAAATTGGAAGATCAACAAGACTTATCATGGATCGAACTATATCCAATAAAGTTCGATTCCTTCTTTCGGAGACCCCATTTAACTGTGGTGTCCCTGACGGAGTCAGTTGTGAAAGGATGCCAGAATCTTTCAAATGATCACCAAACTCTTGAGATAAATATTCACCATCACGACCGGATCGCAATGCCTTAATTTTCTTCCCAAGTTGGTTCTGTACTTCATTTTGGAATTCCTTGAATTTTTCAAAGGATCACAATGCCGCATGAGGTAAACATATCTAAATCTGCTTACATCATCGATAAAAGTAATGAAGTAATTGTACCCTTCCCTAGCCAAAGTACTCATAGGTCCACACACATCAGTATGTATGAGGGCTAAAAGATCATTGGTCCTTTCACTTGAGCCTGTGAAAGTTTGTCATTTTCCCCATTAAGAAAAAACTCACATACATCAAATGATTCAAATCAAATGATTTAAGAGTTCCATTTTTATGAAGTTTCTCTATGTGCTTTGAGCTTATGTGGCCTAATCGACAATGCCATATATAGATAAGTAGGGTTTGAGTCATTTGATTTGTGTATCTTGCTGTCTATGTTATAGATGTGGGTTTCTAAGTCTAGAACATATAGACCATTTGATAATTTAGTAGAGACATAGAATAAATAATTTAAATATGTACAACAACAATTATTCTTAATATTAGATGAAAACCCTTCCGAATCCAAAACCGGAATCGAAAATTATGTTCTTGGTGATAACTGGATAATAACAATTATTTAGTTCTAGTATTAAACCAGAGTGCAAACGTAAACTATAAACTCCTACAGCTAAAGCAGCTACCCTTACTCCATTACCTAGTCGGAGATCTACTTCGCCTTTTCTCAGATCAAGCTTCTACTTCTTTTTAGTCCCTTCATATTACAAATAATGTGTGATCCACAAGCGGTATCAAAATATCCAAGAAGTAGATGTAGCTAAATTAACTTCTATAACATAGATACCTGAAGTTGAAGCACCACTCTTCTTCTCCTCCAGATACTTAAGGCAATTTCTCTTCCAGTGGCCAATCTTATGACATTGGTAGCATTCATGTAGTGCTGCTACTTTTGCCTTAGGAGTAGCCTTCGGCTTAGAAGTATCATTAGATACAACAACCTTGCCCTTGTTCTTCTTCTTAGGAGCCCTTTCTTCTTGAACTGCTTACCCTTCCTAACCATTAGAACATCCTTATGTTCAGGTTCAGTAGGTAAGCTCCTCTCAGCCTGAGTTAGCATACCATGCAGCTCTTGCAAGGTAGCCTCCCCTCCTTGCATGTAGAAATTCAACTGAAAGCTTTGAAAAGCTTCAAGCAAGGATTTGACCACAATATTAGTTGCTAATTCTTGGGGATAAGGGAAGCTCAACTTTTCCATGATCTGAAAATGTCCAATCATATTGAACACATGTGGATCAACAGGTTTTTCCTTCGCCCAATTTGCACTCCAACGGCTTACACTGAGCTTCAAACCTCTCCAATCTAGCATTCTTCTGAAACATAGTTTTTAGCTGTTGGATTATGGAGTAGGCATCCAGACCATTAAAACGCTTTTGAAAGTCTGGTTCCATGCAAGCAAGCATCAAACATGTTACTTGCACAGAATTAGCCTCTAGGATTTGTCTAGCTCTCCGTTCAGCTAGAGTAGCATTTTATTGCAGGGGTTCAGGGAGTGGATTGTCAAGAACACTTTCCCTTCTTTCGGCTTTGAGAACGATTCTCACAGCCATTTCCCATTCTAGGATGTTTTGTGCATTCAGTTTGTCCTTTTCGAGTACATAGCCAAATTAAAATTGGAGTTGTTGTTGTTGTTGTTGTTGTTTGAACTAAACTTGATAACTACAACAAAATAATAAAGCAAGATTCAATCAATGTTTATCACAAGCAGCAATTAAACAAATTTATATTAACTACCACCCTTTATTCAAAATAAATTTTTTTCCTATTGAATAAAGAAATAACCAAGATCTCCTCCCACTACAATCAAACGGACTTTGGCCCTGCCTTTAATGTATAGTAATTGAGGTAAGTAAATAATTTATTAATTATAACTAATTATAATTCTTGGCTGACAGGTTAACAACTCCTGGTTTACTCCTATCTCTTAGCTTCATAACCCAAAACTTTGTCTTTTGATGATTTTGTTGAGTTAAACCAAACATTAACATGTAAGTTTCAAAATCCTACCTTACTATCCCCAGAATTATGAGCAACACCTTGCTTTGGAAGAACCTATTACTCATGATCTAAGGCTTTATAGGTGTTGTCTGGAAAAACAATTAAAACTCAATATTACTTTTGGGGACCTAAGTTTACTAAGATGGTCAACCGAAAGTGAACACATAAATTAACTAACCACGTGTAAACTTAGAAGCAAGCATTTAAAACAAAATAAGTGCTAAAACTAATAAAAGGAATAACAAAAATGATCTAGTATAGATCCTAAACTTAGGAAAAACTAATCTTCATGAATCTTCTCTTGAATCTCCATGGATCACCATCCTTGAAACTCCTTGGATCATCATGCTTGATTACATAATTTGAATTAAATAAATAACGGAAATTTAAAGTTACAAAAAATATAAATGATTCGCATATCATATTTAATTTACATTCAAATATTGAAAAATTGATGGGACCATTCCCAACTATGGGAGTTCCACCATTTTTGGTCCCAACTAACGTTTATTTCTGAGTGGTCCGTACTTTGCATCATTCTTTCCATTTTTGGTCCATCTTTACTGGTAACTGATTGAGTGAGTTAACTTTAATTTTTTTAATTGTAAATGATCAGAGGTGTTAATTTCCCTCCCTTATTTCTTGAAAAACAAACCAACTGGCATTAATCCCCCCCTCTGCAACCCACTGCCATTAAAGCTGGAAGCGAAAAATTACGGCTGCTGTGCATAATTTGAAGCTTCATTATTGGAAAAAACCTTAAATGACACAAGTCAACCGATTTGGTTCTTTAATTTGCACTCGTTACATTGCTTGTAATACACACTTATCTCGTCGATGCGTAAACACTTATTTAAGTATTAATCAAGGAGAAACATGAATGGGTTCTAAGATTAGGTGGTTTCGTTTGGCAAGTGATGAACCCAGGTTTATAAATACGGTTACTTTCGACAGCAAAGTTGATGATTCCCCTACAATTGTTATGGTTCATGGATATGGTGCTTCTCAAGGCTTCTTTTTTCGAAATTTTAATGCCCTGGCCCGTCGATTTAGGGTTATTGCTATTGATCAACTTGGGTAAGTGTTTTCATCTCTTTGGGATTTGTATAATTATGACTATTGGTTATTGAATTTCCTAACTTTCTAGTGTAGTTTGCAATTATTGGGAAGTAGGTGGTATTAACTTGGTGTTCTTTCCTTTGTTTTATATTTTCAATAATGAAAAAGATTTCAAATTCTGGCCGAGGCATAATCCTGGAATGAAAGTCATACAACGCAAACCTATGTAAATGTTCTTTTAATTTGTCTGTATGTATGTTGAAGAATCTTAGATGGGTATGGAGATGCTTGTTTAATTTTTTAGAGTTGATACTTTTGTTCATCTCAAACATACCTTGCTTCTTATAATGTCTTTATAACCGATTGGAATCCTTGTGGTGGGCCTCTTAGACTTAGATAAAACATTGTGGGTGGAAGACCTACCTAAGAAGTTGCTAGAATGTGAATTTACTTAGTCTAAGGGTGTGTTCTATCGAAATGAATTTGGTTTCTGTGAACTTATTGGAATTCATTGTAATTGTAAATTATGCTTATTGGAACCCATTTAAAGTTATATTAGCTTTTGCGAACGTATATTTCTGAATCTAAAATCAGGTGGACAGAATGTCACTACTCACTACTAGTCGACTACAACGTTGAGAAAAATCAGTTTGCTTCTAGTAACTGATTGAAATTGTTTTCCATAAAGGCTCTCGAAACTAGCCTCATTGTTAGTCTCAAGTCTCAACTGGTTAGGGATAAGGTTGTTTATCTGTGCTTTTGCAGACTTTGCCAAGTAGAAAATCCACTCACATCTAGGAATAAGTTTCTCGGAGTTTTTCTTTACCAGCAACGGCGTCGAATGAAAATTAAAATTGATTTTCATGTGTTGCAGATAGCTACCTCTGCTGGCCCAGAATGTAAAACTACATTGCAAGAAGTTACACAACTATGCAGAATATGCTGTTGGTTCTATAATGGCAAAGACATCATCAAAGGTTTGTGGAAGCGACCCTTAGTTTTGAAACTGTCTTGTTCTTGAAGATAAGGACTTGTAAGCTTTGAAATATATCAATTGGTGGATTTTATAACCTCTTTTTTTATATTGTGTGTTTGGTAGCCATGTATTATGGTTAGTCACATTCTAAGTAAGCTATCTGCTCTTGTCTTCAGGTTATGGAATTCCTAGAGGACTTATTCACAAGTTTAACTGACTTGGCTGCCAAAGAACTTGCTATATTGGAGGATTTGAAAGTTAGTCCTGTTCCGATAATGCAATGTATATATTACCTAATCTCCTCTGCATTACTTATCTTTTGTTTAAAACTCAGAAAAGAGAGGAAGGACATGGTCCTTTCGGAATGAACGATTGGCTCTATTACGTTAAAAAGTTTGAAGAAGAAAAGTTCCATGTAGACTTTGCAGCACTTAAGGATTCTTATTTGTGACTGCATGTGGTCCATTCTATTTGTATTTTTTTTCTTCCACTTGACAGTTGACACAACTTTCCATCATTTATTCTGAATGAATGCCTTCTGTTATCCAAGATGAATGAAATGGACGCTTGTTATTTTGCCCTTTTTTTGTTTAACTTGAAGGTCCTGATAAGTTAAGCTAGGTGGTTTATCATAGGGAGCTTAGATTGTTCCCTTTGTTTGACTATGTCAACCAGTAGCAGCTTTTTTATTCTATATGCTTAGAGAAAGTTAAATATTTTATAATATGAGACTTAGATTGTTTCTCTTTACTTGTGCTATCCCTTTCCTCAACACTCATTACAGATTTGGATGACAAGATGTCCTTAAACACAAATGAACTTCATAATATAAGCTTTTGAATCCTTGAACTGCTCCAAAAGTCTTCTACCTTAAGTGCTTATACCCAGACTCTAACCGTCAGACACCGCCCCTCTCTTTTTCCCACAAAAAAGTAGTGACTGTTACAATGTGATATGCTTATGTCATTTTTATTTGGTTGATAGAATCATAGAACTAAGGGGGTGTTTGGGTAAAGGTCTTGGAATGGAATGGATGTGATACCATTAATAATCATAAGTTGTTTGGTTGAGGAAACTTGGGTATGAAACGTTATATCCATAGATTTCTCATCCCCCTCTAAAGTCTAAACCCATGGAATCTCATACACCCCCTAAGGAAGGAGATCCCCGTTCCACCCTTTCAAGGCTTTACTAATGTATTCTAAATCCATACTTTTGAATGAAACAAACAACTAAAAGAAAGAAATATGGGTTTCCTCATTCTCATATCATTCCATTCCAAATACTTGAACCAAAGGCCCCTTAAGCGAAGTGTGCCACTTTCATTGGGCATAGTACTCATCAGTTAATGACCTTGGATTGATAATGAGTTTTAGGTCCATCATTTGTGTAATCATTCATCACTTGCTCGGTTTTCTGGCTTGCGTGTTGATCATGACGTTGTGGAGATTCCTGGTCATGTGTTTGAGAACTAGAACTCAGTCTATTTATTAATTTTTCCTATTTTATAACAAAAATCTTGTTTCTGCATTGCTGTTAAAACTAGAAGGCCTTCTTGATGCAGGGAAAGTAAGAAGAAACAGAATCTTAAATGTGTGAGGTACGATGTAAACGATGAATGTTGTGTCCTTCTAGTTGCTACCCATGGCATCGCCAAAGGAGAGAGGCTGTACTATGATTATAATGGGTACGAGCACGAGTATCCGACTCATCATTTCATTTGAAGTCCTGCACAGAGGCTACCATCTAACTTGGAACGCAGTGACATCCTTGTAAACCTGGGTTCATTGCATCCAATTGGGAGTAATTTTATTCTCTGACTTATTATTGATGCACAACCCTGCATACTTTGAGCGATTTGAGTCTGAGATCAACCTGATTCTACCGGGTTATTTGATTCTGTATGCAGCACCATCTACTGTCATCAAGTGAAATTATAATTGTTGATTATGATGTTGGAATTATAGTTAATTTTTCTATGTATCTAATTATTTATGCTCAATTAAGCGTAATAAAATGAGTATTTATATATACTATTGTTTGTATTGATTAAAAATAAAAAAATGCAATTTTTTTTTATAATTTGGGACCCATTAACTGATCCGGTTTTGGGTGAAAACCGGATCATTTAACCCATTAACTGATCCGGTTTTCACCTAAAACCGGATCATTTAACCCATTAACTGATCCGGTTCTTATACACAACCGGATCGGTTATTGATTAACTGATTCGGTTTAGGACTGGATTAGTTAATTATTGTTAACTGCTGCTAGCCCACCCCATCCGGACCAAATCCGGAGCGGTTAGTCCGGTTTTGACCGGATCGGATGAGCTTTTTTCCACCAGTGATTGTCCCTCTCTCTCACCACTGCCATTGAAGCTCGAATCGAAGAACCGCTGGCGCGTTGAGTAATTCGTAGCTTTGGGTAAGTGATAATCTCTTCTTTTGTATTTTTTTTATTTAGTAATATTTGATTGCAACTGCTTCTTTGTGTGGTTTATCTTCATGGTAAAAGAATTTCAAATTTCTTTAAAAAAAATTTCAAAAGATTTGAATTTTCTGTAAATTGTTTGATTTCTTTGTGTGTTGTTGATGCTGTTGTGCTAGGCCATTGGTTAATTAGTTCTTTTGTTTGGCATAGGTTGTGTTGTTATGAAAAATTCTGTGACCCTAACTTTTTTCCATGGAGGTACTTTTAAGCGGCATAAAATAGGGCATTTAGAGTATGTGGGTGGTCAGGGTAGGACATTTCAGGTTGACCCAGATGAATTGTGTTGGTGGTATTTTTTAGAATTGGTGAAAAAATGTGGGGGGTATAATTCCATTGATGAAATATATTACTTAGTCCCTGGAAAGAGCTTGGATGAAGGGTTGAAAAGGGTGTATGCTGACAAAGAGGTTCTTGTCATGGCTGAGATTGCAATTAAAAATAGGTGTACTGATTTGTTTATGAAACATGGGATTGATCAGCCTGATGTTATTTTCTCAATAGAGGGAGACTGTGGTCCAAACTGTGAGGTGGGTGCTGATGTAGGTAAAACTAGTGAGGAGAATACAACTGTTTTTAGCATTCCTAAACCCAATGCAGCTGGTGGTCCCCCAAAGAAGTTAATACCTCAAAGGAAACCTAAAAGTGGAAGCCCACTTAGGACCAGTTCTAGGCTACGTGATAAATCCCCTGAATTGTTTATTATACCCCCATATGAGTTCTATTCTGAAACCCTAGAGTCAACACCCATAAGTGGAAGCATACTGCTTCGCTCCTCCCCTTCAAACACAACTCGCCCCTACTAAATCTTTCCCTTGAAACACAAGCGCCCCTCCTACTCCTCCCCCCTTCAAACACAACCGCCCCTCTCGGCTCCTCCCCTTCAAACAAATTTGCTCTTGTTCCTCCCCCTCTAGAAGCACCCCCTTCCTCCCCCTTCAAAAGCTCCCTGTGCCTCCCAAAGCTTCGCCCCCCTTTTGAAGCACCTCTTTCTACCCCTTCAAACACACCGTTCCCCCACCTTCATCAACCACAAACCCCGGGTCCTTCATCAACCTCTAATGTAACAAAACTAGGCAAATCAAACCAAGAACAACCCGAGAGCAAGACTTCACACCAAATCCCTCTAAATACTTTCGACTATGATGATAGAGCGGAAAGTCCAATTCCCTATTACCAATTATTTGGAGATGTAGATGAAAATGTTTCGGATGAGTCTCGATGTGGGGTATTACCCCGAATCGATGGTTAAGACATTCCTTTGAGTGACCTAGATCTAGAAGAAGAGGGCAAGAAACAGATGAAGAGGAGGATCCGGATGAGCACATAATACATTAGTTTGGTGCTGAGGTTGATGACAGTAGTGATGATGAATTAATAACAGCAAGGGAGAGAGTTAAGGGTTGTACAAGCAAGTTATATGAACTTGCACAAAAGCTACAAAAGCAGGCAGCATTAGGTAGATTAGGTACTTCCACATCAGGGGGGAATACATTAGATGCTAATGTACAAAACACTGATGGTGCTGTGAGTGAATATGAAACCAGTGATGGTGAAGAACTAACACCAGGGGACAATGATTAGGAAGAGGAGAGTGGGAGAAGGAGGAGACAAAGGAGAGTGACTGTTAGTGAGAATACAGATTTCACAAACTTTGAGTGGAAGGTTGGATTAAGGTTTCCTAATAGGGAAGCTTTTAGGAGGGTTGTATGCAAGTTTGGTAGGGTTCAGGGGAAAAACCTCACCTTTGTCACAATTAATAAAAATAGGCAACAAAAATTGGCAATGAAGTGCATGACTGGATGCCAATTTAGGTTGTATGGGTCATGGGACTCAAGAAGAGCTTGTTTTGTGCTTAAATCTGTAGATCATGGTCATATTTGTACAAGAAATATGGAAAGAAACAGGCAATTAAAATTATCTTGGATGGTTGCTTAGTTCCTTGACATTTTCAAGGCAAGGCCACACTGGCCTGCAAAGGAAATAGTTGAGACAGTCAGGAGGGCTTTTAGGGTAGTCATAAAGAAGGACCATGCATACAAGGTGAAGTACCATGCACATAAGATGCTATATGGGTCAATGAAGGAACACTACAACAAGTTAGGAAGCTATATTGCAGCACTGAAGAATGGCAACCCTAACACAGTGATACACCTGATGAACAACCCAATCCAAAGGGGTCCAGTTTCTGTCTTCCAAAGAATATTTATGGCTTTGATGGAATTAGGAAGGGCTAGATTGAAGGCTCCAGGAGAATCTTATACATAGATGTATGTTTTTTAAAGACTTTCCTAGGGGGACAATTGATGGAAGCTGTTGGGAGAGATGGAAACAATCAGATGTATCCAGTGGCTTGGGCTGTAGTAGAAGGAGAAAACAATGACTCTTGGGACTGGTTTTTCAAACACTTGCAGTCATGCTTGAACATGGGAGAAGGCAATCAGTTGGCCATTATCTCTGATGAGCATCAGGTCAGTAGTGTTTGTATTGCTTACCTTAAATACTATATGTGTGTATTATTAGCTTTGTCTGCTTTTGGTGCTTATGAATTATTATTGCTTGACTTAAATACAGTCCATATTGTCTGTTGTTGCAATAATATTACCCAATGCTGAGCACAGACATTGTGCTAGACACATCTTTGCCTACTGACATAAGGGGTTCAAGGGTGATGAAATGAAGAATCTTTTCTGGAGAGCTGCAAAAGCCTACAATATGGCCGAGTACAATGAGGCTCTAGATGAAATGGCGGCCCCCGAGCATATAAGCAGTTGATGGGTTCAAGGGTTACAACCCCAAAGTCTTTTGTAGAGCATACATGGACACAGATATAAAGGTAGATGTTATTGTCAACAACCTTCTTTGAGACTTAAAACGGATACATTATCCATTACAGTAACCAAACACTTGATACACATGCTGGAAGACATAAGGACAACCTTGATGCAAAGGCTTATTGTGAAAAGGACTGAAATGGAGAAGAGCACAACTCAAATATGTCCTGCGGTGCAAGCCAAATTGGAAAAGAATAAGGAGTATGTTGCCCAATGCTTCCCTATATATATACCATCATCTGCCACTGTCTTCCAAGTTACTCACAATATGGACATAATCCTAGTTGATTTGGAAGGAAGAAGTCGCTTTGTAGAAGATGGGATATCACTGGGATACCCTATTGTCATGCAGTGGTATGCATCTTCTTTTACCACCACAAT
The DNA here is from genome assembly GCA_947648045.1 of Beta corolliflora. Taxonomy (NCBI): domain Eukaryota; kingdom Viridiplantae; phylum Streptophyta; class Magnoliopsida; order Caryophyllales; family Amaranthaceae; genus Beta; species Beta corolliflora. Next base: position 197,327 of record CANSZD010002747.1, read on the forward strand.
GCTGAAGATTATGTGGCAGATTGGTATAAAAGAGATGTGTATCTCAAATAATACACATAACTTAATACCTCCCTATGTGGGGGAGAGACACTAGCCTAAGGTGGACTACCCTCTCCTACCACCACCAATCAAGATAGGCGCAGGCAGGCCAAGAAGAAACAGGGAGGAAGGACCCCCGAAGAGAATCCCAAGAAGCCCGCAGGCCGACAAAAGTGGGAGTGGAGATGCATTCCAACATCTCGCAGATCAAAGAACCACAATAAGAGAAGATGCCCCGATAAAGGGAATGCTGAAGCCCAAAGCCCAAACAACCAAAAAGGCGAGAGACCCGCCCGACCTTCAGTTACAACAAGTGGACCTACACCAAGAAGCAAATGCATCCCAACCTAGTCACATGTCTGCAACTACACATCCTTCCAGGACTGGAAGAAATGGCAGAGAAATCAGGGGTGGGAGGGGATCCAGAGGTGGTAGAGGAAGAGGTAGTAGAGGAAGAGGTGGTAGGGGAAAATGTAAGTTGTAAACCCTTTATTACCTCTTAATTTTAACTGTGATTCTGTTAGGTCTAACTAGTTTTTTTTTCTAAGCTCAGGTCCCTCATGGTGTTGGTGTCTTTGTCACACCGGATGGAGCTACCTATCTTAATGTAAGTTCCTTAAGTTTGTTATTTAGGCATCTCTTCTGAAATGAAGAGCTAACACCTACTCATTGTGCAGGATAACTTGCAAAATGCAGCTTTTGTGCCTGATTTCAGCAGTCAAGCATCAACATCCAACAACAATGTGGCCAACAACAACTAGAAACATCTCTTACTTAGTTATTTGTTGTCAACTTTTTGGCGTAATCTATGTATTACTGTATTGGCTATCACGGTATATTTTGGGTTTTTTTTGTGAACTACTGCTAGCTGTTAAGTTCTATGTACTGCAAGCAATGAAGTTAAATGTCATTTTATGGCCCTGTTCAAACTTGTCTATTCTTGATCTCAAATATAGTACTGCAATGTATGGCATTTGACACATAAATTAAGGCACAAAATGCTTCATCATATCCATTAACTTGGGTTTTTGAAGCCCCATCAACTTACAACCAACACAGTTCTTACAAGCATAACAAAATCCTACCACAATGAGAACCACCCTAAGCCCTAACCACCATAAAATCTAACTTCACTCCAATCCTAATACATGATAAAGAGAACAACAATGAAGAGAAACCAAGACAGTCCTAAGGCCAGTAATGCTAGCTTTCTCCCTTTGAATACTTAACCACTTCAACACGCCCTTGCATCATTTTTTCCCTCAATCCATGCATTTCTTCCTCCATTTTCCGTTTCTTCATCATAAGTGTTTTTAGTTTCTCCATTAATTCCTCAAATCGTAATTCAAGCTCAGAAAAGCTTGTCACTTGCTCCAGGAGCTTGGCTTGCATATGTTTTCATCCCATACAATTTGGTTCCTCAAAATCGCTTTTCCACATGAAAAATTCACACTTTGTAGGATCCTGAAATCAGATAAAAAAATAACAGAATTACAAATTTCGAATGACTAATTAATTAAAAAGACTGTAATTTTAAGACGATACTCATTGGCCATTTTGAGCACCCATAGAATTGCTTCCTGCTATTTTCACCTCTTCTAACAGTTCTAACCTTTGTAGGAAGGTGACAGTGGCATACTAGGGAAACAACTGTTGAAGCAGGTCATGAATTTACTGAGCCAGATCCACAAGAATTTTGTGCTGCCATGGCTTAATGTGAGGAAGAAAGAGAGATTTTGGGTGAAGGTAAGGAAGAAATAGAGAATGGCAATAACTCACCTTTACATAGGTCAAGGGGAGAGTTTTGGAAAAAAACACAACACGTGAATCAACGGTAACAAGCACGTGAGGGGGTTAACCTGCTACAACAGGTGAATTACCTACAAGGACCAGAAATGGAAAAAATGATGCAAATAACAGACCACTAAAAAATAAACTTTAGTTGGGACCAAAAGTGGTGGAACGCCCATAGTTAAGACTGTTCCCATTAGTTTTTCCATCAAATTTAACAATTCGCAGAACATATTTTCCATCCTAATTTGGGCGACACTAGTCATAAGTCATAACATGAAAAAGATAATATCATACATATTACATTATACATCCACGCATTTTTAATATCAAAATAAAATAAACACAAACTATTTACTTATTAGTAATCAATAAGCAAATAAACCTTTCCATAATAATTATAAAACTTAACAAATGTAAGTTAGAAATCATTTAGGAAACTTTCTTATTTTAATTCAATTAAAATTTATATATGGCAATATCAATTATTAATTAAATTGCAAATATTGGAAGTATTTTTATTATGCTCGAAATATTCCTTTAAAAAAAGCAAATTAATTTTTTTTATTAATGTTTTTGACCGTTGACCAGCAGCAAAAGGCTGCCAACAACCATCACACCACCATATGCTCACCACTTACACGAGCAGATATGAATCAAGTTGTAATCCCCCATAATTTTATGAATTTTATAAATACATTTTAATGTATAATTATATATATTTTAATGTTTAAATAATTTATTTCTCAAAAAGTTGACTATTTGAAAGTCAAAAGAATTATTTAATGATTTGAAGTAATTAAACATTTTATTAAGTCATACTTTGCAAATTATTTAAATAGTTTAAACATCTTTGAGTTTAGTAAAAAAGATTTTAAAATGGGTTAGAGGAACCCAACTATGCCAAGTGCCAATCATTAAATGAGTATTGAAAGCCCAAACGCAATTCCCTAAGCCCACAAGGGTTAACTATATAAACTCACAAAACCCAAATTTTTCCCCACACTTTATTTTCTCTCTCTTCCTCCTCCTTTTTTTCGGCTCTCCTCTCCTACTTCTCTCTCTCTGTCTCGGTTTCTTCTCTCTCCTCTTCTCTTCGGCCGACCACCACCACCAGCCACCAAGGCGGTAGACGGCGGCTTGGCGCTCCTCCTCGGCGTTGTCTTCCTCCCTCCTTCTTCTTTTGGTTTATTTCTTCCTCCTCTATTTTTATTTAATGTTAAGTTTATATTTTTAAGGATTAATTTAATGTTTTAATGATTAAAGTTTATAGTTTGATGATTTAAATATAAATTTCAGATTATGTAATTTATATAGTGAAGTAATTAAAATTTCGGATTTATTAATTATGTTTAAATTAGGGTTTTAAGTATCAAAATATAGATTTTTAGGGTTTTATGAGTTGAAAAATCATAGTATGATATTATAGTTTATGAAATTGGGTACTCCTATGTTTATGATTGTGATTAAGCATGTTTTAAAGGGTTTTAAACACATTATAAGTTGCTGAAATTTTTATTAATATGCTTATGATGGATTTTTGAGGATTTTTAATGACTAGTATAGTGGTACTATACTAGGAGACATTAATAGTGAAGTTTTAATGGTTAAAAAGGATTTTAAACACTTTTAAAGAGGGTTTAACATATTTTAATGTTGCTGAAATTTTGATTAAGTATTGATTAGTGGTTGTGTTGATAATTGGTAGGCGAAGATTTCTCCTTAGGCGATTTCTAAGATTGTTAAAGTGGACGCGCATTTTGTCTACACAAGATACGTACATATCTATGTGTTGGTTGGATTAGTATAATGTCCTAAGGATGGCATTGGTGTAGTATCATGTATAGGGAACTATTTATAGTTCATATATGATTTATATTCAAGTGGAATTGCATGTTTTATGCCGTTGTGTGAAGCATGTTGATTATGTTTGTTAAGTCATGTTTTTATGGATGATTGATGCAAGCATATGAGATTGGAAACTTTATTTTATTAAGTAACTTGAGGACTGAGGGCCTTATTTGGTAAGTTGGTTTTTCACCTATGGAAGGTTGGTTGATTGTTGACTTGGATCAACAAATAATTAATGGTTATGGAGTTTATAATTGGAATTATTCTTGGATTGTTAAGTTGATGATCACCTTATCTAATCCTAAGATAAAAATGAAAGTTTATGTATCCTTTTTTTTTTTTTTTGGTAAACTGTAAGTATTATACCAAAAATGCATGAAAAACCATCTTTGAAATACAACCTAAATAATCACACAACTAACACAGAATCATCACCCAACTACAACCACCGTAACACACAATGCAAACAAAAACGACTAGTTACGGTTCGGTTTGAGCCGCTCAAACCAGTCCCCTATCTATAACACTCCATCTCTCATTAATCAAACCATTAATTCTACTACAAACCTCCTTTTTAATACAAATTATAACTCTCAGAGGACAAGGAACAGTTAATTCCCAAAGAGCTTTGTTCCTAGCTATCCAAATATGGTAGACTGTAGTAGCAAAGGATACATAACAGATCTGCTGCAGTCTTTTCCTTCTGTACTTTCGACCCCATTTCCTCCAGCAAGTGTATATACATTCATTTGGTGCAACTGAAATTCCAAGCCACTCCATGATACCAGAAACTACCTGTTTTCCAAACATGCATCAGAAGAAAAGATGATGACATGACTCAGTAGCTTGATTGCATATGGTGCATTCTTGCTCATCACATATACCAGCTAAAGCCAACTTCTCTCTTGTCTTGAGCTTCCCAGTAGCCACCAGCCAAGCTATAAAAGAGTGCTTGGGAACATTACAGCTATTCCACACCCAATGACTCCATCTAGGCCTCTCTTTATCCCCTTTTAACCAATTATAACCATCTCTGATACTATAAGGCTTTGCAGCATTATTCCACTGAGTAGCATTGCTATATCCAGTCCTCAGTATATCTCTCACCTTGCATATGTTTTTCCACCCCCAACTAGCACTAGCAGGCACCTGGTATTCCCTCTAGTTTGAGTCTTTAATATAGACTGAATGAACCCATCTAATCCATAGAAGGTCAGCCTTGTTGGCAATCTGCCACACATACTTGCCCAAAGCAGCCTGATTCCACAATTGACAATCTCTAATACCAAGGCCACCCCTGTTTTTAGGCCAGCACATATCATCCCATGCAACAGGAGGGGTCTTGGTTAAGACAACTTTGCCTTCCCATAGAAACGCTCTACAAATTTGAACAATCTTGTCCAAAACACCTTTGGGCAGCAAGAACACTTGAGCCCAGTAAGTATGCAAACTAATGAGAACAGAATTGATCAAGACACATCTACCAGCATATGATAAATGTCTAAATCTCCAACAGGTAATTCTTTTCACAATTTTATCAACCAAAACATCACATTCAGATTTAGCAAGTCTTTTGGAGGAGATTGGAACTCCCAGATATCTGAAAGGAAAAGTCCCTCTTTTAAAACATGTAACCTGCAGAATTCTATCTTGTACCTCCTCCTTGACATTGCCAAAGTAGACAACTGTTTTCTCTTGGCTAGCAAACAATCCAGAAGTATCTGAAAAAGTCTTCAATACTCTTTTCATCAAAATGGCAGATTGAACTTCACCTTTACAGAATAACATTAAGTCATCTGCAAAGATTAAATGTGTAAGCTTCAATGGAGCACATCTATAGTGAAAAGCAAACTTCTGCATCTTGCTCATCTTAGACATCAACCTAGAATAATACTCCATGGCTAAGATAAATAAAAGGGGAGAAATAGGATCTCCCTGTCTTAACCCTCTTTTGCCAACAAAAAAGCCACATAAATTACCATTAATACTCAGGGAGTAAGAAGGAGAAGTCACACAAATCATCACCCAGTTAACAAATTTTTCAGGAAACCCAAGTTCCTTCAACAAGTCTTTTAAAAAGTCCCAATTAAGTGAATCATAGGCTTTCCTAAGATCTACTTTCATTGTGCATCTAGCTGGTCACTTTTTCTCTTATAATGCCTTAACATATCCTGACATATAAGAATATTATGGAAAATCACTCTATTTTCCACAAAAGCACTCTGAACAGGATCAACTAAGCCAGGAAGAACCTCTTTCAATCTCTTGCAAAGAATTTTGGAAATGATTTTATACAGCACATTGCAGCAAGCAATGGGTCTGTATTGAGTTACATCCTCAGGTTGATCACATTTTGGAATCAAACTCAGAGTAGTAGCATTAATCTGCCTGAGAATTCTGCCAGTATTGAAAAAAAATCAAGAACAGCTGCACATATGTCAGTTCCAATGGTGTCCCAAGAATGCTTGAAAAATCTACTTGAGTAACCATCTGGTCCAGGAGCCTTCCCATCATCAATATCAAACAAAGCCTCTCTGACATCTGCTGCATTGAAGTCCCTTTGTACAGTCGAGACCGTACATCATTTACTCGTTGCCTTCACTAATCACACTTCTACCGATATGTTTTTTATTGTCTTGCGCAGTGCCAAGCAGCATCTCATAATATTCAGTAAAAGCTTGCTCAATTCCATCCTGTGAATCAACCCAAGCACCCATCATATCTTTGATCTTATACACATGGTTCTGGGCTCTTCTATTTTTTAAGCAGGCATGATAATATATGCAGTATTATTATCTCCACCTTTCAACCACTCATCTTTAACTTTCTGTTGCAAATAACTCATTCTAGCCTTATTCAGGTCATTGAACAAGTTCCTTGCATTTGCTTCAACCTGGTGGAGGATACTATCACAGGGATTCAAATGAACATTCTTCTGAGCTTCAATCATTCTCTTGTAGGCAATTTCAGCTTCATTCTCAATGTTAGAAAATCTAGTTCTATTAAGAACTCTTAGATCTTATTTCAACATTTTTAGCTTCTTAACCACCTTAAACATCTCACATCCTTGCACAATCTTCTGCCACCCCTGCTCGATGATCCCATTATATAAAGAATCATGAGTCCACATGTTAAAAAACTTAAATGGCTTAGGTTCAGAATTCCTAGGCAATTCAAGCTGAATTAAGCAAGGACTATGATCAGAGACACTCTCTGGCAAGAAGTTAGCAAGAGAGTCTGGAAATTGCTCACTCCACAACTCATTTACAAAAACCCTATCGATCTTAGAGAATACTCTATCACCACCCTCCTTCTTGTTAGACCATGTATAAAAAGGACCAGTAGTCTCTAACTCAAGCAGAGCACAATCTCTAAGACATGCTCTTATTCCCTTAAAGTGCGGTGCTCAACTCTAGGAGGCATCTCTTCTTCAAATTCAAGCGATAAAAGGGAGCTCTCTAAAGCCTTCACGCAATTCTCTTCTCAACCTGAAAAGAGTTAGTGCTAGATCTCGATCGTACTGCAAAGGCTCTTGGTTAGTAGCACGAGTAACAACCATAAACCACAATGCAAGCAATACAATCAAAATGACGAAACTACACTAATTACAAATAAGTATCGCCTTGTTCCCCGGCAACGGCGCCAAAATTTGGTAAGCGTTTGCCGTGTACTCCTAACCAAATATAATTAACCTACTCTCATGCATACTAAACAAGTATAATGGAAGTAGGGATAGTATCCACAGGGAACAATGGAACTTGATCGGAAATTAGTGAATTAAGGACCCTAGTATGTGCTAAGGCCAAAGTAACCGAATTGGGGGGTTTTGGAACAATACAAGCAGGCTAAACTAAGCACAGTATTAGAATATGAAGAGATTACAATATAAAAAGGTCTTGGACTCGATTAGCATCCACCCTAACCTAGTTTGTGATCACGAAATCTTAACCCCCGACACTTCCTATGGTCACCTATCGAGAAGTCTAGACTTCTATCCTCCTAGATCGTGGCTAAACACACGATCCGCGTGGTTTGAACCGCTCTTACTATGCCTTCACTCAAATGAATCGCACTTAAGTCCAAACCAAAGTAGCATTAAGGTCGAGGAACACGATAGGATTACTAATGTTATCAAAGCAATAACATTCAAATAATAAGCAATGCTTCTCTAAGTGCAAAAGATTAATGTTCAGCATTTAATCAAACACCTAGTATGCTACATGGAGCTAGGAACACAACAATCCGATTATGCACCTAGAATTAGCATTAGATGAATCACACAACAATACTAGTAACGTTCCTAGCAAAGATTATGCAAACATCATGAAATTAAATACAAGAAGCATCACAATGATCATAGAGAAAGTAGAGGATAAGAACTTCTCACAAGTAGATTAGAGCTTCAACAACCAAATCCAAGATAGATGTTTAAGCTAGCCAAGCCATAGGATTCATTACAATTCTACAAAAGAAGAGAGGAAGAAACCCTAGAAAGAAATCTACTTTTTTTCTCTCTCTAGTTGCTCTCACTAAAAACTAAAACTAAAAAAACTTAATAACGTAACCCCCAAGGGAGGAAAAGAAAACAAAAGAAGCAGCCGACACAGGGGTCGCGACTCGCGACAACCCTCGCGACTCGCGATAATAGGCAGGTCGCGACTCGCGACACTGATCGCGGGCCGCGACGTTGAGTCTGCCTCAAAACCGCCAAAACAGAGCACAGAGGAAAAAGAGGAGAACTTGGCTTTTGAGTAAGCCATGAAGCTGCAGAACCATAATGAAGACGATCCTCGGACGATGAGCAAACCAAGAAGCTGGAACCACGGACCTCGGAACTCGGAACTCGGAACTCGGAACTCGAACAAAGCTCGGAAGCCTCGGAAGATGCGCCATAAAGGAACCAAGGACAAGGACCCCGGGGCACAAAAAGTGATCGGAGGACCAAGATCGGCCCTCGATTACGCCACCATGCAAACCGCTCCCTAGACTCCTCAAAACACAACATCCTCCGACAACACCTCCTAACATCAAAACTCTCCTAAATCCCGAAACTAAGCTCGAACCGACACCAAAAACGACCCGAAATCCGCCTAAGATTGGCGGATAACTTGGACACATCAAACTCCCCCACGCTTAAACCTTACTCGACCTCGAGTAAAAGAAAAAGAGAAATCGACACACCCAAGCACCAAAATACGCCATACCACGTCAACCTCCGGAATCGCCATCCACAAAACACAAAAGTCAATCGACAAAATCTACCCCAAAAGAATCCTTCTATACAAATGAATCTCGAATCCCGAAGGGTTTCGGAACACGACTATCAACAATGACCTCCCGATTCTAACCTACCCAAAATGCAAGGAAACTAAGGCACGAGGGCAAGTGATTCCCCCACACTTAGCTCCGAGCTCCAACCAAATCATGCCACAAGCAACAAAAGAGAAACGAGCCAAAAAGAGATGCACACCCCGCCCTCAAAAGACACAAAACAAGGACCTAATCTAACCCGAAAACATCGACTCCAATGCCACCACCTTATGACACCGACACCGACAAATGAGGATCAAAGCAAAAATATTTTTCTTTTTGTTTTTCTCTCTTTTCTTTTTCTCTCATTTTGCCTAGGAGCCCTTCCGGGTTTTCATCCTAGCTTCTCATTTTCATTCATTTTTTTTTCATCTCTCTTTTTTTTTTTTTCGGCTCACAAAACTCACCCGCTCAACTAGCTCTTTTTTGCATAGGTCGCCCTTTCGGGTTTTCGACCTATCCGAGCCCCCAATTTTACCCGAGTCGCCCGCCCTTGCGGGTTTTCAACTCAGCGGGATTCTTTTTTCTTTCTTCTTTTGTCACTTTTTTTTTTCTTTCAAATTTTTTTTATCAAAGTACCACAATATATACAAAATAAACCAAACAGAACAAACTAAAACAAGCTAAAATACCAACACATTTAATCAATCTCTCCCCCATGCTTATTATGCACATTATCCTCAATGTGGAAAGGACAAACACGAATAAGAGGGAAAGGAAAAGGGAAAAACTCTAAGAGCTCGAGGGCCCCCGCGCTCAAACTCGCGGGCGCCCTACGAGCCTCTCTCTCTGGCGGCGTATAATGCGCGCCGCCTCAATCTCGGATGTGGGATCAAAGTACCAGGAGTCCTGGTTCTCCGGTCCCTGGGGTGGAAAACGGGACACAAAGAAGTTGTTCATGGCCGAAACCATGGAACCAACTGAATAGATCTGGTCCTCCATCCCATACATCATATCTCTGCATCTCTCCCAAATCGCCCATAACCTTTGTATAGTTGCTCGGTTACTCGAGCCCAAACCGGGCGTGAGGGGAGGTAACCCTGCTCCTATTTGGTATGCTTCCGGAAATGCTTTGAAACCGCGGTATTGGAACTACCGTGGCTGAGGCTCGCCGAGGCCGAGGCCGAGGGCGAACCTGGACCTCTTCGGGGTCCCTCGACCCTAATTCCTCCGCCACCCCCGGGCATACCTCTCGTCGGGGAAGGAAGAGCTCCTCATGTGTGGTTCGCTCGGTAATGGCCACCCGCTCTGCGGTAAAGCCATATATCTGACATTTCTCGCCCCAAAGAGCCACACATACCTCGTCTCATCGCCTATGGTTTTGAAATGAAGCATGGTAATACTCCTCAAGGCAATGGTATCATAACAGTTAGAATCACGGGAATATCGAGCACTAGCCGTCCCCTAAAGGGGTCAATGTGGGGTTGTCCTTCTTATCCACGGAGCACTCGTACACCTAGTTGGGAGGCTAAAAGGCTAATCATACCCCCATACTCAACTTCCCGAGGTCTTCCCTTGACCGACCGAGCTAAGCACCTATCCACCTAAATTTTCACCCAATCAGGACATCCCTCCCCTTGAGGTGTCATGGCCCAAAGACATTTAAGGTCAAACTCCGGTATATTAGTGGGCTCTCCAGCACAATAGGCCGTCATAGACAAAAGACGGTGCACGTAGCGCAAGGCGGGGTGGGGGATGGCGCTACTCTTGCAGTGGCTATGCCACTTACTACCACCAGTGATCTTGTACGAAAACACAGTAGGATTATAGTTCTCAGTCTCTAGAAAGTCATCCTCAACCATGAAGTCCCAAGCAAAAGCACTCTCTATCTCAAGGAAATTCATTTTGTATTGGTTGTCATTGAGGGAGAAAGTGATATATTCAGATTCATCCTCGGTTTCAGCATGTTTTTGGAGGGTCGAAAGGAACTCGAGGGTGTACCGCTCATAAGTTTGGGCCAACCTTATTGAGAAGAAACTCAACCGAGCTAGCCAACCCCAATTTTTCAAGGGTAGGGTAATCCGCAAACTTAGTTTCTTGTATCACCCTCCCCGGTCTGTCAAGGCGGTCCCATCGCCTTTTAGCTTGGTCACTTAGCTTCTTAAGGCCACGGGAGTTAATTTGGGGGACGGGCTCGGTTCGGCTTCTCTTGCTCATTTGTTGGTGTTTTTGGGGTTTTTTTTTCTTTTTCAACTGATAAGAACTAACAACAGCAAGGGTTTGACACAAGGACACAAATAAGAACACTCTTACACTCCAAACACCCTCCACACAACAATAACCAACCACCAATTCCCAATTGAGTTCAATAATCACAACAACAACACCACACAACCCAACAACTTCAATCAACAACTACAAACAATGTCTTAATGAAACAAGCTACAACTCTACAATTAAGCAAGAACAAGATATTTCAAGCAAAATCAAAGAGAAGTAGGAAAGAGTGGGTGATACCGAAATGGAAGTGAAGTAGTGTTATGTAGGGTGATTAGAACTCGTGAATAGCTCCCCTAAGCATGTAGAATGATCCTCCAAGCTTCAATTTGGATGGTGTTGCTTCAAATCAAAAACCCCCAAATTCTAGGGTTTGGTAGAATTGGACGATTTTCAGAAATTGTGGGAAGATTATGGTGGGAAGGAGAGAAGAAAGTAGGGAATTTGTGTAGAAAAGTGAAAAGGAGAGTATTAAAGAATAGATTGAGAATTGGTTGTGAAGATTTGAGAGTGGGAGATGAGAGGTGGGTGCTTGAGAGATTTTGAGAGAAAGAGAGGGGGCGTCGCGAGGTCGTCGTGTGAAGAGGATGAGAGAAAGAAAAAAAATTGAGCTTCGCGTTTCTTTTTAACAAAAGTTAGAGCCGCCTTCGCGAGTCGCGATCAGTGTCACGAGTCACGACCTGATGATTTCGCGAGTCGCGACATTAATCGCGAGTCGCGACATTAATCGCGAGTCGCGACCTGCCTGTTTTTGGCTCCAACCTCCCTCTTCACTCTTGTCCACCTATCACTCTCATTTTTCTTCACTTTTGCTCGCATTCCTTGCGCTTGATTTGCTTTGATTTCAAATGCGAAACAACTCTCGGCTTTTGATACTCACTCATCAACATTTTTACACATAACTTCACAAGTCATGAACTTTCCTTCTATTCCCTGCAAAATAATCAACCACAAGCATAATATCTTCCAAAAACCAAAAGAAAACTAACTTTATACACTATATACAACAAGCTCGTTTATTTACCGTCATCGACACGACTTACAACTATAAGGTCTAACCATAGTCCGGGTCACCGAGAGGAACATCCTCGGCCCCAGCCTGCTTGAATCCTTCAAAGTACGGCTTAAGCCGCTGCCCATTTACCTTCAAAATCTTGGAGGTGGCTTCACTTTGGATTTCCACGGCTCCATGTGGAAACACTTTCACGACAATGAATGGCCCGATCCACCTAGAACGCAGTTTTCCTGGAAAAAGACGTAGGCGGGACTGAAACAAGAGGACCTTTTGGCCTACTACGAACTCTTTTCTTATTATTACCTTGTCATGCCATGCCATAGTCTTTGCTTTGTAAATTACTGCGTTTTCATAGGCCTCGTTCCTTATCTCCTCCAATTCTTGCAACTGTAGTTTCCGATGCAATCCAGCTTCATCCAAGGCCATGTTGAAGTTTCTAATGGCCCAATATGCTTTGTGCTCAAGCTCCACTGGAAGGTGACACGACTTTCCAAACACCAATCGGTATGGTGACATACCAATGGGGGTTTTATAAGCTGTCCTATATGCCCATAGTGCATCCTCCAATCGCAAGCTCCAATCCTTCCTACTTGGATTCACCGTTTTCTCCAAGATTGATTTGATCTCGCGATTGGACACCTCCGCTTGGCCATTTGTTTGTGGATGGTAGGCCGTGGAGGTCTTGTGAGTCACATGATACTTTTTCAAAGCCGCACCTATGGTTCGATTGCAAAAATGAGTTCCCTTGTCACTAATCAATGCCCTTGGAATTCCCAAACCGCAAAATATGTGAGATTTCACAAAATCTCGCAACCACCTTAGCATCGTCGCATGCAGTGGCCTTAGCCTCCACCCATTTTGATACATAATCCACTGCTAAAAGAATGTACATGAAACCAAAAGAGTTAAGAAATGGCCCCATAAAATCAATGCCCCAAACATCGAATATTTCACAATACAAGATCGAGTTTTGTGGCATTTCATTTCTTTGGGAAATATTCCCAACTCTTTGACAATTATCGCACGACTTACAGAAATGGAAGGCATCTCTATTCAAACTAGGCCAATAAAAACCACAATCTAATACCTTTCGAGCAGTTCTCCTTGCTCCAAAATGACCTCCACATGCATGAGAATGACAAAAGGTGAGAATCGATATTACCTCGTTATCGGGAATGCACCTTCTAATGACTTGATCCGCACAATGTTTCCACAAATATGGATCGTCCCATACATAATGCTTTGCATCGCTTCGTAATTTATCTTTTTGTGCTTTTGAAAAATGAGGAGGAAATTTATTAGAGACAAGGAAATTCACAATGTTAGCATACCATGGACTAAACTCCTTAAGGGTGAACAAATGTTCATCCGGGAATTCTTCTCGAATTGGTTCTTTCCACGGTTTTTCAACATTCTTCTCTAAATCATAGGAAGACACCAATCTACTCAAATGATCCGCTACTAAATTCTCGGTCCCCTTTTTGTCTTTCACCTCCAAATTAAACTCGCTCAAAAGTAGAATCTGATACGCTCAAGTTATACGATGTTTTTGTGGTATTTTAGGTACACTTTGCTAGGGGATTTATTTGTGATTGTTAATGTTGCATGTAAATCGACCTTAGCGGAAGTTCGGAATTTTATATATTAATTATTGTTAAAGTTGTAAGTTCCGAGCTTTTGGAAGCATGAATGGTTCCACAACATCGTCTCACCAACCAAGCTCCGCCACAACCAAGCTCCGCCACAACCAAGCTCCAAGCAACCACATCGCAAGCATGCCCAGCACCCAGCCCAGCGCGCGCTCGAAGCAAGCTGCCCAGCCCAGCAAGCATCGCTCAGCGCCCAGCAGCATGCACCCCCAGTGCTCGCACCTCGCCAGCCCAGCGCGCCAAGCAGCACCGCAAGCCCAGCGCTTGCCCAGCTCGAGCTCGCACCTCGCGAGCATGGTCGCACCTCGCGACCTGCCTTGCTCGCACCTCGCGAGATTCCTCGCACGGTGCGACCTGCTTGGCTTGGCCCAGTTCTTCAGCTCGTGTAGGAAGGCAGAGTACTCTTCGCACGGTGCGACCAGACTCGCACCTCGCGACCCCTAGGTCGGTCTAAATGTCGGCTGATTTTTGAGCTTTAGTATAAATACTAAACTTGATTTTGGACCTAGGGGGCAAAGCCACAAGGAGAGGGAGTTTCCAAACTCCACTCCTCTCTTGTTGTCTTCTCTTTTTAGTTTTTATTTTCTAGTTTAGTTTTTGTAGATTTCAATTATGGGATTGGCTTATGCTATGCCAATTGTAGCTTGAACCGTTCTTGAACGAGATTAATATGGAGCTTCAAGCATTATTGTGAGATCTTTCCTCACTTTCTATTTAGTTCCTTTGATTATGGTTTAATTTCTATGCTTGCTTTCTATGATTTTTGCATAATTATGCTAGGAACGTTACTAGTTTGATTGTGTAATTAATCTAATCCTAGATTTAAGAATAGAATCGGATTGTTTTATTCTTTTATCAATTGGTAGCAAACTAGGGAGTAACTTAGATGCAGATCGTCTTGGTTATTTCTTGGGGAAATTGAATTAACTGTTGAATGTTTATCGCTTGTATGACGTTAGCGGTGTCTGTTGGTTCTCTCGTGTTTATTCTTTGCTATTGGATTGAACTTAGACGCGATCGGACTAGGTTATCCTTTGGTTAGGGTTTTATAGTCACGCTGATCGTGCTATTCAACTAAGAATAAGGAGAATGCGAGATTAATTCTCAACAATAGATAATTATGGAAATAATTAGAGTGGAGGTTCAAGGATCGATAATGAATTGAAGTGTATGTTAATCGGATTCAAGATCTTCCTATAATTGATTTCTCATCTTGTTTATATGCTAGTTAGTTGTAGTTTAGTTATAATCTACTTGAAACCCCCCTTTGTTATTATTATTAGGTTTCTCGGCCCTTAGCTTAATCTAGGTTTTGAGTCACGCTAAGTATTAAACTCGTCCCTGTTTCCCTGTGGATACGACCCCTACTTCCATTATACTATCTTAGTGTAAAAGAGAGTAGGAGAAATTTTATCTTTGGCCGGGTGCGGTGCACACGACACATCCGCGCCCGCCAAATTTTGGCGCCGTTGCCGGGGAAACGGTGTTACTAGTTTGTATTTAGTGTGTTTTTAGATTGTATTGCTTGTGCTCTTTGTTTATGGTTAACACTCGTACTACTAACAAAGAATCTTTGCATTACGATCCCGAATTAGAATTGACTCTTTTCAGGTGGAGAAACATTCTGCGAGAAAATTTTCAAGAATCATCTTTTAACGTTGAAGTGGAGGAAGAGATGCCTCCGAGAATTGAAACTCATACCTTGAGGGAGCTCACGGCTCCTAACCTTGATCAACAACCATTGTGCATCTCATTTTCGGCTCTTAATGAAGGCACTAATTTTGAATTGAAGTCGGGGTTGATACACTTGCTTCCTTCGTTCCATGGGCTCAATGGAGAAGATCCAAACAAATTTCTTTCGGAGTTTCACGTGGTTTGTGCGGCATGAAACCAAGTGGAGCAAAGGATGAACAAATCAAGTTGAGAGCTTTTCCTTTTGCTTTGAAGGATGGAGCTAAAGATTGGTTATATTATCTTCCTCCGGTTGCATTTCCACTTGGGTTGAAATGAAGAAGCGATTTCTTGAGAAGTTCTTTCCGGCTTCTAAGTCATCAACATTAAAGAAGGAAATCAGCAATATTGAGCAGAAACACGATGAGTCTTTCTACGAATATTGGGAGAGGTTCAAGAGACTTTGTGCTAGTTGTCCATATCATGGCTATTCGATGAAGACCTCATTTTGTACTTTTACAATGGTTCTTCGACGAAGATGTGCGAATGGTGAATCTTTGCTAGTGGAGGTTCTTTCATAAACAAAACCCCATTGCGGCTAGAGAACTCATTGAAGAACTAGGCGAAGGCTCGAGACGATTCGAGTAGAAGATCGAATCATCGTAGAACAAATGTTGAAAGTCCGGGTTCTAGCTCTTCAAAGACCGAGGATCAAGTACAAGCTCTTACATCGATGATGCGTGAGTTCATGGTAAAGAACAATAGAGTTCAACGGGTAAAAGCTTGTAAAATTTGTTCTTTAGATCATTATACCTGATGTTTGCTCTCGGATGCAAGAAGAATTTAGGGAAGAGGTCAAAGCTGTAGGTTTTCAAGGCCAACAAGCATTACGGAGACATGATCCCTACTCCTATGCTTCAGAGCAAGGGAGGAGAGATCATTCTAACTTCGCATTTGGCAATCAACATCAACAGCATGACCTACTATGAGGCCCAACCACACCCTTATCCTAGGCCCCAAGGCCAAGACTCGAGCTCTAGCATGTCCCTTTGAAGAATTGTTAAATGTTTTAACTAAAAATGTGACTAACATGCGGGGTAACATGGTGCGGTTCAAGAGAAAACTCGATCGAGCATCAAGAACTTGGAGAACCAAGTAAGCCAAATTGTAGGAGTTTGTAACCAAGTTAGAGGCTAGGGATTCGATGAGGTTGCCATCCCAAACAGAGAACTCAACCCTAAAATGAACGTGAGTGCTATCACATTGAGGAGTGGAGCGGAAATTGCAAGCAAAGAGAGGTTGGTGGTTCGAGACAAAGAGATAGTGGAAGAGGTGATCGAGCATGAACCGACAGCCAGATTGTAAATCATTGCCACCTCAACAAAGAGGAGAAAGTCCAAAAATCACCTCCTCCACCATATGAACCGAGCCACCATTTCCCGAGGCATTGAGAGAAACCCGCAACGCAGAGCGCAACAAAGACATTTACGAAATCTTTCGTAAATGTGAGGTAAACATTCCCCTTTTTGATGCTTTAAATCAAGTACCTAGGTATGCTAAGTTCCTTAAAGAATTGTGTACTTCGAAAAGAAAGCAAAAACGAAAGGGAGTGCATAAAGTGGAGGCTAGCGAGCATGTCTCTGCTATCTTTCAAAAAAAATTACCTCAAAAGTGCAATGACCCAGGCATGTTTACCATCCCATGTACTATAGGTGACACCATGTTTCCTAAAGCCATGTTAGACTTAGGTGCGTCAATTAATGTGATTCCATATTCATTGTATAAGTCTTTGAAACTTAGCAATTTGCATGAAACTGGTGTGGTGATTCAATTAGCTGATAGATCCAATGTTTATCCTAGGGGTAAATTAGAGGATGTGTTAGTTAAGGTTGGGAAATTGAAATTTCCTGCTGATTTTTATGTTTTGGAGATGGAACCTGATAAGCATGCTGCCCCCATCCTTTTGGGGCGACCTTTCTTGAAAACATCTTGCACTAAAATTGATGTTTGCGCTGGTTCTTTGACCATGGAATTTGAGGGAAAGGTAGAGGCGTTTAAAATCAATGATTCTAAGCCTTTGATTAAGGATGATAACCTTCTTTGCTCTATTAACATTGTTGACTCTGTTTTGCATGATGTTCTTGATATTGAGCGGGGTTGATGAGTCGATTAATGTTGATGATGTCTTGGTTGAGGATTGTGCGTCTCCTACTAACATGCGAAGTTATGGTGCCTGGGAGTTGAAAGAGCGGAAAAAGCCTCCCGATTTACCACCTTGTTTTGAAACCGAACCACTAACGATGCATTGCAAGACTTCTTCTCAATTTGTTTTGGTGTACTTGCATTGGAGGTTGACATGGAGCCACCATTGTCACATATGGAGCACAAGCCCAATTTTTGAGCTCAAGGTACTAAGTCGAGCTCACGACTTTAAACAACAGCGCTTCTCGGGAGGCAACCCGAGACCCCTTTTATTTTCTTTCTTTTTCTTTATTTCTCATCAAATTTCCACCACCACAACAAATTTTCTTTCACCCACCGCCCACCCACTAAAAAGATCCACAACCAATCTTAATCCGCTTGGAACCAAAATCCACAAAAGAAAACCCGTTGGGAGGACTTCAATAGCTAGGAGTTGGTAACACTAGAGGATTTAGATTGTTAATGTATCTTTTCGATCTCTTAAGCTAGGTGCAAATCTCAAAAATTTGAATTTTTCTGAGTGATTCGAGGGAGAGGGTTGTGAGTTGATTTATGAGATTTGAGTTGGTGTTGTTAAGAAGTTTGAGTTTGACGGATTGCTTTTCATGATTTTTGAGCATTCGATCTTCGATTTACCCGATTTTCAAATTTCCCCCCTTTTTCAGTTTACTTTTTCTTTTAATTGTCGACACATTGAGGACAATGTGTAGTTTAAGTAGGGGGGAGGGTATTCTCATTCTCATGTATCTATGTTGTATATATTACTTTTAATTTGAATAAATATAAAAAAAAAAAAAAAGTGATGAAAAGAATCCCGCTGAGTTGAAAACCCGCAAGGGCGGACTCGAGCAAAAATGGGGGCCCGGATAGGTTGAAAACCCGAAAGGGCAACCTATGCAAAAAAGTGGCTTATATTGAGCGGGTAAGATGGTGAGATGCAACCAAAAAGAAATGTGTGAAGCTAGGATGAAAACCCGAAAGGGCTCCTAGGAAAAATGAGAGATTAAGAGAGAATTTTGTACTTTGAAAACTCATTTGCCGGAGATGGTGTCATAAGGTGGAAAGCGTTTTCGGGTTGGGTTGGTTATTTCATCCTTGATTTTGTGAAGATTTGTTTTGGCTTTCACATTCTTTTGGTTGATTGTTTGTTTTTGGGAGTAAGCATGGAATTTATCCCTTTTTGTCTTCATTCCATGGCTTGCTATTTTAAGTTAGTTGTTGTAGTAGTAGTTTTAGTTTATCTTTTGAGGTTTTAGGCGAGCTGTCATTTTGATTGTGGCGTTTGAGTGAGTTCAACTCCTTTGAGATCCTTCAGGATTTAAGCTCACATTTTGGTTGTCGTTTCTTTGGTTATTATTGTTGTCGCGTCTTTGTATATTTCAGGTGAGCTTGAATCTAAGTGTGGGGGAATCATCGTCCCTTACGTTTAGGTTTTGAGCGGATGTTGTTAAGATGTGATGATGATGATGTAGTTGATGGGGAGTGTAGGTTGGTGTCGATAACTTGGGCGATGATTTAATTGGTATTTCTCATTTTTGAGTTTACTCGAGGTCGAGTAAAGTTCAAGTGTGGGGGTATTTGATACGCTCAAGTTATACGATGTTTTTGTGGTATTTTAGGTACACTTTGCTAGGGGATTTATTTGTGATTGTTAATGTTGCATGTAAATCGATCTTAGCGGAAGTTCGGAATTTTATATATTAATTATTGTTAAAGTTGTAAGTTCCGAGCTTTTGGAAGCATGAATGGTTCCACAACATCGTCTCACCAACCAAGCTCCGCCACAACCAAGCTCCGCCACAACCAAGCTCCAAGCAACCACATCGCAAGCATGCCCGAGCCCCAGCCTAGCGCGCTCAAGCAAGCTGCCCGGCCAAAGAAGCATCGCTCAGCGCCCAGCAGCATGCACGCCCAGTGCTCGCACCTCGCCAGCCCAGCGCTCGCGCAGCGCGCCAAGCAGCACCGCAAGCCCAGCGCTTGCCCAGCTCGAGCTCGCACCTCGCGAGCATGGTCGCACCTCGCGACCTGCCTTGCTCGCACCTCGCGAGATTCCTCGCACGGTGCGCACCCGCTTGCTTGGCCCGGTTCTTCGGCTCGTGTAGGAAGGCAGAGTACTCTTCGCACGGTGCGACCGGACTCGCACCTCGCGACCCCCTAGGTCGGTCTAAATGTCGGCTGATTTTTGAGCTTTAGTATAAATACTAAACTTGATTTTGGACCTAGGGGGCAAGGAGGCCACAAGGAGAGGGAGTTTCCAAAACTCCACTCCTCTCTTGTTGTCTTCTCTTTTTAGTTTTTATTTTCTAGTTTAGTTTTTGTAGATTTCAATTATGGGATTGGCTTATGCTATGCCAATTGTAGCTTGAACCGTTCTTGAACGAGATTAATATGGAGCTTCAAGCATTATTGTGAGATCTTTCCTCTCTTTCTATTTAGTTCCTTTGATTATGGTTTAATTTCTATGCTTGCTTTCTATGATTTTTGCATAATTATGCTAGGAACGTTACTAGTTTGATTGTGTAATTAATCTAATGCTAGATTTAAGAATAGAATCGGATTGTTTTATTCTTTTATCAATTGGTAGCAAATTAGGGAGTAACTTAGATGCAGATCGTCTTGGTTATTTCTTGGGGAAATTGAATTAACTGTTGAATGTTTATCGCTTGTATGACGTTAGCAGGTCTGTTGGTTCTCTGTGTTTATTGCTGCTATTGGATTGAACTTAGACGCGATCGGACTAGGTTATCCTTTGGTTAGGGTTTTATAGTCACGCTGATCGTGCTATTCAACTAAGAATAAGGAGAATGCGAGATTAATTCTCAACAATAGATAATTATGGAAATAATTAGAGTGGAGGTTCAAGGATCGATAATGAATTGAAGTGTATGTTAATCGGATTCAAGATCTTCCTATAATTGATTTCTCATCTTGTTTATATGCTAGTTAGTTGTAGTTTAGTTATAATCTACTTGAAACCCCCCTTTGTTATTATTATTAGGTTTCTCGGCCCTTAGCTTAATCTAGGTTTTGAATCACGCTAAGTATTAAACTCGTCCCTGTTTCCCTGTGGATACGACCCCTACTTCCATTATACTATCTTAGTGTAAAAGAGAGTAGGAGAAATTTTATCTTTGGCCGGGTGCGGTGCACGACGACACATCCGCGCCCGCCCAGAATCCACTTGATCAATCTTGGCTTGGCTTCTTTTTTCGTCATTAAATGACGAAGAGCTGCATGGTCAGTATATACAATAACTTTTGTTCCAAGCAAATAAGATCTAAATTTTTCCAAAGAAAATACTACGGCTAACAATTCTTTTTCAGTAGTAGAATAGTTACGCTGAGCCTCATTTAGTGTCATGGAAGCATAATAGATAGCATGAGGTGCTCTCCCCACCCTTTGACCTAACACCGCTCCGACGGTGTAGTCACTTGCATCGCACATGATCTCAAAGGGAAGAGACCAATCAGGTGGTTGTATAATTGGAGCCGAGACGAGTCTTTCTTTCAAAGTATCAAAGGCACTCTTGCAATGTTCGTCAAAAGAAAAATCCACATCCTTTTGCAACAACTTACATAAAGGAGATGAAATCTTCGAAAAGTCCTTGATGAACCTGTGATAAAAACCTGCATGGCCAAGAAAAGAACGTATTTCCCGAACATTAGTAGGATAAGGCAAAGATTGAATAGTGTCTACCTTAGCTTTATCTACCTCGAGTCCTTTTTCGGAAACCACATGGCCTAAAACAATCCCTTTTCGCACCATAAAATGGCACTTCTCGGAATTCAACACAAGGTTAGAATCTATACATCTTTTAAGCACAAAAACTAAGTGTTGCAAGCAACTGTCAAAAGAATCCCCATGTATAGTGAAATCATCCATAAAAACTTCAACAAACCTTTCGACATAGAATACACTCATCATACATCTCTGAAAAGTGGCAGGGGCATTGCATAACCCAAAAGGCATGCGCCTATATGCAAACGTGGCAAAAGGACACGTAAATGTGGTTTTCTCTTGATCCTCTGGCGCAATAGCCACCTGAAAGTACCCTGAATAACCATCTAAGAAGCAATAGAAGGCATGACTAGCAAGTCTTTCAAGCATTTGATCAATAAATGGCAAAGGAAAGTGGTCTTTCCTAGTCACAGCATTCAATTTACGATAATCAATGCAAACACGCCATCCATTTTGGATACGTGTAGGAATCTACTCACCATTTTGGTTTTCCACAACAGTTACACCCGTCTTCTTAGGCACAACTTGGGTAGGACTAACCCATTTGCTATCGAAATAGGGTAAATCATACACTGCTTGGAGTAATTTCGGAATTTACGTTTCACTACCTCCATCATAGATGGGTTTAACCGGCGTTGTGGTTGCCTCACGGGTTTCACGTCATCTTCCACCAAGATCCGATGCATGCATGTGGTAGGACTTATGCCTTTGATGTCGGCAATCGTCCATCCAATTGCTTCTCTATGCTCCTTAAGAACTTCAATAAGTCTTCCTTCTTGCTCCTGGGTGAGCTGACTTGAGATGATCACTGGTAATGTTTCTCCTTCTCCAAGGAACACATACTTCAAATCATCGGGAAGTGGCTTCAATTCCACTTTTGGGGCCTGCAAAACAGATGGTAACAACTTCTCTCTAGGAATGGTGAGTGGGACGGGTCCAAAATGAAAAGGGACCATCGGAAGCTTGTCTTGATCTTCCAAAACCTGCACTATTTCCTGTAAATTAGCGCTTAAAACATATTCAATTTCATCATCTTTCAAATTATGCTCAAGAGCCACCTGCAATTCATCTTTACCATCAATTTCAAACACGTCCTGCGAAAAAGAGTCAATCACATCTATAGAATAACATGAATGATCATCACTTGGAAATTTCATGGAATCATAAATGTTGAACTCTACTGTATCTCCATCAAACTCCATAGTAAGAGATCCACTATGTACATCAATTTTAGTCCTAGCAGTTTTTAAAAATGGTCGTCCTAACAAAATAGGGGTCGCATGTTTATCGTGCTCCATATCTAGGACATAAAAATCGGCAGGAAAAATCTGCTTATCAACCTTAACTAACACGTCTTCCACTATTTTCTTAGGATAAGCATTAGAACGGTCAGCTAACTGAATCACAACACCTGTTTCATGTAAGGCACCTAGCTTTAAAGACTCGTACAAAGAATAAGGAATTACATTTATAGAAGCCCCTAACTCTAGCATAGCCCTTGGAAACGTGGTGTCCCCAATCACACAAGGTATAACAAACATGCCTGGATCACTGCATTTTGGAGGAAGTTTCTTTTGAAACATGACATACACATGTTCGCTAACCTTAACCTTTTGAGCTCCCCTTAATCTTTGTTTTCTTTTGGTAGTGCACATTTCTTTAAGAAACTTTGCATACCTAGGAATTTGTTTTAAAGCATCTAAAAGGGGAATGTTTACCTCACATTTACGAAAGGTTTCGTAAATGTCTTTATCGCACTCCTTTCTTCGAGTGTCTTTCAGTGCCTCTGGAAATGGTGGAACCGGCTCATAAGGTGGTGGTGGTGGTGGTTGCTTAGATTGCTCATCTGATGTAGATGACAATGGCTCGGCATCAGGCACCGATTCATAAACAACAACCTCTTCCTCTACCTCTTTGTCTTTAGCGGTCTCTTTATCATTGCCCTTTAGTTCTCTTCCACTTCTTAGTGTTATGGCACTTGCATTTTGTCTCGGATTAAGCTCCGTTTGAGACGGTAGCTTACCCGAATCACGGGCCTCTAATCGACCCACAGCTCCCGAGACCTGACTCATTTGCTTTTCCAGATTCTTTATGCTCGAACGGGTCTCCTCCTGAAACTGAACCATATTTCCCTGCATGTTAGTAACATTTTTAGTTAAAGCATTAATCATATCCTCAGTAGACATGCTGGTACTAGGTCCTTGTGATTCGCCTTGCGGCCGAAAATGTGGAGCTCCTTGCTCCGGTGGCCTCGAGTAAGGAGGTGGTGGGCGGTTATATTGCTGTGGCGGCTGCTGGTTCCCTGATGAATTCCCGTACCTCAAATTAGGATGATCTCGCCATCCCGGATTGTAGGTGCCAGAATATGGATCATATCTTTTTTGGAAACCTTGGCCCTGAAAACCGGCCACCTTAACTTCTTCACTCGGTTCTTCTTGTAGATGAGGGCAAAAATCAGTTGGATGATTTGAAGAGCAAATGCCACAAGCCTTCACTTGGTGAGTTTTCTCTTTCACTATGAATTCTCGCATCATTGATGTCAGAGCTTGCACCTGATCTTCCAACTTAGAAGAACTAGAACCCTCGGCGACCACACGTCGAGTTCCAGACAATCTACTAAACTGCCTCGAGCTTTGAGCTCCTTTAAAGTGCGGTGCTCAACTCTAGGAGGCATCTCTTCTTCAAATTCAAGCGAAAAAGGGAGCTCTCTAAAGCCTTCACGCAATTCTCTTCTCAACCTGAAAAGAGTTAGTTCTAGATCTCGATCGTACTGCAAAGGCTCTTGGTTAGTAGCACGAGTAACAACCATAAACCACAATGCAAGCAATACAATCAAAATGACGAAACTACACTAATTACAAATAAGTATCGCCTTGTTCCCCGGCAACGGCGCCAAAATTTGGTAAGCGTTTCCCGTGTACTCCTAACCAAATATAATTAACCTACTCTCATGCATACTAAACAAGTATAATGGAAGTAGGGATCGTATCCACAGGGAACAATGGAACTTGATCGGAAATTAGTGAATTAAGGATCCTAGTATGTGCTAAGGCCAAAGTAACCGAATTGGGGGGTTTTGGAACAATACAAGCAGGCTAAACTAAGCACAGTATTAAAATATGAAGAGATTACAATATAAAAAGGTCTTGGACTCGATTAGCATCCACCCTAACCTAGTTTGTGATCACGAAATCTTAACCCCCGACACTTCCTATGGTCACCTACCGAGAAGTCTAGACTTCTATCCTCCTAGATCGTGGCTAAACACACGATCCGCGTGGTTTGAACCGCTCTTACTATGCCTTCACTCAAATGAATCGCACTTAAGTCCAAACCAAAGTAGCATTAAGGTCGAGGAACACGATAGGATTACTAATGTTATCAAAGCAATAACATTCAAATAATAAGCAATGCTTCTCTAAGTGCAAAAGATTAATGTTCAGCATTTAATCAAACACCTAGTATGCTACATGGAGCTAGGAACACAACAATCCGATTATGCACCTAGAATTAGCATTAGATGAATCACACAACAATACTAGTAACGTTCCTAGCAAAGATTATGCAAACATCATGAAATTAAATACAAGAAGCATCACAATGATCATAGAGAAAGTAGAGGATAAGAACTTCTCACAAGTAGATTAGAGCTTCAACAACCAAATCCAAGATAGATGTTTAAGCTAGCCAAGCCATAGGATTCATTACAATTCTACAAAAGAAGAGAGGAAGAAACCCTAGAAAGAAATCTACTTTTTTTCTCTCTCTAGTTGCTCTCACTAAAAACTAAAACTAAAAAAACTTAATAACGTAACCCCCCAAGGGAGGAAAAGAAAACAAAAAGAAGCAAAATGCACAGGGGGTCGCGACTCGCGACAACCCTCGCGACTCGCGACAATAGGCAGGTCGCGACTCGCGACACTGATCGCGGGCCGCGACGTTGAGTCTGCCTCAAAACCGCCAAAACAGAGCACAGAGGAAAAAGAGGAGAACTTGGCTTTTGAGTAAGCCATGAAGCTGCAGAACCATAATGAAGACGATCCTCGGACGATGAGCAAACCCAGAAGCTTGAACCACGTAACTCGGAACTCGGAACTCGAACAAAGCTCGGAAGCCTCGGAAGATGCGCCATAAAGGAACCAAGGACAAGGACCCCGGGGCACAAAAAGTGATCGGAGGACCAAGATCGGCCCTCGATTACGCCACCATGCAAACCGCTCCCTAGACTCCTCAAAACACAACATCCTCCGACAACACCTCCTAACATCAAAACTCTCCTAAATCCCGAAACTAAGCTCGAACCGACACCAAAAACGACCCGAAATCCGCCTAAGATTGGCGGATAACTTGGACACATCATTAAGTCAAGGTCAGGAGACCATTCCTTAACTATCACTGGTTTACCATCATATAAAATAGGTCCAGCAGACATTGCAAGATTCTTAGAATCCACAGTTCTAAATTTCACCATAAACAAACCATTCTTCAACATTGCAACTTTCACAATCCCAAAATTTCTCCAAATTCTTCTAATAAATCCATTAATAATACGGAAAGGAGGTTTAACCCCCCAAATATAGCACACAACAGCAGATTTCCAGTATTCTAATTCAGTTTGAACATCGTCCATGGTAATGGTCACAACATTATTACTCACCGTGGCACCAGATTGTGCACCAGGCTGATCAGCAGGTTTTTCCAAATTTAAACCCTCCTCCACAATATTATGAAACAACGAGTTTCTCCAATTAACAGGAATGGATGAATTACCTGTGTTGCTGGCTAGAGTCTGCATAGGATGGGGTGATGGATTCACCGCTGAAGTGATTCGAACCGGAGTTCGAACAGAATCAACCCAGCTTGCAACTTGATCTCTAGCTGCTATAAAAGCATTTCGATCCTGAATCGACACAATATGATCAATTGAAGCATCTGAAAGTTCTTCATCCGATGACCAACTCAACGCTACATCATCCACCATCTCATTAATGTTCTTCTCCTTCCGCGCATCAATTGATTGTGGTTTATTGACAGTCTGCTTACTAGATTTCGCATTCTTAGCACCACCATTTCATTTTTTCGAACCTTTCGCCATTGCTCCAGCTTTCACTGAGGTTCAAAATCAGGTGATAATGGTACCGTTGTATACCAAATAAAGAAAAAATAAATTTAATATCGTTGTGGGCCATTGGCCCACGTATCAGATATTAAACTGATAAGAACAAATACTACACTTGATCTTAGCCAAAAGGCCGAGAAAGGTATCAAATAAAAAAAGTATTAATCACTTAAAGTGGAAAGTGAATAGCAATAAGCTTTAGACTTGTGCACGTTTGATGTGTTGGACTAGTATGAGTTGGAGTACATGGTGGTAGCCCATGGCTTTTCTTGGGACCGGATTAGATAAGGTGATCATCAACTTAACAATCCAAGAATAATTCCAATTATAAAAGGTTCCTCGATATCGTTGGTCAGGGGAGTACGGAGTCGCGCCCGTACTTCGTCTTCTAAGTTGAAGACTGGTTTGGTTTGGACAACTCTTTCCATTGCATATTCAATCTAAGTTATAATTAATTTGAGTTGTAGAGTCAAGTTTAGTAAAGTAGTCTATTATATTATTATATTATTATTTATCTTTGTCTTAATGTTCATTAGTATCATGTTTGGTTTTATATTTGTTTACTATGTAGTACTCAGCTTTGCTGATTACGTGCTTTTGTTGTGTATGTTGATCATGACTATGCCTTATTGATCCTGTGATGACCCATTTGGTGAGCAGTCTCTCGCGATCAATAGTACATTATCCATTTCAGGTTTGGAGATGATGCATCATGGGTTCGGGATTCGTGGAGAGCTTGTGTTAAACTTTTATACTTTAGGAAAAATTGACACTATGGGGCTCAACTATGAGCGGTTTTCTTTAATAGGTCTCAACTATCAATAATCCAGTGGCAGGCCTAACTATTATATGACCCATTTTTATTTGGACCTAGCAGGTTAAGTGACCTGCTACTTCAGGTAATAAGGTCACGTGACTTTAAAATCCCTCTCCTTCCTCTACCCCTCTCCTTCTTCTTCATCCTTTAGACCTTTACCCAGAAATTCACCCCAACTCATTCTCTCTCATCTCAAACCCATAAATCCCCACTGCAAAAAAAAAAAAAACAACAGGATGGAGCTTCGAGCAGAACATAAATCCCACTGCAAACCCATAATTATGAACCCATAAATCCATTTATTCAATTCCAATAATGAACCACACCAATTAACAACAACAGGAAGGAGTTGACTCCAAATCACCCCCTTGTCGATTTGATACCCCAAACCCCAAATCCCTCACCCTGTCATTCTTTCTCTCTCCTAGAAACTCCTTTTCCCTCTCAAACCTTGCCCCTTTCTCTTCGCAGCTTCGCGCACCTGTCGTCGGCGTTCCATGAGCTTCGAGCGCTGATGGAAGGAGATGATCGTTAATGATTCTACATTGAGTAATGCAGAGCACAATGAGTTGTTGAGATGCGCTTCTCTGAGTCGTGCGCCCTCGTTCTCGAGCCGGTGTGATTTCGATCGACGAGTTGAAGAGGAACGAGGCGACGACGACGATTTCGAGCTGCCATTTTAGTCGTGGAATCAACAATTGATTGACATGGACAATCAGCTTTTCTTGCGAATCCGCCATTAGAATGGGGAGTTGAAGAGAGAGAAAAGAATTGGGGAAAGTTTGAAGATTTGAGGAAATTTTTGCAGCGAAGTTTCAACTGCTGCTCGATTAAGTGATGGTGCGTTAGTTTTAGTTGATGCTGTTGAAGGTGTTCATATTCAAGCTCATGCTGTTTTAAGACAAGCTTGGGAATGAGAGTTATGCGTCTTTCGATGTCGAACACAGGGTTAATGGAGGGAGGGATCAAAGTCAATTTCTTGCTCATTGTTTAGTTCTTGATGTTGCATTTTTAAGCTATGAATTGAATTTGATTATGACTTATGAGTTGGAAATTGATTTCTTACTTTGTTTTGTTGGTAAAGGAATCAGTATGGTGGTGGTGGTGCTGTTGAGAATGGTGGCGGTGGTGCTGTTGAGAATGGATGTGTCGGTGGTGCTGTTGTTAGGCAACAGCGTGGGAAGGGAGAGACAAACAGATGGGGATTAGGGAAGAGAGGGGGAAGGGGAGATAGAATAAAGACTTAAAAAAAAAAATGAATTAAAATAATATTAGTTTACCTATTCAACAAGTCATAAGTCATCTGGGCCTAATAAATGACAATGCCCCCTAAAGTTAGGACCTTTACTGGATTATTGGTAGTTGGTACCTATTAAAGAGAACCGCTGATAGTTGAGCCCCATAGCATCAATTTTTCCTATACTTTTATAGTTGTTTTAATTTGGTTGACTTTGGTTTGGTTGACTGTTGACTTTGGTTTTTGGAGTTTGACTTTTGGTTGACTAAGTTTATTATTTTTAAAGATGATTATTGTTTTCCGCTGTAAATTTCTGAATAATCTGATACGTTGTCACACGGGCGATAATACTTTGATAATTCTCTGAGTTTTATATTAAAAAGGTATTTTGGAAAATAGAGAATTGTTGGGGTGTTACACAAGCAAGCTCCAGCGAGCCGCCACAAACAGGACTGCCGGTCAGCACCAAACCTCGTCGCACATCACCGGCCTCACCGGCCAGCTAATCGTCAGTAGACGCTGGCAGCAAGACCGACCAACCTCGCTAGCAACTCACGAGGAAGGGTAGAGCTGCGCACGTCGCACGCGCGCCGCCAACCCTCTCGCACTTGTGATGCCCCTCTCCGCCCTTTTCCGGTTCCTCCCGCCAGCCACCATAGGTCCACTGTCACCGATGGGTCACCCAGCCATGGTTGGCTTCCTTTTAAATTTATGTAACAATTTACATTGAATTTAAACTAATCTTTGTCCAACAATTATTTAAAGATTAAGGATTTAATTAAGTTTTAATAATCCAAAAATTAGGGCAGAAATGTTGAATCAATCAACAAATCTTACACAAATTTTTAGGTTTGTTGAAATTATATTTCAATGCATAATCTTTAGCAACATTAAATCAACAAGAATTCAAAAATAGGGCAAAAATCAAATAATATCCAAAAGATTCAGAAAATTAACAATTAAATTCCGAAAAAGTCGAAAATAATTTTGGGGTGAACAACTGAATTATCATAACAAATAAAATCAAATAATTTAATTGTTATTGAAGGCATGATTTTATTCGCCTACACGGTGTGAGCGCATATTTAACTACCCCATTGTTAAGGTTTTATAAAAAATATTTTCGAAGTTTCCAACAAGTCTTTAGAGGAAGACCCATAAACCTAATTGGATATTTATGAAACTTAGGAACATCTTAGGGACTTATCTAATATAGATTTCCCCGTCATAACTTCATTAATGGTCATGAACCAAAAAATGAGTTCGGGGGTGAGGGTACGAACACGGTCCTGAACCACGTTGTCCATTGCTGGCCTCTACTAAATATCAATTCATAATATTTTTTTATGCAAAAGAACAACCAAATAATATTTCAGGCACCCTAAAAAACTATTTTAGGTCGGTTTATTAAACACATAAAGGACTACTTTTTTGGTGGTATGTTATAAAACAAACAAGATTACTGGGTTACTAGCAGGCTGTTTAAATTATCTGATTAGTGTTAGAACAATAATTTAGGTCTTGATTAACATTAATATACAAGGTGATAAATATTGCAATCAGACAAAAAAAATAATATTTATGAAAAAGAAATAAATATATTACAGGGAGTTAGTATAATATACAAAACTTACTGTAGCAGGAATATATTAACAATGTACGAGCCTTAAAAATAATAAAAAATAATTAAAGAAAATAAAGATTTTTAATTTGTTTGATCTTGAGAAATTATACCTCCGTCTGGGTCGTTGATTTGTACGGATCTTGGAAAAGAATTATTGTACGATCCTTAAAAAGATTTGTATTTGTCGCGTTTGATATTGGTCTCGTATATATGGTTGTAATAACTTTGGTACAATAGGTGCAAGTATTTGTGATAGAGCGTGATGAATATGGTGGTGATGATAGGTATAACTTATTGGCAGTAGTTTATACTTTATAGTATTACTTATTTGATGTAGGTTTCAGTGATAAAAGGGTGATGATGAAGATGCTTAGTAGAGATAAGGTGTGATTAGGCGATAGAGTTAGGCGAGAGAAAGTATAAGTTAGGGGTAGTATTAGGAGGTAAGGTGTTAGGCGGTGAAGATTGTATGACATTAGGGAGTATTGTGGCGTATTGGTGTGGTGATGAACTAATGTTAGGGAGGTGTTAGATGATGATGAATGACGGGAGATTGTAGTTAGGCGTATGAGGGAGTTGTGCCGTGGGATTTTGTGAAGTTATTAGGGTATCATATTTGTAGGAAGGTAATTCCTTGAGTATTATTGCTTTCAATAGTCAATATATATACAAGTATACTAACGTAATCTAAGGCAATACAAAAGGAAGGTAATTATACATTACCATACATAATATATTATATACAAATATAAACATATTCTATCACACCCCCGCAGTCAAAGCGGGAGGAGGTCGTACGCTGAGACTGTCCCGAAAATCATCAAAAAGTACACGCGGAAGCCCTTTAGTGAAAATATCTGCAATTTGATAGCGGGACGGAATATGTAAGACACGGACTTCGCCACGGGCAACTTTTTCACGGACGAAATGAATGTCCATCTCAATGTGCTTAGTGCGCTGATGCTGAACGGGATTACCGGATAAATAGACCGCGCTCACATTATCACAATAAACCAATGTGGCTTTTTGGATAGGACAATGAAGTTTCAATAGGAGATTCCGTAGCCAGCATGATTCAGAAACAACATTAGCAACCCCTCTATATTCGGCTTCGGCACTGGAACGAGATAGTGTGGGTTGTCGTTTAGCAGACCAGGACAATAAATTGTCTCCAAGAAATATACAGTAACCCGAAGTAGATCGACGGGTATCAGGACAACCACCCCAATCAGCATCGGTATATGAAATGAGTTTGTCAACAGAGGATTTGTAAAGATGGAGACCAAACTTAAGGGTACCATGAACATAGCGCAAAATGCGCTTTAGGGGCGCCTATGTGCTCATTTCGCGGGTCATGCATATGAAGACAGATCTGCTGGACGGCATAGGAAATATCTGGACGAGTAAATGTAAGATATTGCAATGCACCTGCAAGTTGGCGGTATTGAGTGGGATCTGCGTATGGGGTATCATTGGCAGCACCAAGTTTGGGTTTTGTGTCAACTGGTGTTTGAGAAGGGGTGCAATTGGACATACCAGCCCGTTCAAGAATTTCCTCAGCATATTGTGTCTGTGAGAGGAATAAACCATTTGCAGTGCAAGGACAATGGCAATGCCCAAGAAAAACCGAGAGGTCCAAGATCTTTCATAGCAAATTCAAGGTCCAAAAGATGTATGATAGATTTACGAAGAGCATCTGAGGAAGCAGTAAGAATGATATCATCCACATAAAGAAGTATATATGCAGTATCAGTACCTTTCCTGTATATGAACAGAGAATGATCAGATGTGCTGTGAGAAAAACCAAGAGTAGCAACATAGTCCGTAAAACGTTGGTACCAAGCACGCGGAGCCTGCTTAAGACCATAAAGAGATTTCTTCAAAGTACATACATAATCGGGATGTTGTCAGGTCTTTGAATCCCATAGGCCGATGCATATAGACCGTTTCATTCAAATTTCCATGTAAAAAGGCATTTTTCACATCCAATTGATGAATAGGCCAAGAATGTGATAACGCAAGGCTAAGAACAGTCCGTATAGTGGCCGGTTTTACAACCGGACTGAAAGTTTCATCACAGTCCACTCCTTTCTGTTGTGACCTGCCATCACCTACAAGACGGGCTTTATGCCTCTCAAAAGAACCGTCAGAATTTCGTTTATGACGAAATATCCACATGCACCGAATAATATTCACATCAGGGGGGCGGGGTACCAACTCCCAAGGGGATTGGGTTTGGGCTTGGAAAGGAAGGGGGCCAGTTGGGTCAGTAGGACTTGACTGGCCGGGGAACATCACACTAGGTGTGATGCGCTGGGCATTAGAAATAGGAACACGTGGGCCTGGCTGCACAGGAGAGGGAGGAGAATGAGAATTGGGCCTAGATTGTGCGATTTGTGGACTGGGCACAGGAGAAGGTGAGGGAGTGGCATTTTGGTGCAGTTGATAAGCTAAAGAAGGCGTAATATCATTATTTAGGAAGTCATAGTCAGTGGGTGTAGGGGTATTGATAGTAGAAAAGGGAAATTGATTTTCATCAAAATGAACATGACGACACACAATGATTTTGCCACTTGACATATCATAACACTTATAGCCACGGTGATTAGGAGGGTAGCCAAGGAAAGCGCACGGGGTGGATCTTGCTTGGAGTTTGTTGAGGGTAGAAGAGGGGAATAAAGAAAAACATAAACAACCAAAAACCCTTAATTGAGAATAATTGGGATCCGTTTGATAGAGGGCTTGAGTGGGAGAACGGTATCCGAGGACTTTGGCTGGTAATATGTTTAAGAGATAAGTAGCCATTTCAAGTGCATGATGCCAAAAGGAGGGTGGCATAGAAGAGTGGGCAAGTAAGGTTCGAATGATGTTGTTTATAGATTTTATGTGGCGTTCAACTTTACCGTTTTGAGGAGAGGTATGAGGGCATGATAAGCGGAATTGAATTCCATTTTGTGCAGCAAGAATTTTGAACGGACCATTAACAAACTCGGTACCATTATCACATTGAACATTCTTGATGGGCCTTTCAAATTGGGTTTTAATTAGATTATGAAAAGCTTGAAAATAGGTGTATACTTGGGACTTTTTAGAGATAGGAAAAGTCCATAGAAATTTAGTAAAGTCATCAAGAAATAATACATAATAACGGTGCCCCAAAGAGCTTGGAATGGGTGATGTCCAAATATCACTATGAACAATATCAAACGGTAAAGTTGTAAACGTCATAGAATCATAAAACGGCATTTTAGTGTGCTTTCCAAGAGGACAAGAGTAGCAAAATGAAGGACGGGCCTTATTACATTTAATCAAATTGTTTGTTCGAAGAGAACTAAGCACGACATGGCCAGATGGCCTAATCTATTATGCCACAAGTTGGGCGATAAAGCAGAAATCTTGAATGAAATGAAGATGAAGAAATGGCCCGATCATTGAGAGGATATAGGTCCCCTGTGCTATCACACCGCATGATTTTGTTCCCCGTCCGTAGGTCCTTAATAGAAAAACCAAAAGGATCAAACTCAACAGAAACCCAATTATCGGTGGTAAATTTTCTAACGAAATAAGGTTTTTAATGAGTTTAGGGGCATGCAAGACATTGGTGAGGTTTAAGGGAGGGTTAGGTGGGGGAGAGGTGCGTGCTTCCATAACCCAAAATCGGGATCAAATGACCATTGCCAACAACAATGTTATGATTATTGCTCGAATTAAAATAAGTTGAGAGCGTACCTTGATCTCGCGGTCATGTGTGAGGTAGCACTCCGTGTCCATATACCAATTACCATCCGGTTGGGAGAGAGTGAGGGTGTGCATTGCAGCATCGATGTCAGTTGGAGTGTATCCAATAGTGGAGGGAGCAAAGGAAGCATTGTAAGCTTGTGGACGAGGACCGAGAACACCAGGTTGATTTGGTTGCATTGACCGAGTAAACTGCCAAGGAGTAGTGGGGTAAGGGCATGGAGGGATCGCCCATTGTTGTCCCCAAGTAGGATACACTTGCACATAAGGTTCTGGCCGGCCACTACCTCGACCACCGCCGCCGGGTCGGGTGGCTACCGCTCGCTGCCGCGGTTGTTGGTGTTTGTCTTCCCTTTGTTGTTCTTTTTCCCACGATAATTAGTAGTTCGCCCATGAGAATTATTAGAAGTGTTTGAAGGAGAAAGATCATCAGAGGAGTGAGTGGTAAGTAAGGCAGTGGAAGCAGACTCTTGTTTCGCACGTTCATTAAGAACTTTTTCCTGCAAACCAAGCTTAGAGCGAACAATAGCAAAACTGGGAAGAGTTTTCTTATTTTGTATGACATCAACAAAACTTGTGTATTGCCCATTGAGGCCTTGGAGCAATTTTAAGACAAGCGCATGGTCTGTAACAGGAGCCCCGACGTTAGCTAATTGGTCGGCCAAGCTCTTGAGACGATTGCAATAAGCGTTGGTAGAAGTAAAATCAGCAAGAGAAGTTTCAGTAAACTCTTTATTGAGATAGAGAGCACGAGAGTGTTTGTTGTCCTGAAACAAATCCGCAACGCTTTCCCATGCATGCTCCGCCGAGTCATCATCAATGAGAATGGAATGAAGAATGTCAGAGGAAACAGTGGCATAGATCCACTGTAAAACGGCAGCGTCGAGACGCTTCCAAAGTGGAAGATCAGTAGTTTTGATCTTCTCATATGCTTCCTTCTCTTTGTCATCTGTGGGAGGGATAATATGTTCAAGCACATCATGAACCCGGGCTTGAACTTTGAAAAGAGCCGCCCAAGAGTGATATTGGCCAGATTCCATGTCCAATGTAAGAGGGATGAGGGATTTGACATTTGTGATGGCTAAGGCAGGGTGAAATTGGGGTTTGTCGGACATGATGAAGAAGGCTAGAAAAGGAGGAAGAGAGGAGAGAGGGAGGATGAGAAGGAGGCTAACGGTAGTCAGGAGTAGTAAACCTAGCTGATACCATGTAGGAAGGTAATTCCTTGAGTATTATTGCTTTCAATAGTCAATATATATACAAGTATACTAACGTAATCTAAGGCAATACAAAAGGAAGGTAATTATACATTACCATATATAATATATTATATACAAATATAAACATATTCTATCAATATTAATAAGTTTAGGTATTAGAGAAGCAATAGGTTTCCGAAAACAATTAGGTTTCTAAAAAGATTATTTATGAAAGAGTTTAGAAAATTATTTTAGCAAAAGATATCTGAAAACACTTTGGATTAAGATGCTTTTTTTTATAAAAGATATTTTTTAAATAATTAATAAAACTAATTAATATAATTAATTAATCCTATTAATTAAAATTGGGCTAGAAAAGAGATTTTAGAAATTAGGCTTTCATAAAACTATTTTTTCAAGGTTTTTCAAACATTAGCAATTTTAAAACGTTTAGAAAGTGGGCTTACTAAAAACTGTTTATGAAAAAGGTTTTCGGAAATCGGTTAATAAAACGGGTTAGAATATGGGTTGGGTTTAAAATATTTTATTTTAGGTTTGTTCTTTATTCTTTCTTCGATCCGAACCAATTAGAGTGCGGTATTAGTCATAGGGTACTAAAATGGGGAGACACGATTATGTGTCTACAGAAGCCTCCACTTTGACTGAGGTTTGTAAAACCGAAAGTCAAAGTACACATTTCGGGATGGAGAATGATTCTAGATGCTCTGCAATCTAGGACCGTTCTTTTAACATCGGTACCTGCAATACAAGCATAAGTTTGCAGAAACAGATACGTATGAAAGACATTTGCAAAACAAGCATAAGTTTGCAAAATGAAAGGATATATGAAAAGGATATATTATGAGCAACGTCCGGCTCACGACGATATGAAGACCAGCGCTCGTTGTTGTTGCCTTCAGGAATACGAACCTTATTAACGCTAGTTTCCCGTTGTCTCGGCCCGTAGATAT
This sequence comes from Beta corolliflora, assembly GCA_947648045.1. Lineage (NCBI taxonomy): Eukaryota > Viridiplantae > Streptophyta > Magnoliopsida > Caryophyllales > Amaranthaceae > Beta > Beta corolliflora. The sequence goes on from CANSZD010002747.1 coordinate 233,515, forward strand.
TATGAGCTATATCTAGCTCATGACGGTGTGAAGACCTGTGCTCGCTGTTGTGTCGATCCGTAAATATTATGAGCTATATCCGGCTCATGACGTATGAAGACCAGCTCACTATTGTTGCCTTCTGAATACAAACCATGTTAACGCCCGTTGTCTCAATCCATAGATATTATGAGCTATATCCGGCTCATGACGGTATGAAGACCAACGCTCGTTGTTGTTGCCTTCGGAATACGAACCATATTAACGCCCGTTGTCTCGATCCATAGATATTATGAGCTATATCCGTTTCATGACGGTATGAAGACCATCGCTCGCTGTTGTTACCTTCGGAATACGAACCATATTAACGCCCATTGTCTCGATCCGTAGATTTTATAAGCTATATCCGGCTCATGACGGTATGAAGACCAGCACCCGCTATTGTTACCTTCAGAAGTATGTCGATACCTGTAAAATGTAAAGACCACAAATATGCTGATAAACTACTATGGAACATGCATATATGGCCTGTGACATGGGTGCTAGTGTATGGATAGAAAATGATTTGACCTATAAAAGGGTGATCTCTAGTACTTTAGACATAAAGGTGCTTGCCTGTGTGTGTGAGTGTGTGCATATGAGTGTGTGTGACTCCATGACTAATGCTAAGATCCTATGACTAAGGATGAAGGATGTATATAATGCTGGACATAGTGTTTGTATGATGCGAAATGCAGATATCACTAGTGGAAAAAACCTTATATGTCACAAGATAACAGATTCGGTTTTGAAAAAACCGGATCAGTTAAAATTAAGTGATCCGGTCATTTATCAAACCGGATCAGTAAGTTCAAGTTTTGTTGGCGCAAAAGTCTGATTAAATAAACTTATCCGGTCGTTTATCAAACCGGATTAGTAAATTACCCCAAATTAGTCTGGCCCAAAATGACGCTCACCAGCCCACAACCCACTTGAGTGCTTTCTTTTAAGCGCACCAGTCCTGATCATTTATCCCTCTTCTCTCTCTCCTCCTCTTACCCACAAAACCCTAAACACCACTCTCCTTTCTCCAACCCCTTTCTTCGATCGCTCCTCCTTCTCTAACCCTCCTCATCCGCCCCCTCTCTCAAACCCTAATCCCCCACTCTCCTCTCTCAAACCCTAAACCCCCACCCTCTTCCCTCTCTCATCCACTCTTCTCCAGTCAAATCCTAGTTCTTTCTCGTCGTCATCGACGCTGCTACGTCGTCATCAACACGGAAAATCTCATCTTCGTCGCTCGTCGTCATCAAGGCAAAAATCCTTGTTCTTAATAAGTCATCGACGCTAAGAGATTGATAAAGGATGATGTGAAGAAGGAAGAGATTGAGAAAGGACGAAGCGAAGCGAAGAAGGAAGCGATTTCGTTTGTATAATATTTGTTCATTGTTGTATAATTTTGTTCTTTGTATAATTCGTAATTTTTTGCAATTGTTCTGTATTTCTTTTGTATTTTTCTGTAATCTTCAATGTTCAATTTTTCGTTTTTTCTTTTTTTAATCTGAGATATTTACAGAATTTTTTGTAATTTTCTATAATTTTTCTTTTTTTCGTTTTTTCGTGTTAATTTGAGATATTTACATAAATTTTTGTAATTTTCTGTAAGTTTTTGTGCTAAGCTAAGACATTTTTTTGTAGTTAATCTGAGATGTTAGATTAAGTGAATGTGAGATTCCTCAACTAGTTTACATAATTTGGGTTTATGTTCATTCAAACTCGGCAGCACAAAATTCCTTTGGCTGGACTGGACTGGACGCTTTTTTTTATAATGTTCATTCAAACTCGACTGATCCGGTTTTAGTTGAAAATTAGATCAGTTGACCAGTCAACTGATCCGATTTTCGTCTAAAACCGGATCAGTTGACTTTCGATTTTCGACAGGTGCGGTTGATTTTTATCAACCGCTCCAGACGAAAAACCGGATCTGTAAGGCCTATTTTGACCGGAGTGGTTGAACTTTTTTCCAATAGTGTATGTAATGCAAATGCAGAGCTATGACACTAATGCAGAGATATGATATGATGCTAATGCAGTGATATTATGCTTTGCCTTTACTTTAGAAGCTCGATTTTTCTTTCAGCAGATAGCTTTCGAAAGAGAAGAAATGGGAAGCCCCCAAGGATGATCTATGTAGATTATGTCTGATTCAAAATGTGTTATTGAACGAATCTTCGAGTTTAGTTTGCTACGGGCCTAAATGAGCCCATAAAATAGTTAGGATCTCATATTCTTTTCTCGTATGGGTTTGGAGCCCACGATCTTCTTATATGCACTCGTAATGAAGCCCTTATCAAGGTACACTTGGAGGCTATGATTTTCCGTGTGGACCAGTGATGAAGCCGCCAACAAGATGGAGTTGATGTACTATCGGACTTGATTGCTTGATTGTGAAGATATGTCGTCACGCTTAGTTGAAGTTTTGACCAAAGATTCAATATAGGGTTCCTAAGGCGAGAAGAGAATAAGGGTAAATAAAGGAACACTCAAAGGATGAAATCGGTCATAGCGCTGAGTGTTGAAAGGTTATGCTAAGGTTGGATTAGAAGGTGATAATGTGGTTAAGAAAACGGTAAGAGATAAGAATAAGAAAAAGACGGAGTCATAATGAATTGACGCACACAATGAGGCAGGCTAATGATGCAGGATCAAATCCCAGTCTAATTCTAAAGGTAGGGATGAGCATTGGAAATTCATGATTTGGCGATTGCGTTTTTCTCATGGGCCTAGGCGAGCCTTTAAAAATTGTTTTTATACTTTTTTTAAAATAAAATAGCCGAGCCTCAAAAGTGGTTGCCTACGTATCCATGATGGAATCAGGTCAATCGTAGCTCTTAGCACTTTAAGTGGTGGTCGAGCATTTTGCTTGGAGCCATTTGCAATGAAATTGGCGTTGATTTGGAAGAGGTCTTTGGCAAGGGTGGATAATGATGTAGGTTAGGTTTGGTTTAAGGCGGTCGGACCTCAAGGTGAGGTTTCCTACGTATCTCTAGGAGATTCAGACCATTCGTAGTTCAGGCTAATGAATGAAAAAATGCCCTAACGTTTACCTAAGTTGCCCTTGTGGGTTTTCGACCTAGCGGGTTTTGGTTTGTCTTTTGAGGTTTATTGGAATATATATGGTTATGGGTTGTTTATGAGAAGGTTTTTTATGGAGGTATGATTTGGCTTGTAATGGTTTTTGGTTATGAAGGTCAAGACCTTTTGGTTAAAGTTGGAGGTTTTGGGTTGAAGGTTAAAGTTTTTGAAAGAAGTACATTTGATAAAACTATTAATTGGCTTGTTTGCAACAATTGTTTTTCCTTTTTTTTTTTTTGATTTTTGCCTCTTTTTCCGATTTTTTTATTTCATCATTTTTGCTTTTGCCCTTTTTTTTCTTTTCGTTTTTGTTGTTTCTTTATTTGCTTGCACTTTACATTTAATTGTTGTTAAATGTACTTCCCATGAGATAGGTTAAATGAAGAGAGATGTTATGTGTTTAAGTTGAAATGGATGATAAGGATTGGGAAATTGGCTATAATGAATAGAGGAATGCCTTTTTTATGCCAGTTTATTCATTGCCTTTATTTAAGAAAGTCATGAGAATTAGAAATTTATTTTATTTTAAGGCGACAATCGTGATTTTCATTGATGCTCATTAATGCAAGGTTGGAGAATAAATAAATAAATACTCATTTATATATTGGAATTTATAAGTACATGCAATAAAGAAAAATCCTATATTAGACTGGGTAGATAAGAGAAATAAAACAAAAGATGAAATCTTATGTCTAGACTTCTACGTCGCGTGGCGAGACGACTATGTTGCTTCGGTCTTCATGAAATCTCTTTCTAAATGAAAAGAGAGGAAGTGTATATTTTTTCCATGCTGATTGGACCTAAGCAAGTCCATATATCTTAGTGAATATATGCTATTGGGACTGGGGATATGTCTACATAGTCTGGATCTAATAGCAATTGAAGTCTTTTGTCATCAATCATATATTGGATAATTGCATTAAGGCCCATACACCTTTCAGTCTGGTGACCTCTCCCTCTGTGGTATTCGCAATAGGAGTCTTTATCCCATATTATATTTCTTTCCTCTTTAGGTGGGTATTCTAAGGGTCCAATAGGGGAAATCGCTCCTTTTAGCCCGGAGTTGGTGAAAATTTTGAGTCTAGGTCAATTTTAGTGGGGTGAAGGTCCTTTTTGCCCGTCAGGGTTTTAAATAATCCTTTGTACCCATGTCAACATCTATCTTTCCCTATTAGAGCGACATCTATCGTATTTAGGGTCTTGTTCGAGAGAACTAGAAGCCTTCCATCTTCTATCATGTCTTGGATAAGGTGCTTCAACCTATAGCAATCATTAGTTCTATTACCAATTCCTCCATGGTACTTGCAATAGGCATTTTTGTCCTAATTTGGCTTTTTTGGTCTATCTTAAGATCTGGAGTGGGTCCTATAGTTTGAGCAACTTTCTAGAATGAAGGTACTCAAATACAACGTCATAGCTCGCATCTAATGGTGTAGGTCTAGAAAGTATCTCTATTGGAGCACATATATTCTTTGTTTTCATAGATGTTTGGATGTTGGGTGAATCATCAATTATTCTTTTGCCTCCTCTGAAAAGCGCCGAGCTTTCAGAGACTGGTTTGATGGAAGGATTTATCAGTAGACTGTGTTGTGTGATGTCATGCAACTCATTGATCCTTTGTTGGTCAGTTGTTATTACATATAAACTATCTAGTGTTTTGTAATCTGCACTACGATTCACTTAAAGAACAGTGTGGTTTGCCTCTAGTCTGACGACACGTGCTACAAGATCTACTCACTAGTGGAAAAAAGCCCATCCGATCCGGTCAAAACCGGACTTACCGCTCTGGTTTTGGTCCGGATGGGGTGGGTTAGCAGCGGTTAATAATAATTAACTGATCCGGTCCTAAACCGGATCAGTTAATCAATAACCGATCCGGTTTTGTACAAGAACCGGATAAGTTAATGGGTCCCAAATTATAATTTTTTTTTTTTGCATTTTTTTCATTTTTAATCAATACAAAAACAATAGTATATATAAATACTCATTTTATTACGCTTAATTGAGCATAAATAATTAGATACATAGAAAAATTAACTATAATTCCAACATCATAATCAATAATTATAGTTTCACTTGATGACAGTAGATGGTGCTGCATACAGAATCAAATAACCCGGTAGAATCAGGTTGATCTTAGGCTCAAATTGCTCAAAGTATGCAGGGCTGTGCATCAATAATAAGTCAGAGAATAAAATTACCCCCAATTTGATGCAATGAACCCAGGTTTACAAGGATGTCACTGCGTTCCAAGTTAGATGGTAGCCTCTGTGCAGGACTTCAAATGAAATGATGAGTCGGATACTCGTGCTCGTACCCATTATAATCATTGTACAACCTCTCTCCTTTGGCGATGTCACGGGTAGCAACTAGAAGGACACATCATTCACCGTTTACATCGTACCTCACACATTTAAGATTCTGTTTCTTCTTACTTTCCCTGCATCAAGAAGGCCTTCCAGTTTTCACAGCAATGCAGAAACAAGATTTTTGTTATAAAATAGGAAAAATTAATAAATAGACTGAGTTCTAGTTCTCAAACACATGACCAGGACCTTTAAGGTTTAGACTTTAGAGGAGGATGAGAAATCTATGGATAAAAGGTTTCATACCCAAGTTTCCTTAACCAAACAACTTGTGATCATTAATGGTATCACATCCATTCCATTCCAAGACCTTTACCCAAACACCCCCTTAGTTCTATGATTCTATCAACCAAATAAAAATGACACAAGCATATCACATTGTAACAATCACTACTTTTTTGTGGGAAAAAGAGAGGGGCGGTGTCTGACAGTTAGAGTCTGGGTATAAGCACTTAAGGTAGAAGACTTTTGGAGCAGTTCAAAAATTCAAAATCTTATATTATGAAGTTCATTTGTGTTTAAGGACATATTGTCATCCAAATCTGTAATGAGTGTTGAGGAAAGGGATAGCAGAAGTAAAGAGAAACAATCTAAGTCTCATATTATAAAATATTTAACTTTCTCTAAGCTAATAGAATAAAACAGCTGCTACTTGTTGACATAGTTAAACAAAGGGAACAATCTAAGCTCCCTATGATAAACCACCTAGCTTGACTAATCAGGACCTTCAAGTTAAATAAAAAAAAGGCAAAATAACAAGCGTCCATTTCATTCATCTTGGATAACAGAAGGCAGTCATTCAGAATAAATGATGGAAAGGTGTGTCAACTGTCAAGTTGAAGAAAAAAATACAAATAGAATGGACCACATACAGTCACAAATAAGAATCTGATATTGACCACAAGAAACATTTGGAACTTACCACATGGCCAAATTCATGGAAAAGACTGACAACTTCAGAGGATCGCAATAATGCAGGAGAGTTGCAATCCTCTTTTAAGAACTCAGACATCAGTAAAATAACTGGAACTTGGATATAAAATGATGATGAACAGTGTATCCAGAAATAGATGTTGAATTTGGATAAAACACATAATTTTTATTGGAAAAATACATGAGAAATTTTGTGTATCACCTGTCTAGCAACATTTACTGATCGTGAACCATTTTGAAGAGGCAAGACACAAGTTTGACCATATTTTCCTTCCCTGGATTAATTAAAATATTGTTAGCAGATTTGCTAAGGAGAATTAGGTTAAGGTTAACAGAAAGAGCAATAATAGCAGAACGTTTTGAAAATCCCTTGCAGGATCAAGCTAAGAGGAAGGTACTCCTTAAGTGCTGCAAAGTCTACATGGAACTTTTCTTCTTCAAACCTTTTAACGTAATAGAGCAGGTCGTCCATTCCGAAAGGACCATGTCCTTCCTCTCTTTTCTAAGTTTTAAACAAAAGATAAGTAATGCAGAGGAGATTAGGTAATATATACATTGCATTATCGGAACAGGACTAACTTTCAAATCCTCCATATATAGCAAGTTCTTTGGCAGCCAAGTCAGTTAAACTTGTGGAGAAGTCCTCTAGGAATTCCATAACCTAAAGACAAGAGCAGATAGCTTACTTAGAATGTGACTAACCATAATACATGGCTACCAAACACACTATATAAAAAAAGAGGTTATAAAATCCACCACTTGATATATTTCAAAGCTTACAAGTCCTTATCTTCAAGAACAAGACAGTTTTAAAACTAAGGGTCGCTTCCACAAACCTTTGATGATGTCTTTGCCATTATAGAACCAACATCATATTCTGCATAGTTGTGTAACTTCTTGCAATGCAGTTTTACATTATGGGCCAGCAGAGGTAGCTATCTGCAATACAGAAGCACATGAAAATCAATTTTAATTTTCATTCAAAGACGCCGCTTGCCGGTAAAGAAAAACTCCAGAAACTTATTCCTAGATGTGAGTGGATTTTCTACTTGGCAAAGTCTCGCAAAAGCATAGATAAACAAAGCCTTATCCCTAACCAGTTGAGACTTGAGACTAACAATGAGGCTAGTTTCGAGAGCCTTTATGGAAAACAATTGAAATCGGTTACCGAAGCAAACCGATTTTTCTCAACGTTGTAGTCGACTAGTAGTGAGTAGTGACATTTTGTCCACTCGATTTTAGATTCAGAAATATACGTTCGCAAAAGCTAATATAACTTTAAATGGGTTCCAATAAGCATAATTTACAATTACAATGAATTCCAATAAGTTCACGTAAAACCAAATTCATTTCGATAGAACACATCCTTAGACTAAGTAAATTCACATTCTAGCAACTTCTTAGGTAGGTCTTCCACCCACAATGTTTTATCTAAGTCTAAGAAAGGCCCACCACAAGGATCCCAATCGGTTATAAAGACATTATAAGAAGTAAGGTATGTTTGAGATGAACAGAAGTATCAACTCTAAAAAATTAAACAAGCATCTCCATACCCATCTAAGATTCTTCAACATACATACAGACAAATTAAAAGAACATTTACATAGGTTTGCATCGTATGACTTTCATTCCAGGATCATGCCTCTGCCAGAATTTGAAATCTTTTTCATTATTGAAAATATAAAACAAAGGAAAGAACACCAAGTTAATACCACCTACTTCCCAACAATTGCAAACTACACTAGAAAGTTAGGAAATTCAATAACCAATAGTCATAATTATACAAATCCCAGAGAGATGAAAACACTTACCCAAGTTGATCAATAACAATAACCCTAAATCGACGGGCTAGGGCATCAAAATTTCGAAAAAAGATGCCTTGAGAAGCACCATATCCATGAACCATAACAATTGTAGGGGAATCATCAACTTTGCTGTTGAAAGTAACCGTATATATAAACCTGGGCTCATCACTTGCCGAACGAAACCACCTAATCTTAGACACCATTCATGTTTCTCCTTGATTAATACTTAAATAAGTGCTTCTGCATCGATAGATAAGTGTGCATTACAACAATGTAACAGGTGCAAGAAAAAGATATTTACACCATGATGACCAAAATACAATTCCAAATCCCCAATTTCTCATTAAATAAGCATGAATTGCCATTCACACCGGCTTTCTCCAAATTATATCCTATAACTGAACTTAATAATTATGCAATCCTTCCTTTACTTAAAATAAGAGATGGACATTATGTTGGGGGAAGTATATAAAAGAAAAGATTTTCGAATCGCTGTTAAAGCTCCTAATTGATTTCTCTAAATGTTCAAAACACAATCCAAAAAATCGACATCGATTTCGAGAGACATGCTAGAAGATTTTGCCTCAAAAACCTAAAGTTTCACTAGTCCACGCATGTATTAATACAAAGAAATCTTTGACATTGGTGGAGTTTGGCAATTTATGACTTTAATTTCAACATTCATCACTAAGGAGTGAAGTTAGGACTAATCAATTAATTATTAAGTACCATCTTACTAAAATTCAGCCGATTTCATCATATAAATTCGTTCTTCATTTGCTTCTCTCAGCAAAAAATTAGCAGGTCAACTGATTTCAAATCATGTTCAAATATGGTCAAATTACACCCAAAAATAAACATAGATTGGCATTTTAGCTTGAAGTAATGAGTAAAAAGAAAAGGAGGACATATTGTAGCAAGAAAATATGAGTATATGAAGCAAAAATTACCTGGTAGCATAAAAATGAATTAAGGGTCAATGAGTATTGTTCCTCGGGGATAAGATATCGAGTTTCGTCAACGGAGAGAGAAGGCTGGAAGAAAAAGTTGAAACCCCATAAATTACGAAACATAAATCAATTAACGAAAAGGAAATTACAGAGCATAAATTAATCAATGAAAAAATAAGAAACCAAAACAAAAATGGAATGAAAATAACCCTAGAGATGGTGATGTGTGTTCAGGTCTCGATTCCACCCTTGATAATATTACCCACAATAAAAACGATGCAAGTTTTCGATTTTCACCTTAATTTTCTCTCTCCAACTCTAAACCATCAATCCTTAAATTCCTTCATTCTAAACTCAAAGAGAATTCGAACCCAAATACTCAGCGTTCGAAAACCCCTGCAATTTTTACAGGACACAACAAAATCTGTTGGTGTTTGTAATTACAAGCTTGAGCAATTTGAAAAGATTTACACTACTTCATTGAGAGGGATTCGAAAGACATTCGAAGAATGTAATGCTGTAAGATCATTGTTTCAGGGATTGGGTTTCGCCTTTTATGAGCGAGACATTTCTAAGAGAGAGAAGGAGGGGGTAGGGTTTAGATTTTGTGGGTTGATGGGAGACGCGGGTGAGGAGATAGTGGATGGGAATTAGGTTGGTGAGTTGGGCCTAGCCTTTTAAGACCCAATTAACGACCCGGTCATCAAATGGACCGAATCAGTTTTGAGCTAATGGGTTCGGTCATCAAATGGACCAGATTAGTTTTGAGCTAATGGATGCGGTTTTTAAAGAACCGGATCGGTTGACTTGTGTCATTTAAGGTTTTTTCCACTAGTGACTAGTATACGTTCCATCTCATTAATTTGTTCTTGAAGAGTGCTTGACATGTTGCGTATTTCCTACAATGGATCACCAAGTGGGAGGTTAGAAATGGATTGATGGTGGAGAGAGAGAAATGGAATGAAAAAATCTATATTTGGAAAGAATTTTCATTTAAAAGGTTGAGCTTCTAGGAACAAATCAGCGTATCCTAAATGAATGATTTTTTTTTTATTTTTTTTTGGATGCACCTAGACCTAATGCATGTATACAGACTTTTTTGGATGCACCTAGACCTAATGCATGTATGTATGACTTATTTAGATGCACCTAGACCTAATACATGTATGCATGACTCTATCTATGCATTCGAACTTGTAAAGGCTGCCTACATATCCCAAAAAAGGGAACCAGATCGCTTGTAGTCCAGAACTACTAAATGTGGAATGCGTGAAATGAAATGGAAAGTTTGCATGCAACGAGACTCCTAAATGCCTATGAACTTTAGTTATGCATGAAGTGTATGAACGATGGACTATGTAGTGCAAAAAAATTCTAGTATGAATGTAGTCCAAATTGATTTGGAACTCTACGAACTTTAGAATCCAAGGCTTGATTAATAGACTTCTAATCACTTTAGAATTCTAAACTTAATAGACTTCTAAGGATACAAGACTCCTAATATGCATGAGACTCTAGTGGACCTAGTCTCCTAAAATGGACATAATTCGAATGGATTTAGACTCCTATTATGCATGGATTTCTATGGATCCTAGACTCCTAAGATGAACGGAACTCTAATGCACCTAGACTTCTTAGATGGGTGAACCTAGACGGGGTTAAGACTCCTAATATGAATAGAGTTAGATGGGGTAAAGAACTAGATCTAAATGGAGTGAAACTAGATGAACCTAGACATATGAACTAGATGGACTTTTAATGGAGTTAGAATTCCTGAATGGATGAGACTTTTACAACAAGATGGACACTAAAAGGAAATCCTAAGAGATGTACATGAAAAGATGAGATAGAAAAATGATGAATTTCCGAAAAAGATAGGTGATAGGAGATGGGGTGAAGTTATGAAAAAGATGGGAGATAAGTTTTTGAAAAAGGATGGGGAGATTTTGAAGATACGAATGTTGGAAGGATAAAAATATCCGACTTTCCTTTAAAAAAGATAAAAAAAGAAAAAAAGGAAGATGATCCTAAGTTGTCATGATCGTTCAACTAAATGAGATTCAATGGTGATAGAACTCAAAAAATAAAGAGATATTGATCTTTATTTTTTAGAATTAGGTGAGAATTAATTTTGACAAAAGGACCCTAGGAACGATCATGACTCTACATGAATACAGACGAAAAAAGCAGAATTGGCCATTACGACGACCAAATTGGCAATAGCATGAGATGCACAGGCTGCACGCCACGCAACGACATTGCGCGACGCGCAAAGCCTGTGCATCCGACGCAAGAGCGATGCGCGAGGTGCACCAAAGTGTGTTTGGCGCATTGCTTCCTGGCATGCAACTTGGCAATTTGGGTGAGGTTTTGGTTAGTTCTACATATTTTTGGGATATGACGATGAACAACACATTATGACAGACTTATTGACAGACTTTAATGACTTAAATGATAGCCAAATTGACAATATCATGAGACGTAAAGGCTGCGTGCCACGCAACTGTGTGTTGCGCTCGGCGCAAAGAGGTGCACCTTGCGCAAAGCTGTGCGCCAAGCGCACCGTGGTGCGTTTGGCGCGCTGCTGCGCTCCACGCTACAATTTTGAGCGGGGCGCGGAGCCTTTCTGTCTGGCGCAAGGGTTGTGCGCCAGACGCACCGCAGTGCGTGTGGCGCACTGCCCCACGGCATGCAATTTGCCAATTTTGCGAAGGTTTGGTCAGTTTGACGATGTTTTTAGACACGATTTTAGGTGCCATACACATCAAAATTTTGACAAGTTAATAACATGCAAAAATCGCAGTCACAAGCAAATGTCATATAACATGAATGCAAAAGTTCTCAACCTAAAGTTTATTTCTACATTTCAACTATGGTCAGGTTTAGGTTAAGGATTAAAATGGTCCATGACTAAGAGATTGATCTCACACTTCGTATCTTTGCTTAAAAAGGTGGCCACGTGTAAGACGCATTCCAGTTCTCAAGTCAGGAACAAGAGAACAATGCCATGGTTGGGTAGGTTTGCTTATGACTAAGATCCAACACTATCGCTCAGGATGCTTTCGAAAGGACAAAGCACAAACCCCCCGGGGTAGCCTCACGTATACAACATGCTCTAATGATGCAAGGAAGATTGTCCTTATAATGGCTTAAACAGTATCTATGCATATGCAAAACAGTATGTTATTCTATGGCATAAAAAGAGAATGTGTCATATTTTCAAGTTTCACCCACTCTTTTGATTTTTTTTTTTAAATCCTCCCCTGTGAAGTCGTCAAATTGTAGGCGTGACTTTATTCGCCTACGCGGTGTGAGCACGTATTTGACTACCCCATTTTTAAGGTTTTATAAAAGGGAAATTCTCCCTGGTAGCCCCAAGCTTTTGGATTTTCTCAGTGGTAGCACTTCTTATTTGTTTTTCTCAGTGGTAGGCCCCAACTTTAATCTTTTCTCCCTTGTATCACTTCCGTTAAGTTTCCGTTAGTTTTACTTTGTTTTTAGTTTGGCATGCATAAGGTGACGTTTTCAACACACAAAATGAGGTATTTGACCCGGTTTGCATGCCAAGGAAAAATACACTATCTAGGATTTGTGGGGTCAATTTGTCCTTAAGGACTCAATTTGAGGTCGGAATTATAAAAAAACGACCAGAAATACCTCATTTTGCGTATTTAAAACGTATCGTTTTGCGTGTCAAACTAAAGCAGAGCAAAACTAACGCAAACTTAACGGAAATGCTACGAGGAAGAAAAAAAAAAGTTGAGGCCTACCGATGAGGGAAAAAACAAGAAATGCTACCATTGAGAAAATCCAAAACCTGGGGGCTACCAGAGAGAATTTCCCTTTATAAAAAAAGTTTTCGAATTCGCCAACAAGTCTTTAGAGGAGACTCATAAACCTAACTGGATATGAAACTTAAGCACATCTTAGGGACTTATCCAATGTAGATTTCTCCGTCATAACATTAATGGTCATGAACCAAAAATTGAGTTCGGGGTGAGGGTACGAACACGTTCATGAACCACGTTCGTCCATTGCTGGCCTCTACTAAATATCGATTCATAGCAATTTTAATGCAAAAGAAGAACCAAATAATATTTTCAAGAACCCTAAAAAATTAGTCTAGGTCGGTTTATTAAACACATAAAAGAGCATTTTTTTGGTGGTATGTTATTAAACAATCAAGGTTAATAGGTTCCTAGCAGGTTGTCCAAATTATCTGATTAGTGTTATAACAATTATTTAGGTCTTGATTAACAATAATATACAAGGTGATAAATATTGCAATCAGACATAAAAAAATAATATTCATGAAATAGAAACAAAAATATTACAGAGAGTTAGTATAATATACAATACTTACAAAGTAGACGAATATATTAACAATCCGCATCATGAATAGAAAGTTAGTAAGCTTCAAGAAATTAATAAAAAATAATTAAAGAAAAGAAAGATTTTTAGTTTGTTTGGCCTCGAAATTATACTCCGTGCAGGCCGTTGATTTGTACGAATCTTGGAAAAGAATTATTGTACGAGCCTTAAAAAAGATTTGTATTTGTTGCGTTTGATATTGGTCTCGTAATATGGTTGTCATAACTTTGGTGCAATAGGTGCAAGTATCAGTGATAGAATCAGGTAGTGACGTGATGAACATGGTGGTGGTATAAGTTAGTGACAGTAGTTTATAGTAGTATTGATTTGTTGTAGATTTCGGTGATAAAGGGTGATGATGAAGATGCATAAGAGAGATCAGGTGTGATTAGGCGCTAGAGTTAGGCGAGAGAAAGTATAAGTTAGGTGTAGTATTAGGAGGTAAGGTGTTTTTTTTTTTTGACAAAGGATAAATAGATAAAAGCACAACAAACTACATCCTAATCTCCTTTCTCGCTTTAATAGCAAGATCGTGGGCTTTCTCTACTTCTAGGCACACATACAATTTTAACCGATCTAAATTTATCACATAGGAGAAGGATATCTTCAATAATTGGTTGAATGTCACTTGGGCCTTTCTTTGGATTTTGGATGCTATGGACCAGGACTTTGAGTCTTCTAGTGAATTAGTGGGCTTCTAGTATTCATATTGATCAGTTGCTTGATTCCTTCGAGAGCTGCATAGCATTCTGCTTGTGTTGAAGAAGATGCATAAATTTTGCTACAACCATGAGCTAATTCACTATCTTCATCCCTTATAGACCATCCTAATGCTGCCCGTGTGATAATTTGTTCTCCCATTTTTTGCTCCTTCCACGCTCCATCCACTTGCAATAACGCATCTTCACTGTTTTCAACCCAGTTTCTATTCCACTCGTCTCTATCATTCCTGCCACAACCTTTCTCTTCTCCTTCGTTATAGGTGCTTCTTTTCTCTTGGTCTACTCTATTTCTTTCCTCCCCCGCTAGCCATCGCTTCTTCCAGTAAGAGGCACTTTTCATTGCCTCCAAAGGGTAAGTGTTCTTTGGGTTGGTAAAAACAATCTTGTTCCTCAACATCCAAATACTCCATAGGATGGCAATGAAATCAACAATTCTCGAATCATTTTATTGGATATTATTCATGAAATACCAGATCCATCATCGAGACCACGTAGACACTTTGCACCTCTCTGGCATATTTGCCTTGATACCTAGATTTGACGATTTCCATATTCTCATAGAGATTTCACAGTCTTTAAACAAATGAGTATCAGATTCTTCCTGGATGCCACAAAGTGGGCAAAGAATCTCGCTTAAGATTTTTCTTCTCTTAAGGTTTACTCGGGTGGCTAAGGCACCATTAAATAGCTTCCAATAGAAAATTTTCCATTTTGGCCAAATGTTTTGTTTCCAGAATTTCTTCCAGAATATAGATGGATGATTCTCTTGGTTGCTGGCATTTTGAAGGAACCAGTAACTTGAGTTTATCCTATATTCTCCATTTCGAGTATACAGCCAGTTATGCTTATCTAGCTTCCCCTGGCGAGGGATATGGATCGATTGTATTTTCTTGGCTGTGGAGAGATCAAAAAGCCTATTAATCTCACTTGAATTCCACTATGCCTCTGCTGTTATGATATATGCAACCCAAACCGGGTTAGAGTCTTCATTTCTACGGGCTAGATTGAAATCAATTGGGCTCAAGCCAGCCTAAGTCGTGCCTAGGATTGGAATTGAAGCGCCATCACACACAACGTAACCCACTCCCTTTCCCATGTAAAGCACACTTTTCATAATACTTCTTCCCCCCCAAGAACGTCTTTGTGGGATCTTACCCTACAAACTTTTTTGGAACCAATTTTCTGAGTACTTAGCTCTAAATAAATGACTTACCAACAGGTTTTTGTTGCAATGAATACGCCATGCTTGTTTGAAAAGCGTCGCTTTATTCAAGTTTTCCAAGTTCCTTAAGCCCAGGCCACCACAACTCTTGTGTTCTTCTAGTAAGGTCCGCTTTTTCCCATAGATCGGTTTTCTGTCTTTACTAGAGACCCACCAGAATCGAAGGAGGGAAGAAGTCACTGTTTTCAGAATTTTTTTAGGGAAGAGGAAGGTTGCCATCATGTGGGAAGCATAAACGGCCAGGATGTTGTTCATAAGAATTAATTTCCCTGCTTGATTCAGGTTATTGAATTTCCAAGAAGAAATCGTTGCATCAACTTTCTGTTGCAGACCTTGGAAGACATTGAGATCTAGTTCTTCCATCTACTTCCAATGGGCAACCTAGATAGGTTCCCAACTTCTCCTTTGATTGGACTTTCACTCCTTTATTCAGGAGCCTGATGAATTTCCGAGGGATATTCTTGCTGAACACAACATATGATTTTTGATGGTTGATCATTTCACCTGACAGGTCACAAAATTTATTCAACACATTCTTAATATTCCAAACATTATCAAGAGTACATTTGAGGAAAAAGAGCGTGTCATCCGCAAAAAAGAGATGCGAGAGGATGGGAGCTTGTCTCGCAATCTTTAAACCCCGAATACTCCCAATTTGTTGCATATGTGAAAGCTGCCTAGAGAGAGATTCCATACATAAAATAAATATGTAAGGGGAGAGGGGATCTCCCTGTCTCAATCCCGCTTTTGGATGAATTTTCCCCACCGGTTCTCCATTAACCAATACCGAGTATGTAACTGTAGTGATACATTGCATAATGAGCCAACACCAATTTTCAGGCATTCCAATATGTTTGAGCATTGCTTCCACAAATGTCGAACGTACACGATCATACGCTTTATTTAAGTCAAGATTAAGAATAAGCGAGAAATCATTTCCTTTTTTATTACTCTTAACATAACTTAGCATCTCATGGGCAATGATGCAATTATCATTTATCGATCTCCCCGGAACAAAGGCACTTTGAAATTTCCCAATAACTTCCGACATGAGGGGATGTAATCTTCTAACCAAGCACTTAGAGATGATTTTATAAGAAGAATTGCAAAGAATTATGGGCCTAAATTGACTTACTGATTCGGGGCGATCCACCTTAGGAATCAGAGCAATGTGTGTTTGGTTTGTATCCTTGAGCATATGCCCACCTTGGAGGAAGTTGAGGGCTGCTTGAGTCATATCTTCCCCACATATATCCCAATGTTTTTGCATGAAAACTGGAGGAATGGCGTCAGGCCCCGGCGACTTTAGAGGCTTCATGCTCTTCAAGGCCTCTTTGACTTCTTCTCTTGTAAATGGTTTGTTTATATGTTCAAACCAGTTTAGCATTTCCTCGTTCTGCTCATCGGGATGCGGCTCTCCCTTAAAAAGATTCTCAAAATAATTGATGAATTCTTGTTTTATTTCATCCGAAGAAGACACCAATGTAGACTCGCATTTCCGAGCCGCTAGCTAATCACTCTTAACTTTTACAAATCTCAATTAACATTAAGTAAATCTCTTATTACATTTCCTTGCAGCAAAACTTAACTCACATCTCGATACTAAACCTATGGGTCAAGGCCCACGATACAATAAGCCAATATATATATATACACTGAATTAATCTATACAATAATATGCCATAAGAATTTTCTGAACTTACTATATAATCTCCACCATATCTTATCCAAATATCATTTCATATAACGCCTATGATCCATCGTCCATTCTGGAGCTTTTATAATTCCTGCAAAGTTACTAACAATGAACACTGCCCCACCGGGGACGGGTTCCAAGAACAAAGTCGGCGAGACCGAGTACACTTTGTCCAACCAAAAAATATTTTTGGTGGCTTAAAACGTATTCTGAAGTTAAGCTTATCTTACGAGACATTTGAAATCAAGATATAGAAAAGTCATAATTATATAACAAATATTTGAACACAATTTACAATATTACTTGTTTAAAATAATAATACGAATATCTCATGAAATAAATAGTATGTACTTTCAATTGGAGGGACCATAAGAATTCCATATCATCTAATACGATCTCCTAAAATTAACTTAATTCTGACGTACTCTAGAACATAGTAATATCTCCCGATGTTGTATTTTAAATATAATAACCTTTAATCCAAATGTATGTAAC
Organism: Beta corolliflora; assembly: GCA_947648045.1. Classification (NCBI taxonomy): domain Eukaryota; kingdom Viridiplantae; phylum Streptophyta; class Magnoliopsida; order Caryophyllales; family Amaranthaceae; genus Beta; species Beta corolliflora. The sequence goes on from CANSZD010002747.1 coordinate 251,168, forward strand.
ATAGCTAATCCCTTTCATAATTTCCTAACGAGTTTCTTAGTAGATCATTCCCTTATACGGCGCATGAATTTCATGAACTTGGGCGAGTAAAACATTACTTCGTAAATAAAGTTTTGAGATAACTTTCCACAAAACCACTTGCATATTCAAATACATTCTATTTTCTTTCAGAAATCATATTATACCGGGGAAGAGAACACGAATAAAGTTGCCATCCAGGCGAAGTCTCTAAGCTTTTACAAGGGACGTCTCCCTCTTCCGTTTTAAACTGCTTGCAAGACTTTTAGGACATGTCCTCAGAATACAGAATATACAGAATACCGAATGTTGTTCATCACTGCTCTAGCAGCTTCTTCCCCCACACAAAAACATAATCAAATACATAATTTATAATTCAATATTTTCTGAAACTCAAATCCATAGTTCTCGAGTCAAATATATCAAATCTCATAACATACTCGCATTTGAGTATTTCATATACAAACTCAACTTGTTGAGAACACAATATACTCGAATTTCCAATACCTTAGTATACATTATCTTTTAAAAATATATTTGATAAAACTACGCAAAAACGGACTTCAAGGAAAATATAGTCCATCCCAATAAGTTTATCATACGAGTTCAAAACATAGCTTACCAATCAAAATCTCAATTTACAACGTAAGGCTCATATATTTTGCACCTTAGTTACAAAAGTTCTCCACGGACGAATAATTTTCCATTTAATCTTACTTTATAACTTTATCAATTTACACTCCATCTAATACCCTAAAAGATTTATGGCTGATTCCAGTAATTATCATATATCCAAACATATAACTAAATCTTCCACATGCCATAATTTGTATCACACCTAACATCTCCGAACAATAGTTTACTTTGAAGTCTCTATCCTCGAACTTTTCATGACCCAAATAGTCCGAAGTCCGCAAAAATCATAACAAGACATATCCCGAACTCCTGTATTATAGTCAGACTTTCAAACTCAAAGTCGAGTCCACGTTCCTCAGAGTTGATAACCAATATATTTAAATTCTTTGTATCGTGAACATATTTCGAAAATTTCTATAACGAACTTGAATCATGAAACACTCGACTATTACAATATACCCAGGTTCTAAATAACATTCTATAAATAAAACTCTTGGTATGTATATACCATAAAACTATATATAGACGAATTTCAACAAAAACCTGATTAGTTTCCATAAACTTATAAATCTCATTAACTTAAGTTTATCCCTTGTTGCTAAGTATACGAAATCCCTCAAAATATCATACTTATAAACACATTGGGAATTACATCGACAATTCTTACTTACATACTTATAATCAGATATCCATAACTTTCATATAATATCTCATAATGTGGATCATCGATTAACTTATACTATTAGGTCTCAGAAATCAAAATATTTTCAATACGAAACAAGATTAACTCAGTGTAGCATAAGTTGATATCATTGGATATCATTTCCTTCAAAATTTTGAACAAAACATAAAACTATCTTCCATAGCCAAAACTTATAAATATATCTCAAATCATTATTAGGAAATCAATGCTATCTTTATATAATCACACACTTGGCGTTAAATCATATGCTAAGGAAAATCAGAAAAACTTAGTACTTAAGAATCACACTTCCAAACAAGCGGAACTTTATAATTATACATCCACAACAAGTTTAGGTCAGAACTCTAGTTTCTTTTAATAAAATCATGAAATCCATACAACTTGCACGCAACTTGCCATTGTGCAGACAAGTTTAGTTATAAGGTGGATGGACAATGTGTACCATTTTTTCCAATAATGCTGACTATTCACCATAATCTTGTTCGACCTCCGATAATGCTTGAATTCCATAGTCTCATCCTCGAGAATCATTTCAGAACAATAAAAACAAGATATTAATACCCATTTCCACAAACACTCAAATAATGACCTTGCATTGATAGGACTGCCTTTATATAGGTTCTTCCATTAGTCCAATTCAACCTTTTAGAATCAAAACTAAACGTTTGCATAATTGATTTCTTTTCTACTCGTTACTTGCATCAAAACTTGACAGATAATTATAACTTACTAACACATTAATAGATCACAGTTTTCCTCAACTTAAGCCCATCAAGGGATCATTTCAACCAAATTCCTTTGAATCAAACCATTCATTATAAGAATTCAGATTTCCAACAATATGACATAATAATACATTTTCAATTCCAAGTTTAATTCTTTACAAAAAGTTCAGTATATCCGAAGGAAAACTATTAGTATGGTCAAGCTCATAACCTACTCAATTTCTTAAAATAAGGTTCAAAAACTGATTTGGTACTAATGCGAAAATAAAAATTCAATTTCAGTAAATTCTCATAAACTCAAGCAAATTTAACAATTGAAAGCATACAAATCAGTTTCCAATTAATGAAATAAGAGTAAGACTTAACCCCAAATTTGTACATTCCCAAAGAAATCAGAACTCGTAGAGCTCAACAACAACACCAACGCACAACAGCAGCGGCGATGCCGGAGCACCAACAGAATGCCGACAACAGCAACACAGAAGCAAAGGAGGGAGAAAATAAAGGACTAGTAGCAACACCGCGTCACAGCGGTACCACTGCACTAGCAGCAACATCGTCAAACTCAACAGGACCCGCGAAGGAGAGAAGAGGAGGAGCGAAGGCTAATAATGGCGGCACAACAACGACGCCGGCGACGACAGAGATGCTTGGCGTCGGTCGACGACCAACTCAACGAGAGAGAGAGAATGAGTGTGGAAGAGAAAGCAAGTAAGGAAATGGGGTTTCACCCCTTGCAAATTAGAAGGGTCTTAAAACATTTTTAGAGTTTAATGGTTTTTGGACAACAAGGCACAAATGTGGCAAAATCACCTCAAGCCACGGAGGAGATATGAGAAAGTGAATAGGATTTCTCTTTTTTTTTTTTCTCAAAATATAATTTAAACCCAAAATCTATTGAGAAATTAAAATTCATTTTTTTCAAAGATGTTTTACAATAGTTTAGCATACAATTAAACTAATAAAATTTGATTATCTTTTAATGAAACCTGCTTAAAATTTGGACTATTACACACCCAAATCCCATTATCCGTCTTGATTGAACGAATTTCATTTTTTCCTTGTCTTGCCTTAGCACTCTTGTAGAAGTAAGCCGTATGCGATCCCCCATATCATTCCGGTTTGAATGGGCTCGTTGTTTCCAGTATTCCAACCTAATATCGGTAGAGAATTTCGCCTCCTTCGTTTTTTGGGCTTCATATGTTTTCTCTTGCAAAGATCCAAGGTGTTGTTGCATTGTTGTGAGCTCCTGATGAACATCATCCCACTTCATTTTCGTATCCTGCTTGTAATTGACGGGTCGTTGTATACTCACCAAATATAACCTAAATTACCCAATATAGGGTAAGTATAAGGTCGAATCCACAAGGAAGTAGGGTTAAATCAAGAGTTAATTAGCTAACTACAATGAGCTAAATCAATTTTTGGGATTTTGAAAGTTTGACAATGATTCTAAAATCTAAATAAACTAGGAAATTTGCAAAGTAAATCAACAAGCAAGTGAAGGAGATAAAATAAGAGTAAAAGAACTAGGGGATTGGGGGATTCACCAACATTCAATCCAAGAATCCAATCATCAAAACCAAGGGGAAACAAATGGGGGATCACAAGGGGAACAATCACGCACATGGGAACTCTAATTACTCTCTCGAGCTAATTAGAGGAGCTTGATTAGTCACTCATGACTTATTCTCATGGCATGAGTAACCAATCTAGCCAAATCAAGCACAACATGATTAATCAAGCTTCCCTAAACTAGAAAATGCCTATTTTCATGGAGATCCTAGTCTAGCAACCAAACTTAGTTTATTCCTAGCTTCATCTCTCAATCCTTCACTAGGAATTCCAAATATGCAAGTTAAGTGGTAATCAAGCACCCAACAAACCAAATCAAGCAAGTTTAATCAACAAGTTCAACCCCAAAAGTTAACCCCCTAACTTAGATTTAGGATCCAAAGAGTAAATAAAGGTTACATCCCTTCCCCTAGTAAGAAACTACTCACACATTATGGAAATAAAACAAAACAAAACTTGAAATAACTTCATCACCATAACCATGAGGAAAAAGAGACAAAGTGCAAATAATCAACTAATAAAACAAGATCTAAGAAACAAAGCATGAAATAAACAAGAATAATGGAAGAAAAGAAGAAATTAAATAAAAAGTTACCAACTTTAAGCTTTCATAAATTATGAATGAAGATCAAAAGCTTCAAACCTTCACTTTCTCTCTCCAAGGGTTTTGTTCTAAAGTTTGAATGCTAAAACAAGATTTAATCTCTCTCTAATCTCTAATTAAAATTTGCCTAAGCTAAAATAAGAGTTCCTCTTATATAGTCATAAGAAATAAAACAGAAAAATTACAAAACAACCCCCACATAAAAAGCACCAAAATAGCAAAACGTTTCCGGAAAAATAACCCGACCCGGGCGGGTGAGATGACCCGAGCACTCGGGTGGCCTGACCCGAGCCCTCGGGTCATCAGATCCGGGCGGGTCCGCTGATCAAGAATCATGGAGGGTGCCCAAAACAAACGACCCGGGTGGGTCTGTGAACCCGAGCCCTCGAGCCATCGGGTTAATAGACCCGGGCGGGTCAACTGATGGGAGTGAACATGAAGGCTGGCTGGGCTGACCCGGGCGGGTTCACACACCCGAGCCCTCGGGTCAGCACCCTCCTCTCTTTCTTCTCCTCTTTCGAGCCCTTTGGTGCTCCATTTCTTCAATGCTTTGCCTCGGGTTTGTGCATGGATCCTCCAAGCGTGCTCCCAAATCCTGAAATAAAAACAAACACCCAAAGAAAGTGCACAAAGGAGGGAAAATGCACAAAAAGAAAGAAAAGGAAGGAATTTAGCCTAAACTAGCCTAAAAGCTATCACAAAAACTATTAATAACTAATCATAAATCAAGCATATAAACCAATCATCAAACTCCCCCAAGCTAGATATTTGCTTATCCTCATGCAAAATAGATTAAAACACAAGTAGGAGAGTGAAAACTTATTTGAAAACAAAGCGGGAAGAAAAATGAAAAAGGAAGGAACGATAAAGAATTTACACTAACTAATTTTCGTAGGAATCACGATTGCATTTAGCACATGCAACAAGCTCTTTAAACCCCTAGATCGCTCTAGAGGGCGAGTGGGATCTCGCGAGGGTTTCCAAAGAGTTTTCACACCTACAACTTTAGTTTTTCATCAACAATTTATTCAATCAAATTCAAGAGTAATGCCCAAGTCAACTATCAATGAAATGGTTCACAAGCAAGGATAGAGAGCAACTTTCAAAACAACTAATTTTCAAGTGTACTCATAGGTTATGGGAAGAGAAAGAAACTAATCAAGATTGCAAAAGGACACCTAATTAGACTTTTTACACTAGAGGAAAAAAGCCCAAGGGCTGCGGTCAAAAGGGGCCCAAGGGCTGCGTTTTTTGACCGCAGCCAATGGACTAGCAGCCCTTGGCATTTAGGAAGGGCTGCGGTTTTTAACCGCAGCCCTTAGCACGTTAAGGGCCGCGGTCAAGGCAACAACCGCTGACCCTTGGTGGGTTAAGGGCTGCGGTTAAAGGCCAAAGCCGCAGCCCTTGGTGAGTTAAGGGCTGCGGTTTTGGCCCTTAACCGCAGCCCTTAACCCACTAAGGGCTGCGGTTATTGCCCGGGCCCGCAGCCCTTTTGACCCCCAATTTTTTTTTTTTTTTTTTTTTTTTTTTTTTTGCGCTTTTTTGTCCTAAATGTTCCCAAACCGTTATATATATATAAAAGTATCATTTTTCATTACAAATTATGTTTTTTATACAAATATAGAGAAAGTAAGAAAAATACGGATAAAGATAAATGAATAACACAGGTTCATGGGGATTTTAACTTTTGCCATGTTGGTAAAGGTTAGAAATTAGTGACAATGGCCCAAAAACTAAGTCCAGGAATCAGAAAAGGGAAGTTAGAAATAGCAGACATGATTTTATACCAGAAATGTAGCTAATAAATTACAAGGCTGCCATTATTTGTTTTTCAAGAAACAAAAGGGTGCACTTGTATTCAATTGCTTGTAGGCTGAGTGAATTTTTTTTACCGTAACTGAATTGGTTACTGCATCAATTACAACAACACCTAGTTTCAACCAATTGCCTCGAACCATAGTGGGTTCTTGGTGAATGAACGCACAACACTCACAGTAGCGTGGTGCCTCTATCAAACAAACAAATTTAGCATTACTCGAGGAAAATTTTCTGTATACACAAAAGGTACTTCAGATGTGCAGTCACATGGGATAAGTACCTGCAGCAACACTCACAGTATATACAGCAAACTGCTCTTCCTGCAAGCATACCCTACGTGCTTCTGTATTTCAACATTGTTCTCACCCCTGGTCGCTTGATGACTGCATTTTTGACACAACATGGTATGGTTTGGATCCACTAATACAAGCTTCTATGCAATCGTTTTCTTTCATGCAAACTTGATAACATTGCCTGTATATATAGCAGCAATGTAAATAATGAATGTCTAGTATGATGTGTGAACAATGAAATATATCATAATTACTTTATGTAAAATCATTTCCTATCTTTTGGCCAAATTTATTAGAAAGAAGAAAAGTTGCATAGTCATAAAGGCACCAACATTTATGGGCGTTGCAACAACATTTGTATCTGCTCGACTCATCAGACAGCTTGGTATGTTAAAGGTTGGTGTTGTTGCCAACTCTCTCTCATTAATTTGGGAACGAGGGAGTGATTAATTGCTAGTTTAATTGTATTAGTATTCCGTGCCTATTGTATTATGCACACAGAGATGCATGAAAAGGATCAAGAACATTCTCTTCTGTTAATGCTATCTTGATTCTTTTTAGAAATCCTAAATCTCCCAATTACATATTCTTCTCTCATCAACTATTCTTTACTTTTTCCTACCAATATAAAAAGATTTATAAGCCTTCATTGATCTCTCTTTTTGAAATTAAGGAAAAGAGCTGATGAAGATAGTGAGAAATAACTACTATGTTTAAAGAGGACAACAAGCAGTTGAAAACATAGCGATACAGGCGAAGATCACATTGATGGCAAAAAATTTAAAACTAAGAAGCATGTTTCACACATGTTTTCATGTGTATTTCAGCAAAGAGGTAGGAAAAAAAAACCAAACTACTTATTTCATAATTAGAACTTGCATCAATAACAACAAATAACAAGTGAAGATAGGCAACAATACTATCTGCCTACATGGTGGAATAGGAACTTCAAGCTTCTCAATTCTATAATTCACCAATAAAGCCCTACAAAATTAAACAAATTAAGAACAAAAAAGAAATTCAAAGAGTAAAAAAGTCAGCAAGAACAATCCTTCAGGATTAGGAGGGAAAACTGAAGCAGAGTTGAGGAGAACAAGGAGAGCACCAATAGCAAATTAGCAATCCAACTTCATGACACAATCACAGCACACAAACCACAAAACAATACAAACAAATAACAAACATCACTAAACAATCAAATTAAAAAAAGAAAGCTAGAAACTCACAAGTGCTCCCCCAACGATCCTTAATATCGACCTCGGTGCCGCAGTCGAGCAATAATCCAACAACATCAGCAAGACCTTGACAATAAGCACCGGAAGCGGAGTTCTAGAATCAATATCCTTAAAATTAACATCAATTCCAGAATCCAAAACCTCAGAAGCATTCGCAAAAAAATCAACCTCACTCCTTCCTTAATCTTCTCAGGATCAAACTCCAACACCTCATAGTCCTCATTCGCAATCGAACAATCAACCTCACATTCCGACGTCATTGATGACTGCCTTCCGAAGTTAAAATTCCCCTGCGACTTTGACTCCATTGTTGGTGTTGCTCCAAAACTTCAAACCCTAAAGTTCACTACGGAGAACATACTTCGAGAACCCTAATTTCACAAGAATAAACACCAATTTCGGAAGAACAAACACCAATCGGTACCAACTTATGAAATTCGTAATGGAAATTCATGAAATTTCTAGATGCAGATAACCAAAAGTTAGCGGTTAGGATTTGGGGATTTCTACTCAAATCAGAGCGAATAGTGTTACCTCGGAATTTTGAGAACGGCACCGGAGAAGAGTGAGGGAAGGAGGAGAACACCCGGCGACGAGGCGACATACAACCACTGCAGCACCGGTGGTCGAGCGACAAAACGAAAGGAGGAGAGAACGGCGGAGACAAGGCGGCGACCATAGCCGAGGTCGGAGAGAGAGGGGCGGGGCGTGACCGCGTGAGTGAGAGAGAGGGCGGGGACGAGAGAAAACGTGAGAGAGAGAGAGAGAGGCGGGGATTCGGCTAGGGTGTGGTATGAGTGCGGGAATTCCAAGCGAGGGAAGTTTTAAGGGTGAGATGAAAGGTGAAGGGCTGCAGTTGTTTAAAAACCGCAGCCCTTCGTAATGAAGGGCTGCGGTTTTTGGACTAACCGCAACCCTTTGTAATGAAGGGCTGCGGTTATTGGACTAACCGCAGCCCTTTGTAATGAAGGACTGCGTTTTCCAGATAACCGCAGCCCTTGCACCGCAGCCCTTGGTCTTTTTTCCTCTAGTGTTACTTGCTCATTACAGAACACCTAGCTATCCAAAAGATTTAGAGCCCTTCAAGTGTTATAGAAGCTCAAACCACTAGTCCACCATCCCTAGACACACAAATATGCCTTAGACTCCACTCTACTCAAAACTTTAAAAAAAATAGTACTAAGTGTGGGAGGCATCCACAAAATGACCTCTTTTATTGGAATTCTTCTATTCTTTTTTCTTTTCATTTTTCTTCGTTTTTTTTTTTTCATTTTTCATGCCTTTTTTGACTGTTTTTGGCTTTTTCTTTTTCCCTTATTATGGGAATTTTTTGCTATACAAATGAGGAGTAACTACTCACCAAAGAGAAACATGAAAACTTGTGGCTTTTTCTACCACTTATTACAAACGAAAAGAAGTAAAAACGAAGCTTCTTGCAGAGCTTTGTTTGGGGACATGATGAGCATATCTAGGGACACTAGGGACCGCAAATTTGAAGCTAAATTTATTCAAGCATGAGCAACATAGTCAAGATTCAAGACTAGACGTCCAATTGAGCATTCATTGGTTTCATTTTGGTCGATTCTAATGCAATCAAGATTAATCACCTCCTATAGCACCACAACCCAAGCTCACACTCTTCCAAAAGGAGCCTCTAAACATATATACTCAAAATCAAAGCAAGGAATCCACATATATCATCAACTAGCATCTTCCTTGGGCAAGGAGATTAAAACTCTATTCAAAGCTAAAAGTTCTTTTTTATTTTTCTTTGTTTTTCAGATTTTTTTTTGCTATTTTTGCTCTTTTTCAATTTTTTTGTAATTTTTTTAATTTTAGAACTAAAAACAAAGATGGAAAAAGATGGAAAAGAAAAGGAAAAGAAAGAAAGCTAAAACAAAGAAAGAAGAAGAAAAAGGAAAGAAAATTATTTTAGGGTTTTTAAAATATACGATTTTTTTCTTTTTCTTAAAAACTAAGAAAATAAACAAATAAGAAAAATGGAATCATGGCACACCACATATTGACAAGCATTGGCCCATTCACCAAGCATAACCACAACCACAAACAACAATTCAATTAAATAGCAACAAGGATCTCCTAACACCTACCCCGTAAGGTAAAAATTACCCAAACAATGAAAATACCCCCCAAGCCAAACCAAACATCGTCCGCGGTGTGAAAGGAAGAACAAGCGGGGAGGGGGTGGTGGGGCGAGACAACTCTAGGGTCTAGGTCATCTTCCCCCTCAGGGGGAGGAGTGGGTTGCATATATGAGGGGTAGGGGGTGCCGGGAGGGACCATGTTGTTATTGTGAAAGAATTGCAAGATTGGGGTAAAACTCTCTCGCATCTCTTGTTGGAAGGTGGTTAATCTTTGTTCAAAACTATCAAACCGCCTATCTATATGAGCATAAATAGGGGCATAGTCGGGAACATAGGTGGGATGGAGTTGGGGAGGAGGAGGGGGAGGGGCGGAAGAGGAGGAGGCAAGCTCATGGGAATCCCGCCTATGGTAGGTGCGGATCTCCGTGCCTTCCTCCGCGGCTTCCACGATGAGATAGTTGACTTGCCCCATTTTGATCTCGGTGATGCGGTGGTTTGGAAGTTGAATGGAAGACATTTTAGCAATCTTCCAAGTAAAATGGATTCCAGTCACAGTAAACCAACGCGCATCTTGTAGGTGTTGTTGGTTTATGAGGTTTGGCCCTGGGACCTCGGTGGTCCAAGGGCGAACCCTAAAGTGCTCAGCAATGGCTGTAATCAAACCGCCCACAACAATCGGCCCACGTCCGTGAGTCATTGAGGTGCCTACCCTTTGGAGGTGATGGACGAACATCAAAGGTATATTCAGCTTTTTCTTATCCCATAGGTAAGAACCTATGATCATAAGTTTAGAATGACTTACCTTTGAGTTATCCTTTCTCCCAAAGATAGTGTTCCCCAAAAACTTACGGAAGTACCGGATAGCCGGTTGGTGTATAAGTGAATCATTTGCATTTTTGGCTTCATAACTCTTTGCGTCACTTAACTTACACCAACAATCATAAAGGTTGAAAGAAGGTGAGGGAGTGATGCTCGATTCAATTTTTATGGTAAAAATTTCAGCAAAATCGGCAATAGCCATAGAACGAGCAACATTCCCCAACCTAAAATTGAGAACGGCTTCGGCTCTAGTTGAGCACGTAAGCCGTTGCTCTCTGGTTACTTCCAAGGAGCTTAAGAATTCAAGTGTTATGTATTTATAAGTTTTCTTCCTCATCATTAACACTTTTTTCATATTCAAACCATCAGCTATATTATTAACATCCCCCGTATCCCCCATAACGATAATAAGGTCTCATCAACAAAGCGGGTGGGGGGAGAATTCCTTAGCCTTAAGGGCTTGGAATCTATTAAAGTGCTCTAAACCATTAAAAACAAGGAAAGGGAATTCGGTATCATGTAACTCACCGGGGCATTAAGCCCCGAGACGTTTTCCCCTTGCGTTTATTGGCTTGAGCTAGCTTGTACCACTTGCCTACTCCACTTTGATTGCCTCCTCTCCAGGCCTTGAATTGCTTGTTGCTCAAAATTTAAAAATCCCGTAACTATGTGGTGAGGGTGGAAAAAAGTGAATTTTTTTTTTGTTTTTGAGTTTTTTATGAGAGAAATTGAAGTGGAATGATGTTTTAGGAAGAATTTGTGAAGAAATTTGAGTGGAAGATGATGAATTTGAGAGTTATGGTAAAATTTTTGAGGAGAGAGAAAATGGTGAAAAAATGGTGGAGAGGGGTTTTTGAAGAAGAAAAAGTTGAAATTTGTGGAGGAAAGTTGATGAGGATGAAGATTTGAGAGGGATTTTAAGTTTTTGAGTGGTGAGATGAGTGATTTGAGTGAGTTTTTAGGAGGTTAGGGTTTGAGTTTGAAGGGGTTTGAGAGAGATGAGAGGTTGAAGATGATGAAGAGTGAAGAGAAAATGAGGAGAGTTAGAAAAAAATTTCGGCCCCCCCAATTTGCCAACTGATCAGCTGACCCGGGCGGGTCCCCACACTCGGGCCCTCGGGTCAAAATCAGACAATTTTTTCCTTTACTTCACGCCGCTGACCCGGGCGGGTCACCACACCCGAGCACTCGGGTCGTGCAACCCGGGCGGGTTTACAGACCCGAGCGGGTCGAGTCGGGCTTCTTCTTTTTTTTTTTTTTTTTGCCCTTGGCCCTCGGGTAAAATCGACAATTTTTTTTCGGGTCACCACACCCGAGCACTCGGGGTTTCCATAGGCCCGGCGGGGTCGAACACTTCTTTTTTTTTTTTTTTCTTCGGGCCACGACCCTGGCGGGTCTACACACCAGGGGCCTCGGGTCAGTCAAACCCGGGCGGGTCACAGCAAACCCGGGCGGGTTGGGCTGTCAGTTTCGTTTTTCCATCTGTTTTCTTAGCGACCCGGGCGGGTCAGGGGACCCGGGCCCTCGGGTCAGCTCCAAATTGCTCTTTTTTCGTTTCTTCTTCGCCTCTCTTTGCTCCAACATTCTCCAAATCAAACCTAAACATACACAAATCACAAAATCACCACAACAAGTATTTTAAAAGTCATAATAATATGTGCAAAGCCATCATTCCAAGTAAATCAAAGCTAAAAAGAAAAGAAAGAAATAGTAGTAAGTGGGAATAACGAGTTGCCTCCCGCTAAGCGCTTGTTGTAAGTCATTAGCTTGACTACCATAAACTTCAATCATCGAGAGGGGAGTAGTCCTCAAGAGCAATAATAGAATATGCTTCTTGAATAGGCGCACCATCATAATATATCTTGAGCCTTTGTCCGTTCACCTTGAAACACCCTTTTTCATCATTGCAAATCTCAACCGCACCATGTGGGAATACTTGATGCACGGTAAATGGACCACTCCACCTTGATTTGAGCTTGCCCGGAAATAATCTCAACCTTGAATTAAACAAAAGGACTTTGTCACCAACTTTGAATTCCCTTTTCATGATTCGTTGATCATGCCAAGCCTTTGTTCTCTCTTTGTATACCCGGGAACTCTCATAGGCATCCCTCCTAAGTTCCTCAAGCTCATGGACATCAAGCATCCTTCTTTCAACCGAAGCTTGAAGGTCGAAATTCAAAGCCTTGATGGCCCAATAAGCCTTGTGCTCCAATTCCACGAGCAAATGACACGATTTTCCGTAAAGAAGCTTGTAAGGTGTCATGCCAATATGGGTTTTGTAGGCCGTGCGGTAGGCCCACAATGCATCGTCCAATTTGGAATACCAATCCTTTCGAGATCGGTTCACCGTCTTCTCCAAAATGAGCTTGACCTCTCTATTAGATATCTCCGCTTGACCACTAGATTGAGGGTGGTAAGAGAGACCCATTTTGTGATGCACCCCATATTTAGCAAGAAGGACCTTGAATGATTTCTTGGCGAAGTATGATCCCCTATCACTAATGATGGCTCTTGGAACTCCAAAACGGGGGAAGATCACCTTCTTAAATAGCTTGACCACTACCTTGGCATCATTTGTAGGGGAGGCGATTGCTTCAACCCATTTAGAAACATAATCAACCGCTACTAAGATGTAGCGGTTACCAAGGGAGGAGGAAAATGGACCCATGAAATCAATCCCCTAAACATCAAAACTTTCAACTCCAAGATGCTTGTAAGGGGTAGTTCATGCCTCTTTGAAATATTGCCAACTCTTTAGTACCGATCACAAGCCTTGACAAAGCCCCAAACATCCTTGAACATGCTTGGCCAAAATAATCCACATTGCAAGATCTTTGCCACGGTCTTGTCGGCTCCCATATGACCACCACATAGGGATGAATGGCACATCCCTATAACATCCTCAATTTCATAATCCGGGAGACACCTCCGGTAAATACCATCCACCCCCCTCTTGAACAAGTATGGGTCCTCCCATATATAGTGCTTGGCCTCATGCATGAACCTCCGCTTTTGTTGGTAGTTAAGGTCATCCGGTATGACTCCACTAGCATGAAAATTGGCAATATCCGCGAACCAAGGAGCATACATGGCCTTAACGGCATAGAGGAAATCATCTTGAAGAGAATCATTGATGGGAGGGTCCAAGTCTTGTGAAACATCCATGGGAAGACGAGAGAGATGGTCGGCAACCGAATTTTCGGTGCCCTTCTTATCCTTGATCTCAATATCAAACTCTTGAAGGAGAAAGATCCACCTAATTAATTAGCCGAGGTTTGGCATCCTTCTTGGTCATGAGGTACTTGATAGCCGCATGATCCGTGTATACCACCACCTTGGAGCACACAAGATATGACCGGAACTTGTCAAAAGCAAATACAATTGCTAATAGCTCCTTCTCCGTGGTGGCATAGTTCCTTTGAGTGGAATCAAGCGTCTTGCTTGCATAATAGATCACATGTAGCTTCTCTTCTTTTCTTTGTCCAAAAACGGCTCCACTGCGCTATCACTAGCATCACACATTAGTTCAAAAGACAAGCTCCAATCTGGAGCTTGCACTATGGGGGCGGAAATTAGGGCCTTTTTTAGAGTTTCAAAAGCACGCATGAAATCTTTGTCAAATTTGAATTCAATGTATTTTTGAAGCAAATTGGATAGAGGCTTTGAGATTTTTGAGAAATCTTTGATAAAACGGCGATAAAAGCCTGCATGCCCAAGAAAAGATCTCACTCCCTTCACCGAAGTTGGGGGTGGCAATTTTTCAATAACCTCAATCTTAGCTCTATCCACCTCGATTCCTTTTTGAGAAATTTTATGACCAAGGACTATGCCATCTTCAACCATAAAATGACATTTTTCCCAATTAAGAACAAGATTCATCTTTTGACATCTCTCAAAAACCTTTTGAAGGTTGGAGAGACAAATGTCAAAAGATGAACATACCACAGAGAAGTCGTCCATGAAAACTTCTATGGTTGATTCAAGCATGTCTGAAAAAATGGCGGTCATACACCTTTGGAAGGTGGAAGGAGCATTACACAATCCAAATGGCATCCTTCGATAGGCGAAGGTGCCAAATGGACATGTGAATGTAGTCTTCTCTTGGTCATCGGGGTGAATGGGGATTTGAAAGAATCCCGAATAACCATCCAAAAAGCAAAAATGGGTATGACACGCCAATCTTTCAAGCATTTGGTCAATAAAAGGGAGGGGGAAATGGTCTTTCTGGGTGGCTTTATTCAACTTACGATAATCAATGCACATGCGCCACCCGGTGACCGATCTTGTTGAGATAAGCTCACCTTTGTCATTTTTAATGACGGTCATTCCTCCCTTTTTTGGGACAACTTGAACGGGGCTAACCCACCTACTATCCGAGATAGGGTAGATTATCCCCGCATCAAGGAGTTTTAAAACTTCCTTTTTTACCACTTCCTTTATGTTAGGATTTAGCCTTCTTTGAGGCTCAATAGAGGAGGCTTGACCATCATCCAAATGAATTCGATGCATACACAAGGTGGGATTTAGACCCTTGAGATCATCAATTGTATAAACCCAATGGCACTTCGATGTTGTTTTAGAACACAAAGAAGTTTGTCAAGAGAAGGACCATTGAGTGTAGAATTGACAATCACGGGGTAAGTCTCATTATCTCCAAGAAAAACATATTTCAAAGAAGGGAGGGGGGAGGGGTTTTAACTCACATGTAGGAGGAGGCGTAGTCCTCTCCTCTTTTTCTAATGAAGCCTCAAAAACCTCGAAGCTTGCATGAGTAGGTTGGTAGATTGGTGCCTTGTCCATGGCTTGCTGGAGGTGCCAACCTTCACCCTCCTTTATTTTCTTGTTCTTCCCCTAGGAGTACATCTTCAAGAGGATCCATTGCTTCAACCAAAGCCCTTAGGCTTAGCACTTCTTGCTCAAGGGTATCGATCCGATGAACTTCTTCCATAATAGGAGCTTTCATTCTCTTGTTGAAAGCGAATTCCATCTTCTCATCTCCAACTCTCAATGTCATTACATCTCATTTTATGTCAACTAGCACTCCGGCCGTTTTCAAGAAAGGCCTTCCCAATATAAGGGGTACTTGGGAGTCTTCTTCCATCTCCATCACTACAAAGTCACAAGGAATGAAGACTCTCCCAACTTGCACCGGAACATCCTCCAATTCTCCAACGGGCACCTTAACCGAGCGATCCGCTAGTTGTATCACCCCTCTTGTTGGCTTAAGCTCAAAGTTGAGCTTCTTTGCAATGGAGAGTGGCATTAGGCTTACACTAGCCCCAAGATCGGCCAATGCTCTCTTTGGCTCCAAATCTCCAATTCTCAAGGGTATGGAGAAGGACCCCGGATCTTCAAGCTTTTTGGGGAGCTTGTTTTGGAGGACCACACTAACTTCGGCGGTGAGAGCAATGGTGGAACTTTCTTCAAGTTTGGACTTGTTGGAAAGAAGTTCCTTTAGAAACTTGACATAAGTGGGCATTTGAGCCATTGCTTGGAGAAATGGAATGTGAACTTGCGAACCCTTCATTACCTCAAGGAACTTGACAAATTTGTCATTGAAATGCTTCTTTACTAACCTTTGAGGATATGGAACCGGAGGGGTGTAGCTCTTCATCGGAGGAGGCTCTTTACTTGACTTTTCGGGTTCAACAACTATAGGAATGCCATCCTCATGAATTTTTTCCACAACAAAATTTTCAATCTCTTTATCCATTCCACTATCAACATCATCACTCTCCTTAGAGGGACTAGCTTCATCAAGTGTGGGCATCTTAGGACCATCATAGTGAGCCCCAGATATTAAAGTGATGGCTTTAGCTTGCTCTCGAATAATGGGTTGGCTAGGAAGTTGGGTGGAAGAGTTTGAAGAGTTGTTGCTCACTTGTTGAGCGACTTGGACAAGTTGGGTTTCAATGATCTTATTGTGGGCATTCATTTGTTGGAGGGAAGTGTGTATCTCTCCAAACTTTCTATCGTTATCGACATTGGGTTTTGCTTGTTGGGCTAAAAAGAGTTGGATAGTGGATTCAAGGGAGGATTGTTTTGGTTGATTAGGTTCAAAGGGAGCTCTATGGGGTGGTTGTGTGAATGTTTGTTGGGGGTTATGGAATCCGGGTGGTCTAGCTTGGTAAGGTTGGGGTGGTTGAGGGTTCTTCCATCCTCCACTCGCATTGTTATTCCATCTTCCTTGGTTGTTGAAGTTAGGATTTCCCTCACCCCTAGTATTCACCCAAGCAACATGGTCCAGAGACCCACCATAATAAGAGCTAGCGTGGTCCGACCCACCACAAATCTTACAAGAAGAAGCTTGGGAAGTGCCTTGGCTAGGAGATGCCAAACTTACCTTTTCTAATTTCTTTGCAAGGGTATCAAGTTTTGCATTGATGTGGTCAATGGCATCAAGATCATACTTGCCTTTGCTTGCATTCTTCTTGCTTGCGGTTCTAGTAGAATTCCCCCAAGAGTAGTGTCTTACTACCTCTTCAATTGTAGGCTCGATAGTGTCAACTGGAAGCTTTGTTAGTTAGCCTCCCGCACCCGAATCAAGGCTTGCACGGGACATAAGTAGGAGACCATCATAGAAGCTTTGCATAAGCATCCATTGACTATAACCATGGTGAGGACAAGATCTTCGAAGGTCCTTGAACCTATCCCAAGCTATATATAATGTCTCATCCTCCTCTTGAGAGAAATTAGCTATCTTCCTCCTAGCTTCGGAGGTCTTCTCTTGAGAATATAATTCATCCACAAAAGTCGTGGTAACTTGTGCACAAGTTGTCAAAGAGTCTTCCGGAATGGATTGCAACCATTTTTTAGCCTTGCCAACAAGAGAAAAGTGAAATAGGTTGAGCCTCACAAACTCTTGACTCACATTGTTTTGCTTCACCGTGGCACATAGCTCCAAGAAATTAGCCAAATGCTCAAGAGGGCACTCATGAGTCATACCCCCATTGGGCTCTTATTTGATCATGCGAATAAAATGAGGAGAAAATTTGAAGTTGGCGGTAGTAGTTGGGCGGCGAATACCACTTTTGAGTTCAAATGCCTCCGGATGCCCAAAAACCCGTAATGCTCTAAGAGCCTCATCCCCCATAGTGCTAGAAGTAGCGGAGATAGACAACTCTTGTTCAAAACCCGGTTGTTCAACGATCGATGGTTGGACCGTGGGTTCTCTAAAGATTCTCCTTAATTGCCTCAATGTATTTTCAAGGTTATGATCGATGGGGATGGTTGGATCGTCCCTCAATCTTCGTGACATGCAACCAACAAAGCTAAGGAGAATATTAGTAAGAACAACCAAGAGGTAAACACACCAAAATAAAGAAAAAGACAATTTAGTCTCAAAATTAACCAATTAGCTAATGTTAACCGCTACTTCCCCTGAACAGGCGCAAAATTTGACAGGTCGTTGTATACTCACCAAATATAACCTAAATTACCCAATATAGGGTAAGTATAGGGTCGAATCGACAAGGAAGTAGGGTTAAATCAAGAGTTAATTAGCTAACTACAATGAGCTAAATCAATTTTTGGGATTTTGAAAGTTTGACAATGATTCTAAAATCTATAAAAACTAGGAAATTTGCAAAGTAAATCAACAAGAAAGTGAAGGAGATAAAATAAGGGTAAAAGAACTAGGGGATTGGGGGATTCACCAACATTCAATCCAAGAATCCAATCATCAAAACCAAGGGGAAATAAATGGGGGATCACAAGGGGAACAATCACGCACATGGGAACTCTAATTACTCTCTCGAGCTAATTAGAGGAGCTTGATTAGTCACTCATGACCTATTTTAATGGCATGAGCAACCAATCTAGCCAAATCAAGCACAACATGATTAATCAAGCTTCCCTAAACTAGAAAATGCCTATTTTCATGGAGATCCTAGTCTAGCAACCAAACTTAGTTTATTCCTAGCTTCATCTCTCAATCCTTCACTAGGAATTCCAAATATGCAAGTTAAGTGGTGATCAAGCACCCAACAAACCAAATCAAGCAAGTTTAATCAACAAGTTCAACCCCAAAAGTTAACCACCTAACTTAGATTTAGGATCCAAAGAGTAAATGAAGGTTACATCCCTTCCCCTAGTAAGAAACTACTCACACATTATGGAAATAAAACAAAACTAAGCTTGAAATAACTTCATCATCATAACCATGGAGGAAAAAGAGAAAAAGTGCAAATAATCAACTAATAAAACAAGATCTAAGCAAACAAAGCATGAAATAAATAAGAATAATGGAAGAAAAGAAGAAATTAAATAAAAAATTACCAACTTTAAGCTTTCATAAATGATGAATGGAGATCAAAAGCTTCAAACCTTCACTTTCTTTCTCCTAGGGTTTTGTTCTAAAGTTTGAATGCTAAAACAAGATTTAATCTCTATCTAATCTCTAATTAAATTTTTCCTAAGCTAAAATAAGAGAAGTCCGTCTTATATAGTCATAAGAAATAAAATAGAAAAAATACAAAACAACCCCCGCATAAAAGCACCAAAATCGCAAAACGTTTTCGGAAAAATAACCCGACGCGGGCGGGTGAGACGACCCGAGCACTCGAGTGGCCTGACCCGAGCCCTCGAGTCATCAGACCCGGACGGGTCCGCTGATCAGGAATCATGGAGGGTGCCCAAAACAAACGACCCGGGCGGGTCTGTGAACTCGAGCCCTCGGGTCATCAGACCCGGGTGGGTCAACTGATGGGAGTGAACATAAAGGCTGGTTGAGCTGACCCGGACGGGTCCACACACCCGGGCCCTCGGGTCAGCACCCGTCCTTTCTTTCTTCTCCTCTTTCGAGCCCTTTGATGCTTCATTTCTTCAATGCTTTGCCTCGGGTTTGTGCATAGATCCTCCAAGCGTGCTCCCAAATCCTGAAATAAAAACAAACACCCAAAGAAAGAGCACAAAGGAGGGAAAATGCACAAAAAGAAAGAAAAGGAAGGAATTTAGCCTAAATTAGCCTAAAAGCTATCACAAAAACTATCTAGAACTAATCATAAATCAAGCATATAAACCAATCATCAGTAATTCAAACACCACTCTTTACAATGGCATTTGGCATGTTCCAATTTTCTTTGAACTGTAAAGAGGGAAGAGCCCATTATTTTTTCCACCCATGCCTTCTTGATTATCTCCACAATTTCTTCGAAATCAAGGCACCAAGCTTCAATTTTATAGTTTCTCTTTCTCTTCATCTCCTCTGGATTACAATCCAAAAGAATTGGGCCATGGTCCGACATGAAAATGGGATAGTTTGTCAGCTTCGCATTTGGGAAAGTACTCCTCCAAGTGTCATTGCAATAGGCTCGGTCCAATCATTCAAAAATGGCATGTTCCTCCCTGTCATTATTAGTCCAAGTGAATTGGACTCCATGGAAAGGGATGTCATTTAGTTGGCAATCAACCTTCCATTTCTTTGAAATTTTGTATTATTCCTTGTATTACTTCCCTTCCCCCATTTTTTGGCTCGCACTTTCAACCTGATTAAAGTCGCCTAGAAGGACATGTTTTCCGGGGTAGGCCCAAATAAAGGCTCTAAGAGTGTTCCACACTTCTAATCTATCGCCTAGAATTGGGGCACCATAAATCCACGACACATAAAAAAGTTCATTACATTCATCCATTAGGGAACAACATACATAGTTTGGAGATACAAATAAAACAGTGACTACAATCTTGCTTGTCTAGCACAAAATTAGACCCCCTGAGAGATCTTTAGAGTCACTACCTACCCACCCCGAGAACCCAAGTTTACAAACAATGTGTTCAATTTCATACACTAGACATTTAGTTTATGAAAGAAAAAGCAAATCTAAAGAAGAACTGTTGACAAGCCATAATAGATAATGAATTACAGGGGTGTCAACAAATTTAAGCCCCCTACAGTTCCAAGCACATGCTCTCATATCTGATTTGGGGGATGTGCAGGGCCAGCCGCCACACCCGAAAATCCAGACGATCCATCTGAGCTACCAAGGGAAACTTCTCCTTCACTGAGACCATACTTCATCTTTTTCTTCCCATCATAGTTCTTCTGCATTTTGGTTCTTTTTTTGATGGGCATCCATGCTTCACTTTCTTCCTCTATTATGAAAATGTTATTAACTTGAGAGTACCCTGGTCTCTTGTTAACTTTCTTGGTCTTTGTCATGTTCAGTGGGCCCTAAAAATTTCCTAGCCAACAAGCATTGAAAGACTTGCGGCCCAAACTACTTTTCCTCCATTGCCTTTCCTTAACAATTTTGTCCACCGTCTTTTTTGGCTTTACAGTTTCTGACCCACATAATTTGGGGACTTAGGAGTCGAGACCAGGCGAAGATAAGCCCGAGTAGGCCCTGGTTTATCCAGGTTCATTTTATCCATGTCAAGCATATCTAAGTCGACCCGTGTGAAAAAAAGGTTCATCCGAAGAACCCATTATGCCACCATTGATGGGTTGTATCTTGTTTTCTTTAATAGCAAAGAGGTGATTATTTTTGGGAGCAAGGTGTTTGGGCGAAACGAATAACTGGGCCTCGGTGGATAGCTTTGTTTTTTGGCTTACGTGTTTGGGCCGGAAGGAGAAATGTTTGTCTTGAGTTGAAGATTTGAGATAGTGATCTTTTGGCCCTTTTGCGAGGCCCAAAGAGTTTGGGCTTGGGAAGGTAAAAGAGTCAGAGGTTTCGTCAGTTGATTCAGTTGATGAGATATTTGGGCTTAGCACAGGAGAATTTTGTGGGTTAAAAATATCATCTTGTTGTAGTGGCAAGCCTAGAACCCGGTTAGAGAAGAGATTTTGTGGATGTACCTTGACTAAGGGTATCATTTGATTTCACAATACTTTTCTTTTCCATAAAAAATTCTCGTGGGATTTCTCCTTATATCTTAAGGACCTATCTACTTGTAACTGCTCATAAGATAGCACATGAGGAGGATTAAACACATACCTTCTCAATTGAGATCGTGAAAAACATTGTGCACCTTGGATAACTCTCTACAAGTAGAGCTAATTCATAATAAGCTACATCGCCGACTCCTCTCAAAATCAAAGGTCCTATAACTTAGGACTTAAATTCTCGCATAGTATAAATCTTTTCACTCCCGTGGGTGAAACACTAAGAAAAACTTTATCCCCATCCCCAAATTCCAGCTCTCCTTCTTCTCAATTTAGCATATCTCGTTTTGTTGGTCTTAAATCAATTTTTCCTTCTTCTTCAATTATTTGTACTTGCTCTATAATTTCATGAACTAGCTCAGACCCTATTGGAATTCCAAGTTTATGTCATCCCAAAAAATAGGGGTTCGTCATTTACGTCCATATAAAGCTTCATAGGGAGTCTTACTCGATATTATTGTAGTAGAATTTCACTAATGTTATCTCATTTTTCCTTGAAACCTTAACGCCAATACACAAGCTTATGACATATTCTCCAACCTCTGAATAACATGCTCGGTTTGCTCACCCGTCAATGGATGAAACGGCGAACTAAATTTGCGAGTAGACCATAATGCTTCTTACAACTTTTCCAAAAATTTACGAGAATTACAAGTATCTCGATCGAAAGAATAATCGTTAGAACTCGTGCAATCGCACAACTCCTCTAATATACGCATGTCCAATCGTTCATTGCTTCATGCTAACCATAGAAATATATCGAGTTCGTTTTATTTGCCTATTTGCCTATTCATAACATGAGCATAAGGTACTAAGTTGGATCCATTGAGATTAAATCTCATTTTCATTCTAGTACCTGTGATGGTTGCAACAACCCCGACAACTTCCCGCGTTCAATTTGTACTTCTGGCGGATTAAGCATTTTGTAACATATTGCAATACATCTCTGTAGACACATAATTATGTCTCCACATTTAAGGACCCAATGATGAAACATACCGCGGTCTTAATTGTTCCGACCTAAGGGGGAGCAGATTCGAATAGCCGAGACCCAAAACTTGTTTTCAAAAGTGTAAAGCTTATTTATTTGCAATAAAAGATCCAAAATCCTATTTTAGAGCCCAATTAATTATTTCTAATAATTAATTGTATTTGGAAGCCCATAAAAACAATATTTTGAGCCCAATCCTTTGAAAAGCCCATTTAATTATTCATGATAATTAATTGTTTTTATTTTCGAGAAAATAAATATTTTCAAAGATATTTTCAAAGCCAAAAACGGATTTTATCTCGTAAAATCGGATTTCGGATTTAAAGGATAAAAGAAAATCTTCAAAACGCGTTTAAAAGAAAGCTATCAAAACGTGTCTCACGCAAGGTGGTGCGCGTGGCACACCACGTGCGCGCTAGGCGCACAAGGATGAGCCGCGTCGGGGCGAACCATATGCACGACACGTGGCTACGTGCGTAACATAGAGACGTGCACCTAGTGCACTCCCCTGTGCGCTGTAATCTTTTTTCTATATTTTTTTAGTATTTTTCAATAAATAAGCTACGGTTTTCCGAATCTAAAGACACTTTCGAACTTTACACCTTACGAATACACTTTTACGAACACTTACGAAACCTCTCACAAAAATTCATACATTGACAAACCTACAAACACATACATACATACATACATACACATACTTCGATTGATCTTCCAAGCTTCACGATTGCTCTTCCGAAGGTCGTTATTCTCTCGGACCCAAGCCACGCTATACTCCTGAGGGTCCTTGAATAAATTTATTATTTTCATTGAAGTTACTAACGGTTTCTTTTCTGATGTAGATCTTTAATAAAAGTTCGTTCCATTGTACATTCTAACCTTTTTTCCTTCTTTTTATTATTAAACATTTTTTTCATTGTCCTGCTTGCATGCTCATCACCTCACATGTTACTATTGCTAATCAAGACCTTAGGAGTTGTTCTAATATTAATCAGATAATTTGGACAACCTGTTAGGAACCTTGTAATTTTGATTGCTTAATAACTTGTCATTAAAAATAGTCTTTTGATGTGTTTTATGAAACAACCTAGACTAATTTATTGTTAGGGTGTATGAAAATATTATCCGGTTATTCTTTTTGCATTAAACTTGACATGAATGGATATTTAGTAGAGGCCGACAATGGGCAAACGTGGTCCATTAGGACCGTGTTCGTACCCTCACCCTCGAACTCAATCTATGGTTCATTGACCATTAATGGAGTCATGACGGGGAAATCTACATTGGATAAGTCTCTAATTTGTCCCTACGATTTCCCAATATCCAATTAGGTTTATGAGTCTTCCTTTAAAGACTTGATGGCGACTTCCAAAAATGTTTTCAATAAAACCTTTACAATGAGGTAGTCAAATTCGCGCTCACAGCGTGTAGACGAAATAAAAACACGCCGAAAATCTCACTCCAGCCTTTCCACCAAAAGTACTTCTTGATGTCCTTAATTATTTTATCCCTTCTAGGATGAA